>OZ038510.1:86232163-86262163 GCA_964036315.1 Acanthosepion esculentum
TTCACAGGATGCGGATACATTTTCGGATGGTAATTTGATCAGGTTGCCTGATGAGTAATTTTAAAATAATAGATTTAGGTTCAAATTCCGTTGAAGGTTACTTGTTCATTTTTATATTCAGGTTGCTTAATTTATAGTTGTAGAATGTAAAACAACTTGAATGGTGTGAATAAAAACGAAAAAAAACTCGTCTAAAATTTATAATAATAATAATAATGCCTGATAATAATAATAATGCTCGATAATAATAATAAATTATTAATAATAATAATCCTCGATTCTAATAATAATAATAATAATAATGCCCGATATTAATAATAATAATAATAATAATAAGAAGAAGAAGAAGAAGAAGAAGAAGAAGGAGAAAAAGAAGAAAGAGAAAAAGACGAGTACTCTCATGAAAGACAATAATAATAATAATAATAATAATAATAATAATAATAATAATAATAATAATAAGAAGAAGAAGAAGAAGAAGAAGAATACCCGATAATAATGATAATGATAATAATAATGAACACCGAACAGAAAGAACTTCCCTATTAATTAATATGGCTGGCCCAGCTGACGGTAACACAGCAATCAAAGAATTTGAAAAATTATCGAAGTATAAAGACCTGGAAGTCGAAAAAGAAAAAATGTGGAAATTGAAAACAAGAATAGTGCCAGTCATTGTATGTGCGCTTGGAATTATAAAAAAGGAACACAAAAACACATTGAAAAAATCCTGCAAATCCTAGCTAAAGAGAAATACAAAAAATTGCCTTGATAAGTAAAGCCCCCACACTAAGTAGAACTTTGTCTATGTAACGCTAGTGATGTTATGAAAGTTAGAAGAACTAATCATGAAATGTAGCCGTAACACACCACTACCTGCCTTACGTTTTCACGCAGACTTAGTAGGTAGTGTGACCATAGCAGAAATCGAAATATAATAATAATAATAATAATAATAATAATAATAATAATAATGCCTGATAATAATAATAATAATAATGCCCGATAATAATAATAATGCCCGATAATAATAATAATAATAATAATAATAATAATAATAATAATAATAATAATGCCCGATAATAATGATAATGCCCGATAATAATAATAATAATAATAATAATAATAATAATGCCCGATAATAATAATAATATTAATAATGCCCGATAATAATAATAATAATAATGCCCGATAATAATTATATTAATGCCCGATAAAATTAATAATAATAATAATAATAATAATAATAATAATAATAATAGTAGTAATATTTGTTTCTGATCTAAACTGCTATTGATTGGGTGTGTTAACATGTACATATTTTGCTTTGGCAGACAAAGACCGTTTACAATAATTGCATCTCGTTTTGTTAACATAGATTTTGTTGTCAGTTACCTGATCTTGACCAACTGGGCCTGACTCTTTAGGGGCTGACATATCCACAGCGTAACTCTGTTCATGAGCGAGAGTAGGTATGGAGCTTCATGGTCAAGAGTCGGTAGTTTCCGCATTTTTTTTTGTTTTTTGTTTTCAGTCTGAAGGGTTAGACGGCCAAGGTAACTTCGGAGTTACATCCTGATACTTGGGAACACACGCAATCGGAATCCGTTTGAAGGTGCCGGAGTTGCCCGATCTGATGCCCTCCTAACTGAACCACACTGCAAGACTATGTACCGATTTATCAAAACCTGTCATCATATAGCGCCTATCTGTCTGCGATGCACGTGCCGGGATGTACCTTTAATAGATGGTGATGATGAGTATATTGGACACCGTATATTCGTACCCGGGAGAGCCGAGTTCGAATTCCAGTTGTGTTCCTTAGATTCACTTACGTGAAAAATACCCTTGGGAAAAGTAACAATCATTCTCTTCTCTTTCCCACAGCTCTGAGTAAATATTAGGACAGACTGAGTCCTATAGCCTTGGGTAGTGACAGATCTAGAAGAAGGACAACTCTGAATTGATAACCTCCAACCCGCAATTGACCAAGCGTGACGAGTACGGCTACACCCCTGAAAACACGGTCAATCAGAAGGGGGTTCCTCCAATACGAGTGAGAAGGCCTTGGAGTTATGTCTGGTGCTTTTTGGCGGTTCTGGGGGAGAATATTTGTACCCCAACGTCACTATGTTGGCCTACTTCTCTCTAAGTCAATAATAATAATAATAATAATAATAATGATGCCCGATAATAATAATAATAATAATAATAATAATAATAATAATAATAATAATAATAATAATAATAATGCCCGATAATAATAATAATAATAATGCCCGATAATAATAATAATGCCCGATAATAATAATAATGCCCGATAATAATAATAATAATAATAATAATAATAATAATAATAATAATGCCCGATAATAATAATAATAATAATAATAATAATAATAATAATAATAATGCCTGATAATAATAATAATAATAATGCCCGATAATAATAATAATAATAATAATAATGCCTGATAATAATAATAATAATAATAATAATAATAATAATAATAATAATAATAATAATAATAATGCCCGATAATAATAATAATAATAATAATAATAATAATAATAATAATAATGCCCGATAATAATAATAATAATGCCCGATAATAATAATAATAATAATAATAATAATAATAATAATGCCCGATAATAATAATAATAATAATAATAATAATAATAATAATAATAATAATAATAATAATAATGCCCGGTAATAATAATAATAATAATAATAATAATAATAATAATAATAATAATAATGATGCCCGATAATAATAATAATAATAATAATGCCCGATAATAATAAAAATAATAATAATAATAATAATAATGGACAAATCGAATGATGTGGTCGGTTTCTAACTGTTATTTGATTGTATGGTTGTTTTGTTTAGTGACATATCAACAGCTCTACGGGTCATTTAATGTCGAAATTTAAATATTTTGTACGCAGTTTTATAGCTTCATCTAGATACTTTGTTCATAATTTTATACTTTCAGGGCAAACGTATGATTAGATATATATTTAAGAGATGATAAATGTACTGCTGGTAATTTTACTATAAAAATATATTTTTATAATTTACTGCTATACTGATTGTCCTTTTGCTATAAAAATGCATTACTACTGGCCATTTTTATAATAAATATATTGCTGGTATTTTTACCATAATGTATTTTTGTACTTTGTGAACCACCAAAGAAAAGTCAAAATACTATTTGCTTATAGTTGAGACCCTAACAGGTGCTACCACCCTGGATCAAGGTGAACCTGGGAACAACAATAATTAAGAGGTGGTTCCATGCTCCTCAATACCAACCTCCACCGATCAGAGGCCCTGCTGTCGGACGTAGTTTATCGTCATATCGAGGACGGCTAATTGGTACAAATTAATGATTCAATATCTTCAATGCAATCTATGATTTACCAGGAAGCAGTCAACCTCACAAAACTAGAGCACTTAAATGACGCAGACACCATTTACCTAACTTGTTCTTTTGAAATATAGAAATCAGTCGATGGATTTCTGGTGAAAAATCAATTACAAATGTCTTTTTAACGTTTGTTCGATTTGCTCATTAGTACTATAAATGCCAAGTCACCTTATCCGACAAATTTAGTCTAAATGCAGTGAACCCTTGATAACAATGGCACTATATTCTCGCCAAAATCTATCTTACACATTTATGTCAATCATTTGTCTGTGCATTGAATATTGCTGTCACATCTGGTCTTCTGCTTCTGCAATGAATTTAGAGATCTTTGATCAAATGCAAAGAGGAATTTGCATCGTTATCAATCCTGACCTGGCATCTCGGTTTCACTCACATTCCTATCACCGTAATGTATCTTTCCTGTGCCTTTTCTATAAATATTTTCGCGGCAATTTTGCCCCTTTGGCGGCTAGACTAGAATTTAAGTCCTCCTGCGTATGGCGATAAACTACATCCGGCAGCAAGGACTCTGATCAGGATATTGGAGGTAGAAACACTTCTTAATTGCTGTCGTTCCAAGGCCTACCCTTGGATGACAGTACCTGTTAGACCCCCCAGCTGTGAGTAAATTGAGAACCCCCAAACAAAAACAAAACATTTTTAAATTATAAAAATACATTTTTATAGTAAAAAAAAACAATAAGAAGTACCAACAATTCATTTTTATATAAAAAATGGCAACAATGCTTATTTATAGTAAAATTACCAACAATACATTTTATCTGTAGTTGAGGGCATAAAATTATGCCCAGAATATTCAGATTTTGGCATTAAATAACCCATATAGGTGTTGATATGCGGCTAAATAAAATAAGCAAGCAACCAACAAGTTTAAGCGCAGTACGATACTGGCAACTTGATCCCATCAGTTTACAGTGGAAATGGCTAGATATAACCGTAAGTTCTATGCTAACAGTTTCTTCTCTCGCATGTCTCGCTTGTAGAACAACTCTTCCGGATTCTTGCTTTCTAATCAAGTTTGATCTTCAAAAGTTTAAATGTAGTGTCAATCGTTATCGTCTCTCTTCTTAATTACTTACCGTTCATTGTTCTCTCTCCTTAATAATATTTTATTTCTTTCACACTCAGTAACAACACGCATCTTAATAGCTTTATTGCCTTCTTTAGGGCGAAATGATTAAAAGTAATCCTTAAAAATATCGTTTAAAGAATATGCCGGATTAAAAAATAAAATCTATTAATTCTTTAGCAATTGCGTTTTTTTTAAAGTTTCGGGTAAGAAACTGGACGGATAATCGTTTCGGAAATATCTGAACGACTGAATGAGCTTTAAATGTAAAATAGGACCCTGCTTAATTGTGAAAGCCTTCGTAGATATGACGCTAAATAAGACAGTGGTTCCTCTTGCAAAGGGAGAAGCAGGTTCGAGTCCTGCCGAAGGGCATATTTTTTTTAAATTTGCCACCATATCAGTCGAATTCAGTTTTGACGGCGTCATGTACCGGCAAGTTGATTGTGTTTCGATGGGTTCCCCCTTGGGACCCATTTTAGAAAATATCTTTGTTGCGTTCCAGGAAGATAGTAGGTTATTGAAATCTAATAAACCTGACGTTTATTTATGTCGATGGCACTTTTTGTCTCTTCGATAACGAGATTGAAGCGGACCAATTTCTTAAGTCCCTTAATAATATGCATCCAGCTTTAAAATTTACACAAGAAATGGAGGTTGATTCGTCTCTTCCCTTTCTTGGTGTTTTGGTTAACAGATCTTCGTCAGGTTTTGTTACTTCTGTTTACCGTAAACCGACATTTACTGGTTTATATACCCGTTAGCATTCTTTTTGTCCCATGAAACGTAAAATTAATTTAATTAAAACCCTTACCCATAGGGCTCTTATGATCTCTTCTAAAATTAATTTGAAGGATGAACTTAGTTTTATTACTACTACTCTCTGTAACAATGACTATCCACTGGATATTGTTCAAGCAATAATTAAGAATAAAATTGCTGAATTCAATAAAGTCAAACCTGCTATAGTACAAAGATGTCCTGTGTATCTGCGCCTTCCTTGACTGGGTAATGTCAGTGATAGATATGCTAAGCAGGTTTCTGTAGCAATTCGACATTGTTACTTTCCCGCTTACACTCGTGTGGTTTTCTCTGCCAAGCTTGTCCTTCCGTCCATGCGTAAGGACGTTCTTCCTCCACATCATAATAGTTCTTTAATTTATTCCTTTAAATGTAGTTGGGGTTTCTCGCTACATAGGGAGAACGACTCAAAGGCTGGATGTCAGAATAAAGCAACAGGTTCCAGCGAAAATCCGCAATCTTAAGTACACTCCTTCAGACATTCTGACCAATACATACGGGTCTTCTATCGCAGAACACCTAATAAATAGACATAATTGTGCTACTAGTTTCAGTGTGGACTCATTTACCATTCTTAGCAAGTTCCACTCGAATTACGACTTGAAAGTGTTGGAGGCCATTTATATTTTATCGTTGAAGCCCTCTCTGTGTAAACAGAATGACTTCGTACTGGACCTCCAACTAATTTTCATCTAAGCAATATCTTTTTTTTCAATACATCTTTTTAGTGATAATTTTGTTTAATTTATTAACCTCGATTTAGCTCTGTTGAGCTAGGTTCGAAACCGGTAAGCTGGCCTGTTTTTCAATTTTAGATTTTATCGATTATCATCATGAGTGGTAATAAAAATAATTTTTGTTTTTTATGGCAGGCATATATATATATATATATATATATATATATATATATATATATATATATATATATATATATATATATATAGTAATTTTGGTTTTATAAGATATTGGTTTATTTGAAAGATAATAGCCTAAAGTTAATCCGTATCAAAAGAAAAAGAAATGTTCGTATGTAAATAAAGGTTTTAGACATCTTTAAAACAATTCCGCTTTCACTGATCAACCATGGACTCATCTAATTCCCGCTTTAAACGAAAAATCTATTTGAACCACAAATGATAAATTCTATTTGAACCACAAACGAAAAGAAATATTTGAACCACAAATGAAGAATCTTTTTGAACCACAATTAAAATATCTATTTGGACCACAAATGGAAAAATATATTTGAACTACAAATGAAAAAATCTATTTGAACCACAAATGATAAATTCTATTTGAACCACAAACGAAAAGAAATATTTGAACCACAAATGAAGAATCTATTTGAACCACAATTAAAATATCTATTTGGACCACAAATGGAAAAATCTATTTGGACTACAAATGAAAAAATCTATTTGAACCACAAATGAAAAAATCTATTTGAACCACAAATGGACAAATCTATTTGAACTACGAATGGACAAATCTATTTGAACCACAGATGGAAAATCTGCTTGAACCTCAAATTAAAAAAAACTATTTGAACCACAAATAAAAACATCTGTTTGAACCGCGAATGAAAATAATCTATTTAAACCGCAAATGAAAAATCCATTTGAACCACAAATGAAAAATCTATTTTGAACCACAAATGAAAATCCAACATTTGGCCAAGAGAATTATTTCAACGTAAATTAGTTAACTTAAGTATTAATTATCTGGATTTTGTAAAAGTAATGCTTAATTTTTATTTAACGCTTAACGAAAATCAAGTTTATTTAAGCATGATAGCAATGATGTCATAGGTTAACAACAGTAGTTGTCTGCTCTCGCCCCAGACTCTTAAAAAGTGCACGAAAGTTTTTAAAATATCAAAGAAATACGGAACAGCAGCATTGCAATAATCAAGAATTTGGTAATTATGTTTAAAAATAGTTGATCTTTAACAATATACAAACAATAGTTTAAGAGTATAATTCTTTATTCTATAATATTTTACGAAACTTAGTGCAATGACAAATTTTATTTTTATACAGGTATTAGAAATATAAAAAAGAAATTAAAAACTTGTAAAATGATACTTTTGAGTTTAATTCATTGCTTTTATTTTTTTAAAATATTTTCTTATTGCACCCGATGAGCCTTTGTTCAACTGTACTGTAGGTAACTGAATTCTGAGTTATTGACTTAACATATTTTATATTACATTAACGATAGGGAAGAGTAGTCAGTTAAAAGGTCATTCAGAATTATTTCCTTTTTGTACTTCCATACAAAAAATAATCTAACAGTTGAAAAAAATGGGAAAAATTCTTTTAAAAAAGAAAAGTTTTCGAAAATGGCATTAAACTTTACGCTTTTTGATTCTTCAAAACATGTCTTTGATTAATAGAAAAAAACAAAAACCAACATCGGCTGGCTGAATTTCAAAATCGCACTGAAATTTACAAGTGGTTTTGAAATAAATATCAGTGTTGGCGTTTTCCCTGCCCACTCTGAAAGAAAATAATGTGTTTTATTAAAATTATATAAGCAACAACTCTCAAAAAAATATTTTATTGATAAGATTCGAGATGAATTTTCGTTATGTTCACACTTGGCATTGAATGATTTTAATTTTTACTGAAATATCATCTTCAAGGATTTGTCTTTATATAACTGTAAAAAAAAGAACAACACCGCCAAAATAAAAATAAAAAATACACACGCGATATGAAAAGGTGTGGGGGGAAGATGAAACTGCCCCCGCCAAAAAAAAATTTTTTTTCTTAATTTCTAATAAAATTAACTTGTCCGTATGCAACTTATTCATTAATGTATAAATACTGAAAATTTCGTTTCAATTGGATATTTTCCTGATTTTTTGTAAAATTTTTTTAAGATTTTTAAAAAGTATCGATTTTTTGCTCTCATCAATTTTTGGTGGCACCAAAGAGTTTAACTTCTGACCTTTTTCTTTTGACACCTGAAAATTGATTTCTGCTGATTTAAAGAATTTTTGTTTCGGTACAAGAAGATTGATCATCTTTATGTGCCGGATACCCACAGGATATAGACGATTATGGCTCACCACAACTTCCTTTCTCTTGTAGCTCTTAGTAACCTCTGTCTTTTTGCTATTTCTCTTAAACCCTGTTCCGCCATCCATTTAACCAAGTCCACTAAGTAGGTTATGCGTTGTTGTCCTCTATCCCTCTTGTCCTTTATCTGTCCTATGAGTATCAGATTTTCCAAGCCCTCTTTCCTCATTATGCGCCCCAGAAAACTCAAATGTCTCTTCCTGATGTTAAGTATTTTTTTCCTTTTTGTTTATATATCTGACTAATCTCAAATCAGTTGGGTTTCGAGTCCGGCTTGAAGCAATCAAACGTCTAGCCACACTGAGGAGCTGTGATACAGAGAAACATTAGGTCTGTGGATGACAATATATGCTCCCGGAAATCCGGTTGAGCTCTCCAGAGAATGGAGTTTTTAAAAACTGCGGCTCCTGCTGTTATTAAGCATTACCTTTCAGTTACAAATCAACTTCGAGACGCTGGCGTATTTCGCAAGGAGAAAAAAAAACGTTAAAATTTCCCTTCTTTCTGCCGTGCGACGTAAGGAGTAAGATATCTGACTGATGTCAAATCATTTGGATTTCGATCCCGGTTTGAAGCAATCGGACGTCTACCAACACTGAGGATATGTGATACAGCGAGACAGTCAGTCTATGGATGACTATATATATATATATATATATATATATATATATATATATATATATATATATATATATATATATTAAAGACATTTTTGATATGTTTAACGTTCTTTTTATAGATACGAGTATTTTAAGTAAATGCTCTGTTCATAATAAACAATATTAAATAACATTTACCGGCCTGAATGTCCGAGAAATTTTCATAGAAAATTTTCGTTCTCCGACAGGAATCGAACCTGTATCCTATACGGAACCGTCATTTCGCGTGACGTGCCTTAACCTTTCGGCCACAGAGAAGCGTCTGGTTAGCAAGGTCGATTTTACTATCTTTAAACTTAAATCTTCCATGAATCTCTTCTATTCATATCTGCTCTTAGTGTATCAAATGTAAACAAATGACGTCATACATTTTTGAATTGGACATAGTCCGACAATTTATTAAAGACATTTTTGATATGTTTACGAAAATTTTCTATGAAAATTTCTCGAACATTCAGGCCGGTAAATGTTATTTAATACTGTTTATTATAAACAGAGCATTTGCTTAAAATACTTGTATCTATAAAAAGAACGCTAAACATATCAAGAATGTCTTTAATAAATTGTCCAATTCAAAAATGTGTGTATATATATATATATATATATATATATATATATATATATATATATATATATATATGGGCACGGTGTTAGAACGTTCGCTTTCCGAAGCTCAATATAACGAATCCGACTGGAATTGGAACTCGGCACACCAATTTCTTAAATAGTCTCGTCAGATCGAGACTTTCGTATGGATTTCATGGATGGAGCTAAACTCGTTCAGAAATATCTAAACTGTCAGTTCTATACAACCGCTTTCTCAGAAAATTGGTAAAAATGGCTTTGAATGAATGAAACCTGCATGTCTCCGCAAAGACCATCTCCTTTCAAACATTTTGGACTGACAAATCACAAAGAACTGCACCATATAGATACACGTAACTCGAAGAGAAAATTAATGACACAATCAAGATGTTGGCATTCTTCCCTAACTCAAACAAAAGGTTAGGAAGGAAACCCCCCATTAATACGAGTACGGGCGATAACGCCTATTACACTTCAGGAACGTAGTTTCCTGAAAATTTGTTTTGAGAGAAAGATTTTATAAATTTCAACCGATTGTTGGTTGGTTAAAAAATGTCGAATATTTCCTTATAAGGAAACGGCTAATATCACCATTGCCATTTTAATTATAATATCATACGTACAGCTTAAATGCATTTACATTTATATAGCTTCCTGTGATTAAACGGAAAAAAAAATTCAAAGTCAAACCTGTTATGAACTACATCAAAATTATGCTCATTTTAACCTAATTTTTTGCTATTGTCAACTGGTGTTATGCATTTTTTTATAATGTTATTAATTCTGCATTCATCCTGTTTATAATTTTCGTCTTTTTATTGTTTTTTGTTACTAATACAGTGTTTCAAATGATTCCTTCTTTGGCCTTCTTTGGTGCACAATTTCTACAGAAAGCCAGTATTTTCTTCTTTTTTTTTTTTTTTTTAAATGGATCGAATAATTTATTACGTAAAAATATAAATATATATTACTATATAAAAATAACAAAACAAAAGTCATTGAAACAAAGCAAGTTCAGTCGACCAATGATGACAATTCCAGAACAACGTAACTATAAACAATTTTTTTCTATCCTCTGCCAGCCGCTATGATGGAGAAAGCATTACCTCGAACCGTCGCCAGTGAGACACGCTGCAAGAGCCACTCCGTTTCGCGAGGCTCGTTCCTTAATCGAGACGCAATCGCACCAATCCTCCGAAGGAACGCCATCGAACGAGGGCCAATAACCCCTGAAGTCTCCACTGCTTTTCATTTCGTTCATCTGATTTTTATAAAAAATATTAATATTATTGTTTATGTTTCTATTCTCGCCGTTGCTATTAGTTACCTTGGACAAGAAACGCCTAATGTGGAAATCCAACAATGGATTAGGAAATCCGTTATAAAAAATCATTTATTGAACAAAGTAACTAATAATAACAAAACAAAAGTCATTGAAACAAAGTAAGTTCAGTCGACCATTGATGACAATTCCAGAATGTAAAAAATAATTATTCTCAGTGAAAGAATATATAAGCAGCAGTTTTCAATTAAATTAAGAATTTCTTAGATTATATAAAGCCTAACAATACTGTTTCGTCAAATTGTGATGAAAAGCTTTCGATTCGACTAAGAAACCCTTCCCTAAAACATTCTGATGTTTGATCATTAAAATGCTGATTTGAGAGAACTGGGTCGGACCTTGAACTTTTCAGTATTTCCTGGTGTATTGACTAACAACCTGATTTGTTGATCGAGTCCTACAAAGACGTCTTCCCATGCTTTACCCCTCCTTCGAGAGGGAATGGGGCAATGTTACTTGGCGTCTGAAGCGTCCACAAAAAGGGAGGTGCCGAGGTGGTTTAAGCAATTTTTGCCTCCAGTCCACGTACGCATCGGTTACCAGCCCACTTTAAAATCGACCTTGTATAAAATCTTGTTCGAGTGGGCGTGCAGGTAAAACTCGACTTCATGATTTATACCAACAGCGGAAGACTTTTTCATTTTTTGCTAATTGATCATCAAATACAAGTCGAAAATGCCTACTAAATTAGGTTATTGTATGAACATAGGGAAGAGTTTAGATGTAATGTTTATCAGGTTATGTAAGAGAAATAATGGTTAACCCTAGACTTTTCATTTTTTGCTTATTGCTCATCAAATACAAGGCGAAAATGCCTACTAAATTAGGTTGTTGTGTGAACATAAGGAAGATTTTAGAAGTCATATTTATGAGGTTATGTAAGAGAAATAATGGCTGAACAGGTTAAGATTGTAGTGATCGAAGAAGTATCCTTTCGGGAGATTGTTCCACAAAGTAGCAGTTCTTGAGAAGTTGTCTGGATGGAATTTTGTTGTTACTAACGAAGCTCCAAAGAAGTGAGGAGGAATGATCACTGTACGTCGTACTGTGGCTCTTCGCTGTGAATGTCTGAACTTCTGGAACTAAGGACTGTAGCCCGTCAGAATGTTTTCCATGGAAATAGCAATAGATTAAAGAGAATCTTGCCAAGTTTTGTTTGTGTAAAAGGGGATGGTATGGTTGAAAATACTTCCTCACCCACAAGGTATCATAGGCGGTTTTGACCTCGAAGGTAAATACTGAACAGGTTTAGTCCCGATATAACAGAAACACTCCATTTTGAGTGTGATTTGGATTTTGTAAATATAGTAACGTACAGGTAGAGTCATGTACATGAGGAGTCCGATACCTTCTGGAGAGGTGCAATGAACCGACCATTCTGACAGTATTTTTTAGCAATGGATCGTATATATGAGTTTCACTTGAGTCCCGATAAACGTTCGAAGCGATGAGCTTCCTTCCTTCATAGGTGCAGGACAACACAATACCGCGAACTGAACACCGCGGACTGAACACCGCCGACTGAACACCGCCGACTGAGCGCCGGGACAACTCAGAACCGAGACAACTCAGCACCAGAAAAATCATAACTTTTCATAACCGAATAAAGGTAATTTATAAAGAATTAAAACCTTAATTAGTTAGTATTTGTCTTCAAATAAAGCATTTGAAAAGCATTATGTAAAATATGAACCAGTTTTAATTATCTTTTAATAAAGTTAATCGTAAATTAGTAAATTATTTTTGTAAGAATATTTTAGAATATCGATTTACTTTATTTAAAAATAAATTACATTACGATTTATTTATTAAAAATAATTAAAAACGAAAAACTGTTTCATTTTGTTTTGCATTCTTCGATTTACTTTAATAAAAATAATTAAAAACAAGTGAGTTTTATTGAATTATTTTTATATGTCAATTTACTTTATTAAAATATAAATTTATTTACAATTTACTTTATTAACAATAATTAATAAAATGGGTTATATTTTACATAATGCCTTTTCAAATAACTTAAATGAAGAAAAATATTCACTAATTAAGCATTTAATCCTTTATAAATTACTTTTATTCGGTTATAAAAAAAAGTTATGTTTTTCTGGTGCTGAGTTATCTCGATCCTGAGTTGTCCCGGTGTTGAGTCGGCGGTGTTGAGTTGGTGGTGTTAAGTTGTCCATTTCGTCCTTGAACGTATAGCCGTTCATCATGCGAATATTCAAGGCCTGCTCGATGATGATGGTACATTACTAGTTTGGATTTTAGAGGTATTGAATCTTACAACCTATTTTCCCTTTCATTTTTCCTGCCTTCTAAAATAAATAATTACGGTATCTTTTCATAAATACCCGTTACCACAATATTGCAGTTAAAACAGGGGAAAATTTACCAAAAATCAGTGACTATTAAAACAAAATTCTAGAACAACACCCAGATACGAACTAAGAATTGGAGATATCCAATTTGTAAATTCAACTCAACAGATGGTAGTGAAGAAAAACAAGAAGAAAAGACTAAACCTCAACTGTATCTCCCCAGATGAATCAAAGGTGTATTTCCTGTTTTCACCAGGGAAACAACTCTTATAGTCAAAGCGTACCAATTAAGCCACATGTAACTAACATGGTATGACAAGGCTAATTTACCTAGTTAACTGTTAAAAAAAAAACGAAAAGTCAAATTAAACACGTATACTCACTAAAAATAAGGTTTAGTGTTTTGAGAAATATTTTCGGACTAGAAAAAATTAAATTTAAAATCACTGTGTTTATATTTCGGGTACGAAAACAAATATGGCGGATATAGATTCGGAGAAGTGCCAACGAAAGATGTGCACTCCTTACTATTATTATTAGTAGTATATTATTTAAGGACGTAGACAACCATATCAGTCCACAGCTTAAATATTCTACTCTATTCTGTTATTTAACTTATAGGCAAGAAAAGAAATAGAGTCATGTCTTCCCAAAGAGCATTAGTGTGATATGAACGCAACAGAAGATATGCAGATGGCACGGTGTTTATAGCAGATATGGAAAGGAAACTACAAGAACTCCTGCAGAACGTAGTGAAAGAAAACAAGAAGAAAGGACTAAACCTCAACTTCATGATAATGGAATACATGGTTGTTAGCCCAACTTGAAAATTACAAATTGGGGATACCAAAATCAAACAAGTACAAATATTTAAATATTTGAAAAGTGTTTCAAAAGACAGTGGAAAATGTGACAGGCATATTTTATAAAAAAGATTAAAAAGCAAGAAAGGACTAAACCTCAACTGCATGAAAATGGAATACATGGTTGTTAGCAAAAGGGGCAGCCCAACATGCAAATTACAAATTGGGGATACCAAAATCAAACAAGTACAAATATTTAAATATCTACGAAGTGTTTTAGCAGAGGACGGAAAGTGCAACATTGAACTCTGAAGGGTCATTGGGATAACCAAGGATTCAAAACTAAGCAAAATATTAAGAAACAGAAAAAAAAATTCGCTAGAAACAAGGAACAGACTATTGAAATGTAATATCAGTCCACATATATGACAGTAAATGCTGGACAATCTCCTCGCAGATGAAGAAAAGACTTAAAGCAAGAGATGTGGTTATATAGTCGGATGCTGAAGATACTATGGACCGAACATTAGGAAGATAAAGTTGAAATTTCTAAGATACATAATGAGGTAAGAGGGCTTGGAAAATTTGATACTCACAGTACAGTTTGAAGGCAAGCGAGACAGAAGAAAACAATGCATAACATACTTAGCGATCTTGAGTAAATTGATGTTGGAACAGGGTTTATGAGAAATAACAGCAAGACAAATGTTATTAAGAGCAATAAAAGACAGGAAATTGTGGAGAGCCATGATCGCCCACGTCCTGAAAATACATGGCGCATGGAAGAAGAAGAAGAAGAAGAAGAAGAAGAAGCTTGGTTAAATGGATGGCAGAACAAGGTTTAGGAGAGAAAAGAAATAGAGTCATGTCTTCCCAAAGAGGATTAGTGTGATATGAACGCAGTAGAAGATATGCAGATGACAATTTGTTGATAGCAAATATGGAAAGGAAACTAAAAGAACTTCTGCAGAAGTTAGTGAAGGAAAGCAAGAAGAAAGGACTAAACATCAGTTGCCAAAAGAAAGAATGTCAGCAAAAGGGTCAGCCCAACTTGAAAATTACAAATTGGGGATACCAAAATCAAACAAGTACAAATATTTAAATATTTGAAAAGTGTTTCAAAAGACAGTGGAAAATGTGACAGGCATATTTTATAAAAAAGATTAAAAAGCAAGAAAGGACTAAACCTCAACTGCATGAAAATGGAATACATGGTTGTTAGCAAAAGGGCCAGCCCAACATGCAAATTACAAATTGGGGATACCAAAATCAAACACATGCAAGAATTTAAATATCTGAAAAGTGTTTCAAAAGAGTGTTTCAAAAGACGGTGGAAAATATGACAGGCATATTTTATAAAAAAGATTAAAATACACATTCTATATTTTATAAAGAGATTAAAATAAACGTTATATATTTTATAAAATGATTAAACTTAACGTGGTATATTTTATAAAGAGATTAAAATACATGCTTTATATTGTATAAAGAGATTAAAATATATTATGTATGAAGTGATTTACATGTATATTTTATAAAGTGATTAAAATATACGCTGTATATTGTATAAAGAGATTAAAATACACGCTGTATATTTTATAAAGAGATTAAAATACATTATGCATGTTACAAAGTAATTTAAATACACATTGTATATTTTCTAAAGTGATTAAAATATACGTTGTATATTGTATAAAGAGATTCAAATACACGCTGCATATTTTATACAGAATGAAATACACGTTGCATATTTTATAAAGAATTAAAATACACATTCTATATTTTATAGAGAGATTAGAATACACGTGGTTTATTTTATACAGTGATTAAAATTAATGCTCTATATTTAATAAAGAGATTAAATACACTTAGTGTATATGGTAAAGAGATCAAAATCTCAATAGCAACAAATGGTTGGCGAAAATTGTAAACGGATTATGTTTTTCAGCAAATGATTAACTTACATAAATCGTCAATTCTTATCTGTTTTGTGTATTAGAGAGATTTTTTTCATGCAGATATATATTTGTATATTTGTTATATATTTATTCTTTGTTATATATTTATATATATATTTATTATTTGTTATATATTTATATATATATATTTATTCTTTGTTATATATATATATATATTTATTCTTTGTTGTATATTTATATTTATATATATATATATTCTTTGTTATATATTTATATATATATATATATTTATTCTTTGTTATATATTTATATATATATTTATCCTTTGTTATATATTTATATATATATATTTATTCTTTGTTATATATTTATATATATATATACATATTCTTTGTTATATATTTATATATATATATATATTTATTCTTTGTTATATATTTATATATATATATATATTCTTTGTTATATATTTGTATATATATTTATTCTTTGTTATATATTTGAATATATATTTTTATTCTTTGTTATATATTTATATATATATATTCTTTGTTATATATTTATATATATGTTTTTATTATTTGTTATATATATTTATATATATATATATATATATATTCTTTGTTATATATTTATTTATATATTTTTATTATCTGTTATATATATATATATATATATATATATATATATATATATATATATATATATATATATATTCTTGTTATATATCTGTATATTTGTTACTTTGTAGCTATGGTTATTCTTTTAATGAATTGTGGTAGATAATTGGAAATTGGATACAAAAAAGATAACCCGATGTTGTCCGGGTAAAATATCTTCCAATATTATTATTTTATTGGATTTGATCTAAAGATCGCGGTCGGATAAAAATGGGCAACAAATGATCTGCCCTTATTTATTAGATATACACAAAAGTTTCCAGCGACATTTTGTTATTAAAAAAAGAAACTAGTTTTTCTTGATAAAATCTTGAATTCTAAAAAAAAAAATGTGTGTCGGTGTATTTTGCGTTTAGAAAATAGCTACGGCTGCGTTACGTTGAAACACCGCTCTCTCAACGGCTACCAAAGTTAAGCAACATCGAACCTGGTCAGTACCTAGATGGGTGACCGCTTGGGAATACTAAGTGCTATAAGATTTGGTGTGCGGGTGGTGCAATGGATAATGGCCCGGAATAGTGAATCGGAAAGACGAGTTCTAATTCCAGTTGGGTTCGTTATATTCACTTACGCTCAAATATCCTGGCGAAATCTATGAATCCACCTCTTCTCTCCCCACCTATGGGTTAATTAGTAACACTTGTATTATCTAAATAAAATACAAATCCGTAGAAATATTTTGATTTCGGCATTAAATAACCCATAGAGGTGTTGATGTGCCGCTAAACTAAAACAAACAACCAATTTGGTTATATACAGAAACTGTAAAATGATATTCTCCCTCTTCAAGATTATAAAAACAAAGAAAAGAGCGAAATAAAACAAACGGTAGGTTCCTAAATTCAATATTTTAACAGTACGATGACCAAAAGAGTTACGCATTCTTTACACCAAATTGTCATTCACTTCAGAAAGTGTGCATCTATGAAACTCTTTTTGGCTTGTTCTTTCAACTTTATTTGCGGGCAAATACTCCAGGAAATCACGTGACCTCATGAACCCTTCTTCTTCTTCTTCTTCTTCTTCTTCTTCTATGTGTCGTGTCTCTTCAGGACGTTAGCGATCATGGCTCTCCACAATTTCCTGTCTTTGTAGCTTTTCATAAATTGTCTTTTTGTTATCTCTCCTAAACCTTGTTCCGCCATCCATTTACTTAAGTTCGTTCTTCTACTTTTTCTATATGCCAAGTCTATTCAGGAGGTTGGCGATCATGGCTCTCCACAATTTCCTATCTGTTGTAGTTCTTAAAAACCATTATTTTTTTTGCCATCTCTCCCAAACCCTGCTTCGTCATCCACTCGCCTGGTAGGTTATACGTTGTTTTCCTCTGTCTCTCTTACCTTCAATCTGTCTTGCGAGTATCAAATTTTCAAAGCCCTTTTCTTCATTGTATGTCCCAGACATTTCAGCTGTTTATTCCTGATCTTAAGTATAAATGTCGTTTCTGTTGGCATTGTCTGTAGAACTTCGTCATTGGTCACAGGGAAATGTATCTTCTCGGGTTTGGCAGGAGCTAGAGACAGAATTTGGCGTTTATTCATTTAGATAACAGCAGAAAAAGAGTGCTCAATATCGTATTTCGAGTTGTAGAGATAGACAGTGTAGACAGAGAAATCAACACTTGGTCTGAAGATCGCAATGAAGCGTCAAACTAACAGTTACCATGCAGTATTGATTTATATGTTCGCATTATATATAAATATATATATATATTAAATAATATAGACAAGTGTTGTCTATTTATTTTATGTAAATTCTTTTCATATCGTCTGATAAGGTTAATGACATTATCATTAAACAGAGAAAGAAAATCACAATATTGATATATATTTTTTAATCCAATCTAAGCTTTCGGCTTACATAAACCATTATCAAAGATGACAATTACAGTACAATATATTAAACAATACTCGGACAAGACAGTGATGATAGTCTGTTTCTGTTTACATGGAAGATTTCCAAGCAACGATAAACTCATGAATATAAGACGGTGGAAGCGAAAATCGCACCACATCTCATGACGTCACACATGACCACGTGAGAGTGAATTCGAGAAGTATTAAGTATGGGAAGCCGTTGGTATATATATATATATATATATATATATATATATATATATATATATATATATATATATATATATATATATTTATATATATATATATATATATATATATATCCAAGTATAGGATTGGTGTATACGGAATAAATTCCAATAGCCAATAAATACTATTCTTAAAAGAGTTCTCAATACAGAGTAGAGCAAATATAATTATTTATTCGAAAATTATAATATAAATAATTAATTTTCGAATAAATAATTACATATATCTGTCTATATTTCTGAGATGAGGTATTATGTACATTATTCGGACTATTGTCCTCATGCTCCGGCCTTCTCTGGTAAAAATATGCAATGATAACAGCAGAAATTGCAATATGAGCAGTGGTAAAAATACTTGCTTAAGACATTAGGTTTATAATACCCAGAAATTCATACACAAATGTCCTCAAGGACACATGGCACAGTGGATAAAGGCGTTGGTTAGATCCAGTGACAGGACCCAAAGAGTGTGATACCCAGTTAAGGCTGAACTTTCAGAGGGAAAATTAAAAGGAGATAACTGATAACTGACATCCATTAGACATGGCACGTGGAACTAGAACAGTCTACCCCAGTGAACGAAATAAAAATAAATAAAATCACCTGAAGAAGGCAGAGCGTACAATGGCCAAAACGTTGTAATAAATATGGCGACAAAGATGTGGACAATAGTCCGAATAATGAACAGTCTACCCCAGTGAGCGAAATAAAGGGTTCCAATCACCTGAAGAAGGCCGGAGCGTACAACGGCCGAAACGTTGTATATAAAGATGAGGACAATTGTCCGAATAATGTAAATAATTACATATATATATATATATATATATATATATATATATATATATATATATATATATATATTAATATAAAGGTATAGGGTTAGGTAAATGAGATAACCAGATATTAGCGACCGCATACGCGTGTGCTGACGTGCATACGCTTGTAAGCAAATAAATAATTACGAAATTTAGCCAAGATGTTTTGGACATAATAGTGTTCAGTATGAGTAGACAGACCTTATAGATATATGTTAATAAATTAATTGGGTAACCAACGAAATTCGAGTCACACACCAAACGTAGGTATATGTGTATTTATTAACATATATATATATATATATATATATATATATATATATATATATATATAATTACTTAATTATAATTATCAAATCCTCCTAACAATTTCTATCATGTGTATATCATTGCTTTATCCTGCTTCTAATGCTTCAGTTTGAGCGGCTTGGTGATAGTAGTCGTGGCTCCGGGGGACACAGTCCTATGGTTAGAGAGAATCCCAGTTGAGTTCCACCACGGAATATATGTGAGCGAGCGGCGCTATATTGAGTCTGATTTGCTATCCCTTCGTCACCGAAGCCCGTTGAACAGTTGGTATGATGTTCGCTTGATAACCTAACTGTCAGGGTTTCTAATTCTCGGTAGTGGATGCGCACTGCTGATGAGTCCCAAATATAGGACGAAACGGCCGTCCAGTTCTTTCTGCATTCTGTTGAGTTTTCTTTCAGACTCAATGAATTATATATATATATATATATCGCAGTTTTCGTTTATGGCATAGTCTAGTAGACCATGATTATTGTGCAGTCGGACGCTTACTACATACCCTAAACTTATGATGTTATGCCTTAGCCTATATATATATATATGTGTGTGTGAAATGGACAAAGTCCGACAATTATTTAAAGATATTTTTATGTTTAACATTCTTTTTATAGATACAAGTATTTAAGTAAATGCTCTGTTTTATAATAAACAGTATTAAACAACATTTACCGGCCTGTGGCCGAATCGGTTAAAAAGGCATGTTAGACTATATGACATTCCGTATAGGATACAGGTTCGAATCCTCTCGGAGGACGAATATTTTCTATGAAAATTTCTCGGACATTCAGGCCGGTAAATATTGTTTAATACTGTTTATTATAAACAGAGCATTTACTTAAATACTTGTATCTATAAAAAGAATGTATAAACATAAAAATGTCTTTAAATAATTGTCGGACTTTGTCTATTTCATAATACATATATATATGTGTGTGTGTGTGTGTATGTGTAAATATATAGAAAAATAGGAAAGAACACGTTAGGTAAATAATCCGCAGTTCTTTAGTATTTTTGTTTTTATTTTTTAAAAAAAACAGTGCTCCATACAGAAGTAGAACTTTAATTATAATTATTTTTTAAAAACATAAGAGTTCTCATGTTTAAAAAACAAGAGCCAAAACCTTCAATATACTTATTAAAATTGAATTGAATTAAAATATCAAGCCCTGTTTCATCCTCAAGCGAAAATTTAGAATAACCAATGTTGAAATTTACGCAACTTTATAAGCATGTTCATTCGTAAAATTAATTACTATAGAAACGGCTTTGTATCCACATATCAGTCACCTTCGGAAAGAGGTCAAGTCGAGGCAATACATATATATATATATATATATATATATATATATATATATATATATATATATATATCAAGTATGTGGTTCAGTTCAATTTATATTACATGAATCAATCATACAAAAAGTTGATAGTGAAGTTAATGATATCAATGGTAAGAATACATCTTCGCAAACAAATTTATTAAGATACATTAACCCACGAACCTGTAGATGAATGTTATATCCCTGTTTTTAATAAATTCCAGTTGCATAAGGTCTTTTTATACGAGTACATTCACCTGTTCATACAGGCATCCTCAGGTATGGAAATGGATTTGTTTTTTACATCCAGGTCATAACAGGACAACGAAAGATTAGATGTGATCCGAAATACGTTTTTTTAGAAATGTGTTATTGTTAATGATAAGAAATTTTGGAGCGTGTGGTCGCAAGGCTTAGGTTGAATTTTTTAAAATTTAAGAGTGTGTATAAAAAGACCTTATGCAACTGGAATTTGCTTCCTTGAAGACACATGGAACAGTAGATAAAGGCGTTTGTTAGTTCCAGTGACGGGACCCAAAGAGTGTGAGCGCAATACCCGGTTAAGGCAGTGGAGAACTTGGAGAGGGGAATTAACAGGAGATAACTGACAACTGACATCCATTAAACATGGCACGTGGAACTAGAACTGCCTACCCCAGTGAGCGAAATAAAAATAAATAAAATCACCTGAAGAAGGCCAGAGCGTACAATGGCCGAAACGTTGTAATAAATATGATGACAAAGATGTGGACAATAGTCCGAATAATGTAGATAAATATAGAAATATAGACAGATATTGAAAAGCCGAAACGTTGTAATAAATATGGCGACATAGATGAGGACATTATTCCGAATAATGTAAATAGTGTACATAATACCTCATCTCAGAAATATAGGCAGATACTAAAAGGCTGAAACTTTTTAATAAATATGGCGACAAAGATGAGGATATTATTCCGAATAATGTAGATAGTGTACATAATACCTCATCTCAGAAATATAGACAGATACTAAAAGGCTGAAACTTTTTAATAATTATGGCGACAAAGATGAGGACATTATTCCGAATAATGTAAATAGTGTACATAATACCTCATCTCAGAAATATAGACAGATACTGAAAAGCCAAACACTGTAATAAATATGGCGACAAAGATGAGGACAATAGTCCGAATAATGTAAATAGTGTACATAATACTTCATCTCAGAAATATAGACAGTGAAAATTTAATTCGGATAATAATCTTTGCTGATTAGAAGATTTTCAAACCATGTCATTAGTCAGGATCGAAAATATTGTTTTTTTTTTCGTCGATTTAAAAAGAGAGATCCTGTTCATAGTGTTGATCATAATATTATTGGAATATTGTACATTAGTTGTTATTTACCAATGTCAAGTTTGAAAAAAATAATCATAGTCCAATACACTACGCTCGATTTACGACTTGTATTATAATTCATTTTTTAATCATGTCACCCCAAGGCCACTAAGATTTACGGGGTTACTGAGTGTGAGAGAACAAGAAAAGAACAAGAATCCGATGTAAAATAAAGATTGACATTGCGTTTAAATTTCTGAACATTACAGTTGACTGGAAAGCAAGAAGACGGAAGAAAGTTCCACAAGCAGGGAGTGCGAGAGAAGAATATGTTAACATAGAACTTACGGTAACTTCTAACTATTTCCCCTGTAAAATGATGAAACTTTGCCGCCAGTCTAGTAGTACGCTTAAAAGAGGCACCAAAAACGAACAATTACCATGAAAGTATTTATAGGAAAGTCAAAGGGTATCTACGTTACGGCAATGATAAAGTTTTTATTATTCTTTAATAGTAGTAGTAGTAGTATGTTTTATATTAACTATGAGGAGAAAATGGTATCAGCCCATGTGTTTTCCTAGATCGGACTTTAAAAGTTAAAGAGACGCGTGAGAATCGCAATCTGTAACATCGTTTCTCGTGATTTATGCTGCAAAGATTATTCGAAATATGAAATGTGGTAAAAAAATGATTACCAATTAAAATTATCCAAAAAAGGAAAAAAATAGCGGTCAATAAAAACGTCTTTGTGACGAGGTCATTTGCACGCAATCTGCAGGTAGATTTATGCGTTTACCAGAGTGACCGTTGCTAATTTCTGTTTCTCATTAGTTTGAACGAGTTGGCAAGTGGGTTTCCTTTTCAGCAATTGTAGTAATTGCTACATTTCTTTGTTCAGATTGAAACAGGGGTCAGCTTATTTGTCAGAGATCGAATTATATTGTATCCCCGAAACATTGTTTGGGCCAGAAGTTTGGTCAGTTAACCTGTCAGGGTATCGTTAGATATTGTTACACCCGGTCAAATATCACTAGGGTTTTAAAGGTGAGTATCTGTTCACGAAACTCATGATATCATAGGTAGGATTGTCATTCCTGTTTAGTCGCACAGAACAGAGGTAAGAAAAGGAATTTAATAAAACAACTTATACAGGGTTTGTAGTTTAGTAAGAATTATATTTAAATATAGTATAGGTAGGTAAAATTCTATATATCTTTGATGGAGTTTTTGCAGCCCACTGACTTAGTGGCTACTCCATATTTTCTCTATTCAACGTTTGTCACAATATATACGCCTGCAAATCAAATAGTAACAAGAGCAAAAAATATGATGAAAGAGAATTTTGTAATTTTTTAGCTACATAAATTCTGGTTCTGAAGATTTTTAGCCCTTCATTTGAATGTTGTGCATTGAAAACAGCGAAAAGGGATTGTCAGTGGTCAGGAATTAATGCAAGACTTACTGACAGAATAGGGCTATTAAATGTATAATAGGTAAATATTTACAATAGAATTGCATTGCAAATGAGAAAGAAAGGGATAATCAGTGGTCAGGAATTAATGCAAGCCTTACTGACAGAATAGGGCTATTAGATGTATAATAGATAAACATTTACTATAGTAATGCATTGCGAGTGAGAAAGAAAGGGATTATCAGTGGTCAGGAATTAATGCAAGCCTTACTGACAGAATAGGGTTATTAGATGTATAATATGTAATCATTTACTATAGAAATGCATTGCGAATGAGGAAGAAAGGGATTGTCAGTGGTCAGGAATTAATGCAAGCCTTACTGAGAGAATAGGGCTATTAGACGTATAATAGATAAACATTTACTATAGAAATGCATTGTAAATGAGGAAGAAAGGGATTTTCAGTGGTCAGGAATTAATGCAAGCCTTAATGATAGAAATAAGATTTTTATATGTATAATTGATATACATTTGTTATAGAAATGCATTACAAATGAGGGATAAAGGGATTGTCAGTGGTCAGGAATTTATGCTGACTTTACTGGCAGAATATGGCCAATTTTTGTGTGTTGGATAAGCATATATAATAGAAATTATTTTATTATAGAAACTAATTGAAAATGAAGAAGACAACTATTGTCAGTAATTAAGAATTCATGAAAATGGTACTAATTGGACTAATTAATTGGACTAATTAAGTAATTGAACAGTGCTAATATGTGTGTCATATTTGATATTACGACATATAGAAAACATAAGAAAATGAATTAAATTATTCAAATTTTTCGGTCCAAACTTTTTACACATGGTTCAGTCTTTTAATGTTGGTAAAGAAACGGAATAAATTCATTGTTTTCGTGACATTTAATAACCACCCATTTTGCCATAAGCACAAAAAGTGTATTCGGTTTAGTACTTATGGTGGTGGCAGTTTTTGCTTGGTTAGACATGTTTATTTAGACTAACTAAAAATTGTTTGAAATAAAATTACTTTACGCCATGTTTATCTAGGGACTGGAACGTTGTAAAGGATTAAAAATTAAATATGGCTCAGTTAAAACAGGTTTGCCTTGCACGTCAGCTAGGATGACGTTAATATCAAATATATCACACAGATGAAACATCGCAAGACCCTCGCTATACTATCGCTTTTTCCATGGCAAATGTCCTGACGAGCTGCATTCCTTAATTCCAAGTTAGTTTACTGTTTCCTGCTAGATCATTTTTATTGCCATAATTTATCTTGCATATTTATAAATTATACCATTTGCCATCCGTGCATTACTGCCATATTTGGATTTGTGTTCCGGCTCCATATCTTGACAAAATCTAAAGAAGGGTCTATGATGTCACCAGTCCTGACCAAGCATCACGACTTCAGTCAACCTCCCACCGCCTTAACGTGGCTTCCATTTCTCTTTTCTATAAATATTTTAAGGAATTAATGAACTAATGTGCTATCCTCCTTGGAACCTTAGATGTGGCACAAGGCCGAAAGTGTGGAGCACCCAGTGAGGATCTAAATCATTAGTCGTAATTGATCTATCAAGACAAGCTTGCTAACCATTACACCACGCTGAAGTAGCCAAATGATTTTCTGAGCGTTGCTTAGATGTGGCACAAGGCCGAAAGGTGTGGAGCACCAAGTGAGGATCTAAATCATTAGTCGTAATTGATCTATCAAGACAGGCTTGCTAACCATTACACCACGCTGAAGTAGCCAAATGATTTTCTGAGTGTTACTTAGATGTGGCACAAGGCCGAAAGTGTGGAGCACCCAGTGAGGATCGAACTCACTGCTCAGTTGCAATTTCATTGGGGTTTCATTTTTAAATGTTGTTATTTTCATTTCTAACCCTCCAGATATAAAGTGTGAATATTTCCCTCCCCTATTTTTTCTCATTCCCTTTCACTCCCAGTAACCTCTTGCGTCTTAGTGGCATTATCGCCTTACTTGGGCCGAATGGATTCAAATGAATCCAGTTCAGACCTTCAAAGTTAAGACTAGCCTGGTCAGTACCTTGATGAGTGAATGTTTGTGAATACCAAGTGCTGTAGGCTTGGATGTGCGGGTGGTGTTATGAATAAAGGTTCGGAATTAGAAATCAGAGGACCGAGTTCCAATTCCAGTCGGATTCGTTATATTCACTTACGCGCAAATATCCTTGGGAAACGTATGAATCCATCTCTTCTCCCCCAGTCTATGGGTTAATTAATAGGATTTTACCAGTGAATCATTATTATCTCCAACAAATTCTTACAACCTAAAAAAAAATTTAGGGCTTTCAACAACCGACAAATGGTAGATAATACGTCAAAAGAATTCAATCAATCGAATCAGTGAAGACTGAGAGCAACTATGTTACGTAGAATGGAATAATTGATCACTACTCCGTCCGTCTTCCATTAGTAAGGAGGAAATTCCACTCAGGTAGCATTTTCCTAAGAACTCCTGATTTGTGAAACAGATTCCTGGCAGGATGCTTTTCTCGATCCTTCTAATGTTGACTTCATCAAGTCTAGGGTTAATCGTTATCTATCCTTATAAACTGCACTGCTTACATCTTCCTTTTTTTGCTCAGGCAACAAGCCTTATTTACTAACTCATTACCCTGAATGGCTTTTAGGCTTTGTAGTGGGTGAACAGTAACATAATTTTTAATCTCGGCTATTTTGCATATAAAAACCCGAAACCGTTCCTAAAATTTACACTTATTCCTTTCTGATTTTCAATTAATTTCTATTGTAAAATTCTTTCCAATCTATTACTGTTGAAACTTGACTAATGCAGTGAATAATAATGCAACACAAAATGTACTTAGAACAAAATGTATTGAAACAAGAAAGTGTACACAATATTTACATATAGTCTTTTGTATATTCCTGGGAAGACCATTCCTGGAGAATGTGTTGACTGAGTCGCAGTCGGGCAGAGTCTCTGGTTGAATCTCTTGAATCGTTCCCCTCTCTTCCCGGTACCAACCATATTTATATGGTCGGTACTCCACTATGCAAATTAGGTGGATCCTACCACAACAATTACCATAAATAATAATTACATTATATTCCAATTAATAACCAATAATTCCTGGCAATCCATTTCTTTATGGTTTTAATTTAATTTCGATTGTATTATAACCTAGGGAAGGTTACGGAATACAATAATCACACAAAGGCTGGTAATGAACGATAATACTTAGGACAAGAACAACAAATGTAAGATTCGGCAGCGGCGTGTAGAAGTAGTCAACTGTTAGATGTGAGTCAAGTGAATTCCACAATAAATCTCCAACTTCAGAATATCTACCAACCGCCCCACGTGGTCAGATGTGGCAAAAGGCCGAATTTAATGTGGGCTATCCGAGCCCGTAGGCTCGGCTAAATTTTCCCCGTAGACACCGTATAAAACGGTTGCTGTGTTCATTATTTTAAATATTAAATAAATCACCACCTTCGATTTTTTTAAACTTTGCATTGCGGACTTTTTTAATATCACCGTTTCCCAGATAAAATATACTTTATTGTGTCTATATTTCTGAGATGAGGTATTATGTACATTTTATCTGGGAAACGTGTCATGTTTAATGGATGTCAGTTATCAGTTACCAGAAATTCATACACAGATGTCCTCAAGGACACATGGCACAGTAAATAAAGGCGTTGGTTAGATCCAGTGACAGGACCCAAAGAGTGTGAGTTCAATACCCGGTTAAGGCAGTGGAGAAATTTCAGTGGGAGAAATTAACAGGAGATAACTGATAACTGACATACATAAAACATAGAACAGTCGACCCCAGTGAGCGAAATAAAGAGTTCAGTTCAACATTCCAACCATCTGAAGAAGGGTGGAGCGTACAACGGCCGAAACGTTGTAATAAATATGGCGACAAACATGAGGACAATAGTCCGAATAATGTAAATAATATACTTTATTGTGTGTAAAAACAGTTTTATTGTATATATATATATATATATATGTGTGTGTGTGTGTGTGTGTGTGTGTGTGTGTGTGTGTGTGTGTGTGTGTGTGAGAGAGAGAGAGAGAGAGAGATAAATATGCTTTTAAATATGCCGGATTTATGAGTAAAAGTGCTCAATATGAGGGATAAAGCATATGCAAATATAAAAATGGACACTGGCCTCAAGATTGCGTCCAACCATGAACACGGTGTGTTGATATATATATATATATATATATATATATATATATATATATATATATATATATATATATATATATATTTCTGTATTTAGGTAGCAATCCTTCTTTCATGCACATTTCATTAAAAACGACTAACAAGATGCTTTTATTTAGTTTTTTTTATATAATTTCTCGTGCGATCTAATAAAGTTAAAAATAATGGAAGCCTTACTAATAAAAACAAACAAACCAACACTTAATAATATTAGCTTTGAACATGGACATAATATCTTGACCGTGTTTTGAAACAAAAAAATGAATCACTTTATAAAACATACATATAAAAAACTATTTCTAATTCTAACAATTGAAATATAATCCTTGAAAATGGCTAAATGTATAGCCGAAAGCGCTCGGATAAAAAGAACATTCGGACAGTTTTTATATAATTTATCCTCTGAAAAGAAAAACTTCATTAGATCGCACGAGAAATTATATAAAAAACTAAATAAAAGCACCTTGTCAGTCGTTTGTAATGAAATGTGCATATATATATATATATATATATATATATATATATATATATGGGGGGTATGTATGTATGTATTACCTCAGCATCATTTTTAATGAATAGTCCTATTTAAGTAGATGCTCAGTTTATTCTGAATAGCGCATATTTTCATTTCATAAGTTTTATCGAATATTCAAACATTTGGCGCGGTTTCCTCAGACCAAAACAAGGACGATAGTCCATATAAACATATGTCCGCAAATCCTTCGTTTTTGGATTATTAAGTTTACGGTAGATAATGATGTGTTTCTATGTAGACTAGGTTACATTTGTCCTTCGTGTACATTTTGGGCTAATCTGTCTTCAACGGTTATCCTGTAACGTGTAGTAGTCAGTTAACTGAGAAATGTTCCGTTTAACAATGGCAGGATATGCATACCGGGAGCAGGCAGGTGATTTTATTTCCATACAGCCGCCCAAATGGTAATGAACGCGAGAATGTTCGGCTGTATTAGACTGCGTTTCAAGACCGAAGGCAGACGAGTCATCCAACCTTTGCTGCTGTTTATCGTCGCGTTGCTGAGAGAAGATCCGTGGTACCACAAACTATGACTCGAGGAAAACCGGGATCCGCTCGTACGTCTGACCACGAAGAACACATTCTTCGAGACGCTCCGGGTATCAGCACACGTCACGTGACCCTAGCATGTTGTACACTTCATAGTACTGCATGGTGGGTACTTCAAGAGCAGCTCCTGTATCCGTATCATATGTGACTTGCGCAGGGGTCTTTCGTCCTGTGATGGCAATTTATTATATAAATGCCTGCTTCAGAAATGTTATTGCTATTGTTGTTTGAAGATCTTACTATATCTATAATTGTTTTCGAGGTGTTTGTGACTATTTTAAGATTATTTAGATGGGATAGGTTATTCTGGATAGTAGACTTGACAGAGTTGGTTGGTAGTATAATGTATCTGTTTTCATTTTTAATTGCCAAAACTGTTCCTCCCAATATATTGGAGAAACAAGCAGAAACATAAAAAAATGTATCAATGAACACAACAGAGACCTTAGAATAAACAACTTAAATAATGCCTTAGTAATACATAGGAATAAATTCAACCATAAATTTGATTTTAAAAATTCTATACTTATAAAAAAAGAAAATAACTCACTCAGAAGGAAAATTCTAGAGAGTGCCGCCATAGATCATTACCCAAATATTAATTTACGCCCAGGCTTTTTCCCTATTTCACCTTTTCTAACAAAATTACTGCTCTCACAAACAA
>OZ038510.1:86264663-86274663 GCA_964036315.1 Acanthosepion esculentum
ATTTGCCTGATAACAGGCTTTACTGAAAGCGTTAAATCGAATTCTCACATCGTTGAATTGTATTACTTAACCGAAAAATCCAATCGTAGAAAATTAAAGGGAAATAACTATTAAAAACTGAATGCTATTTTTTTTTTTTTAATTTTGCCCGTTGATTTCATTGTTACTTATTTACGATAGTGAATAATTGACTATTAAGTCAGAAGGTTTGCTTTAAGGTGTTATTTTATGTTGAAATTAGTTTAGTCCAGAAAAATGATTTTTTATGTCGGCCAATTATAATAAAATATAAATAAAAAACGATTAAAATATAAATATTAAAATAAATAAATAAAAAGAGAAATACGGAAGATATTTTTAAAATATTTAATCTATTTTCACATCTATTTTGGATTGGATAAATATTTCAATTGGCTTGCTTTTTGTCAATTTTATCCATTTTTAGATATTCCTCCAATAAAAGCAAAATATTAACCAAAATTATTACTCGAATGAAGAGAGAATATTGGGCCTCAAACTCACACCGGACCTCAAGTGGAACCCTTATATATCCGATCGATCCATCGTTAAAGATGCAGGTAAAATGATCGGATCCCTGTACCGCTCCAGTAAGTACCTGACTCCTCATGCTATCCCTTACCTTTAAAAGAGCCAGATCAGGTCGAACATGGGGTACTGTTGCTATATTTGGGTGGGAGTCCATGTTAGAGAAGAATTATTTTCCACCCTTCAACTTCTCTCTCTCTCCCACTCTCTCTCTTTCTCTCTCTCTCCCTCTCTCTCTCTCTCTCTCTCTCTCTCTCTCTCTTTCTCTCTTAAACAAACGGGTGGAAGTGTGGCAAGCCTCTCACTGCTCTATGGCTATTACCAAGTAAAGTGCTCGGATGAACTGCATCAACTGTTTCCGCCAGGTATGACCTTCACGGCTAGGACCCGCCATGCTACTTACATAGTAGCAAACAACTCACATTTCTTCCGTATTCCAGCGGCGAGAAGTTCCACTCAAACAGCTTCTTCCCGCCAACCACAGCCCCGTGGAACTGACTCACAACAGGATGTTTCCCCGATTACTACAATCATAACCTGTTCAAGCCTAGAATCAACCGTTATCTTCCCTTCCTACCCATATAAACTACCCCTTAATGTATATCTTTACCTCGAGTGGCCCCTGGGCCTTGTACAGGGTGAACAAAAAAAAAAAGACTTCAGTAACGAATTTATGAAGAAAACAGTACCGTATATATTTCGAGTACAGTGTGAGTTTTTTACGCAAAATAGGGGGTCTTATTATACAGAGGTAATTTTTTGAAGAGCTTAAAAATCATGCATTTTTAGTGACAGGTTGTACTGTACACAGGTAATTTTTTTTTTCTAGAGGGTTTGAAATTCATATCCGTCCTGGGTATGACGATAAACTACATCCGCGTCCTGGGTAAGACGATAAACTACGTCCAACAGCAAGGTCTCTCATCAGGAGGTTTTAAGGAGCGTGGAACCACCTCTTAAATGCTGGTGTTCCAAGGTCCGTCCTGACCCGGGATGGTAGCACCTGTTAGGGTCCCAGCTATGGGCAAATAGTTAACCCCAAAACTGAGGTAAAAAGCATTATAAAATAAAAAAAATAGATATTAAAACCAGAAATATTTTGTAAAAATTTATGAATTTTTTATGAAAAAAACTATTACCAGCAATATATTTTTGAAAAAAAATATTACCAGCAATACATTTTTTTAAATAATATTACCAGCTATACATTTTTTAGGAAAAATATTACCAGAAATAGATTTTTGACAAAACAAAATATTACCAGGAAAAAAAATGTTGTCGGCATTAAATAACCCAATGAGGTTGATATACCGTAAAACAAATCAAACCAAACCAAATTTAAAATTCATGTGAATAAAAGTGAACTATGAATGAAATTTTGCTTTTACACAAGTGTATACAGTATTCATTATCGCAAATAAACAAAATGTTTAAATGACACATAATTTTAAAATCAGTAATCAGGTATAAAAGTTATATGTCCTGTGAGTGTCAGATTTTCTCAACCTCCTTTCCTCATTATGTATCCTAACCAAAAGACCGCCTCTGAAACATGTGACGTTGAAAGTGCACAATTACAATTTTCGTGGCTCAGGTATGGCACACATTGTACCTGTCAGGGGCAGGAATTTTCTTTATCACTTTTATCTTCCTGATACCTGTTCCTCCCAGCTTCAATTTGTCAGGGCAGGTTACTTCCTGCTTTCTTCTGCTACTCTATCTTTCACTATTTACTGAGAACAGAGTCGACCCCCATCCCCGACTTTCAAGCTTGTTTAGTGTACCCGGGCAGTGCTTTGTGACTCTCGCTATTTTATCAATATTTGATTTTTGTCTACCCCTATTCATATATGTTACTGTTGAGTCTTGACTCAATGTTTTGAATAATAATACAACACAAAATGTACTTAGAACAAGAATGTATTATAACAAGAAAGTGTACACAATAAGTACATATAGTATTTCTGTATATTTCTGGGAAGACGTTCCTGGAGAATGTGTTGACTAGTCGCAGTCGATCAGAGTCTCTAGTTGGATCTCGTGATTCCAACTCCCTCGTCTTCCGGTACCAACCATTATTTATATAGTTGGTAGTCACCTATGCAGATTAGGTGGATCCTACACAACAGTTACAAATTAAACTAAGCACCAATGTCTATTAAGGATTAACAATTTTCACGGATTTTGACGCCATTCTCGGGTTCATTTTTTTTTTTCGTTCAAATCCGTAAATTTGTTTTGCTCATGCTAAGTCTCGAAAAAAAAAAACATTATTTAAAATTCAATATCTTCATGTTGAATGTGTTAAAATTATTCAACTCTTTAACAAAAACATATCAAGTTGCTGTTAAAAATTGCCGCAAATCATTGTTGATTTATTTAAGATGAAATAATCTATGATGACATGTCTCTAATTTGTTTTTAGATACATTGTATTTATTTCCAATTTTTTCTAGTTGAACTGTCAATCTATATTGCTTATGATCGATTATTGCATATAATTCGATTACGATAATATTTGTATATTTTGAATTGGACAGAGTCCGACAATTTATTTTAAAGACATTTTTGATATGTTTAACGTTCTTTTTATAGATACAAGTATTTAAGCAAATGCTCTGTTTATAATAAACAGTATTAAATAACATTTACAGGCCTGAATGTCCGAGAAATTTTCATAGAAAATTTTCGCTCTCCGACAGGAATCGAACCTGTATCCTATACGGAATGTCATATAGTCTAACATGCCTTTTTAACCGATTCGACCTCAGGCCGGTAAATGTTTCGCGTGATGTCCCTTAACCTTTCGGCCACAGAGCAGCGTCTGGTTAGCAAGGTCGATTTTACTATCTTTAAACTTAAATCTTCCATGAATCTCTTCTATATATCTGCTCTAGTGTATCAAATGTAAACAAATGACGTCATATATTTTTTGAATTGGACATAGTCCGACAATTTATTTAAAGACATTTATATTATGTTTAACGTTCTTTTTATAGATACAAGTATTTAAGTAAATGCTCTGTTTATAATATAAACAGTATTAAAAAACATTTACCGGCCTGAATGTTCGAGAAATGTTCAGAACGAATATTTTCTATGAAAATTTCTCGGACATTCAGGCCGGTAAATGTTATTTAATACTGTTTATTATAAACAGAGCATTTACTTAAATACTTGTATCTATAAAAAGAACTTTAAACTTATCAAAAATGTCTTTAAAATAATAATATTTGTATTTAATGTTAAAATTTACAGCAAAACATTGTTGATTTATTTAAGATGGGATGATCTAATATGACATCTCTCTAATGTATTTAGATATATTGTATTTATTTTCAATTTTTCTAGTTGAAGTGTTCACCTATATTGCATACCGTTCTGACAATTTTTTTTTTCTTGGTGCCCCGACTACATAAATTTAAGCGTACCACTGGATTGACATCTAGGTCTCACTCTTATACTGTTGGAATAGTTAAAGTCAAGCGCCATTTCTATCCAACAGTTTCTTTTCTCGTAATTTCCGCCCGTGGAAATCCCTGCCATTTACTGGCTTCCCTGATAACTAAAATCTTTAAAAATGTAAACGCAACGTTAATCGCCATCTTCTATCTTCTTGAATCTCGTTCAACTTTTATCTTTTTGCTCAATTCCCCCTATACCCAGTTTTTCTCTCACTTTCACTGCTTGTTACCTGCTGCGTACCAGTGGCATTTCAGCCTTGATTAGGATGAAATGAATAAAAAGTAAAAATAAAAATACGATACATTATTGTATATAATTAAGTTACAATAACATTTGTATTTTATATAAATACTATTTTATAAAAATTAGTAGAGTGTGGGGGGCGTGTTAAAGATTCAGTACGCTACCACCTCCCTACTACCGACAACCTTACAACAGCCCTAACTGGGAATATTAAATCTCCCAGTTCTTTTATTTTTTTTTTTACTAAAGTTCACCAAATATAAAACTCAAGAGCCACTCAAAGTAGAGGGTTATTAAATGAAGTGTGTGATAATGCCGATCTGTAGATCGACTTACATTTTTTCGTGTTTTTGTCGTACGTTCGCATGCTGACAAAAACACAAGAAATGGAAATAGATCTAAGAACACACAGGGGTCATTAAAAGATAAGAAAATAGATATCTTTCTCACCCTTTCTCTGGCCAGTCTTAATTTTTTCATTACCGTTCATGCAGAACTTTTTCACTGCCAGTTCAAGGAAGACATTTGGGTAACTAACACACAAAAAAGAGAATGTCTAATATCGAAAATATTTAACTTTCGAAAAACATAAGAAAAATTAATTCCTTTTAATAATATGTGGAAATATCCACTCTTTGTCTGATAAAGGTCGCGATACCGGAAACACGTGTAGCAAAACTATGGGGAAAAAAAGCATAATATATATTTTTTTAAATCCGCATTACAACAAAAAACGTTTGCGGTTTCTCTCTTCTCTTTATTATATATATATATATATATATATGTGTGTGTGTGTGTGTGTGTGTGTGTGTGTGTGTGTGTGGCCGAGTGGTTAGAACGCTCGCTTTCTGACCATGAGACCCCGGGTGTGATTCTCACCATAGTGGATTTGTCAGGAAGGAGACTTCCTGATGTTATCATAGTTGCTCGAAGTCGAAAACCATACCACGTGTTGACCCCAAACCTTGTGAGTGAAATTTGGTAGACGGAACTCATGAGGGCCGTTGATAGCTGTGCTAGCACAAAGCCACAAGTCATCGTGGCTGAGGCTTGTTCAAATTGTTGATCACGCTAGATAACAAGCTCCATCCCAGAAACTATAACTATGGTCACTATATAGATGCTATAACAACTAAAATATACATACGTACATACATATATATGTGTGTATATATATATATATATATATATATATATATATATGTGTGTGTGTGTGTGTGTGTGTGTGTGTGTGTGTGTGTGTGTATGTGTGTGTGTGTGTATGTTTGTGCGTGTGTGTTTGTGAGTGAGTGTTTGTGTGTATATATACATATGCGTGTGTGTATATGTATATGTATGTGCATGTATATATATATATATATGTGTGTGTGTGTGTGTGTGTGTGTGTGTGCAAAGTCAAAAGGAAAACTTATCTTAGCGGACGCGTTCTCGACTAAGATAAATTTTCCTTTATTGTCTTTATTCATATTGTCCTTTTACAGATATACTTTCAGTTATATCTGAAATTTTCACATACGCACGCATGCATACACACTCACACACAACACACACACACACACACACACACACATATATATATATATATATATATATATATATATATATATATATATATATATATATATATATATATATATATATATATATATATATTGTGTATTTGGGCAGCAATCCCTATTTTATGCCAGTTTCATTAAAACGATTGAGAAGGTACTGTGGTTAATTTTTATTAAATTTTTTATTTGTCCTCATAATTTTTTTTCTTTTTCGGGCGTAAATTATATATATATATATATATATATATATATATATATATATATATATATATATATATATATATATATATATAAGTGTACGTTGAATTCAACACCCAAGTGTCATGACCTGACCAATGTGTATAAGCATGAAACAGACTGTCGCCTCTGGGTGTTAATTTCAATGTCTACATTCATATTTACTCTATCCCTGATATTGTGGACTTTAACCCATAAATATAACATACCATAAAACTATAATTTATCATTCTCTCTCTCTCTCTCTCTCTCTATCTATATATATATATATATATATATATAAGCACATTTTATTGAATACGACGGACAAGGTGCTTTTAATTAATTTTATACAATTTTCTCATGCGATCTAATAATTTTTTTCTTTTCCATGATAAATTATATAAAAGTTGTCCGAATGTTCTTTTTATCCGACCCCTTTCGGCTAGAAATTTAGCCATTTTCAAGGATTAAATATTATAATTATTAAATAAGAAATAGTTTGTTGCATGTATGTATTTATGTAGTGTTTTCATTTTTCAAAACACGGTCAAGATATTATGTCCGTGTTCATAGTTAATATTATTAAGTGTTGTTTTTTTTGTTTTTATTAATAAGGCTTCCATTGTTTTTAGCCTTTTTTGCATGTAGATGATGCTGTTATATTAGTGTTGTCAACAAGTATATATAATCGCGTTTAATTTCTCTCCATTTGTCTTAACCAATTTGTACTAAAGTCTGTAACAATTGGAATTGGTTGAAATCAATATGCCACGTAAAATATCCCTGTAGAACCCAATAATTAATCAATTTGTCTTTGAATAAAAAGACCTAAAATACTTTCCAGGGACTAAGAGTCATTGCCGATCGCACAATTTATAGGTCATTTTACGTCTTCTCATTTATTTCTATTTAATTTGTTGAAATTTTACTCATCGTAACACATACTTAGTTTTCAATTTTGTAACATAATAATTCTGTTTGTACATAGTAATTTATTTTGAGTATGGCTTTTACCAAATGAATATAATTTTCAAACGCATATGTATGATTAGGTGCAAAATTAATGTAACAGTGTAAATTATCATTACAACAGCTGTCTTTATATATATATATATATATATATATATATATATATATATATATATATATATATATAGGTAAACGTTATTTTTCGGGATAACCATATTTGAGTAGACGCTTTGTTCATATATCAAATATTATATATATTTATTTTCGTCTACTGGTCTGAACATTCTAGATCTAATTAAAGGAAAATATGCGTTAAATCCGAAATTATATATATATATATATATATATATATATATATATATATATATATATATATATATATATTGAATTTAAATATATATATATATATATATATATATATATATATATATATATATATATATATATATTGAATTTGTCGGTCTGATGAATTGGATCATGATTACGATTCCAATGTAATAATAAATTATAACCATGGAATATTAGTGTTTGAGCCTTTTATATTATATACATATATATATATATATATATATATATATATATATATATATATATATATATATATATATATATATATATAATACACTAATAATAATTAAGATAAATTTTGTTCCTTACCGTTTGGTATAACTCCGAATTGCACGAGGCAATCGTCAGACGCAGGTTGAAAATTGACTGTTTAAATATTCATATTTATATTCTACCGTTAACATAGTGGTACATTTATTTCTGTATTTGAACTATAACATATATATATATATATATATATATATATATATATTTATATATATGTGTGTGTGGGTGTGTGTGTCTGTGCGTGTGTGCGTGTTTGTGTGTGAGTGTGTGTGTGCGTGTGTGCGTATGTATGTGTGCGTGTGTGCGTGTGTATGTGTGCGTGTGTGTATTGATGTAATAGGAAAGAACAGTTCGATTAATGATCCAAAGTTCTTTAGTATTCATGTTTTTATATTTAAAAATCAGTGCTCGATGCAGAAGCAGAGTTTAAATTATAATTATTTCTTTTTAAAAAAATATGATTCCATCGCAACACAGAAATGACGAATGTGTCGAAACTTGACTCGAGTCCTAAATTTAATTTCAATATTAAACTTAAAATTTAGGGTATAGTTTAATTCTCATGCGATGTTTTAGAATAACTCACTGAAGAAATGCTTTACTCATTGATAGGTTGTAAATGGAGGGCTAATCTGGCGTTTTTCTTTCGTTATCAAGGTGTCCCTTGAGAATGAAACTGTACTCTAAAGTTTAAGTTTAATATTGAAATTAAACTTTAGGACTTGAGTCAAGTTTGGAAACATAGTAATTTCTGTGTTACGATAGAATAATATTAAAAAAACATATATATATATATATATATATATATATATATATATATATATATATATATATATAGTGGATTTCTCTGTATCCTTGTAAACACTCAATTATTAATATTTGCCGTTCCTTTCTAACTGTAAATTTAAAAAGATAAGTTACTCCAAAATTCGCTTGACGAGAAAATGGAACTAATGTCTTTAATTTAATAACAAAATTAAATTCGAAACTTTTAGCTTTCATTTTTGAAACATGGTTATTACTATGTAGCGAAAAAAAACATATTTTAAATCAGTTAATTTATAATATTAATTACTCTGTAAATTTACATTGAGCACTATTGTGTGAAAATAAAACCAGACACCTTAATTCAACTTAATTTCAAAAATTATATTGAAGGTCTCGGCTCTCGCTTTTGAAACATGAGAACTCTTATGTAGCGAAGGAATCATATTTTTTTTTAAATATTATATATATATATATATATATATATATATATATATATATATATATATATATAAAGATTGGTACTTGTTTCCGAGGACACCTGGTCCGGAACATTTGTCTTTCTTCAACACCCACAGACACCATTTCTGGTTTCTGCAACAACTATACTGAGAAGACCTTAGTTTCACTTTCTGCGAGGGGTCGCATAATGTGTCTTGATAAACGGTTTGAACAACTATACGCTCAAAATCTCGGTCAAGATGACTTACGACTTCCTTCTAGCAGAACTATCAATTGCCTACGGAGAGTTCCGTTTACGAAATTTCACTGACAGGGGTTAAGTCAACCCATGGTAATGCCTTTTTTTTTTTAAAAACAGTTTTCGCTGAGATCACCTCCTTAGATCATAACATCAAGAATCGCCTTCCTGACAAATCCTCCCATGTAAGTCTCGAAGCCGCGTCATGCGAGAGAAATGAATACGTCCCAGATCGCTTGAAACTTAATTAAATACTTCCAAGTTATTGTAGAGTTTAACGCCTTCGACATATTTGTGTATACAGTGTAACCCGGATATAAGAGAGTTGTCGGGACCGGAGATGAAGTATCTTATATCCGGGTTTCTCTTATATCCGGGTTACACTGTACCATAAAATTACCCGTTTTACATTATTTTTTCGATTTCAACTCGTCATCTCGGATCTTTTTTGTTAACTCATCCCAGAATATTAATTCACCCGAAAATAAAAACGATTTATATTTACTAAAATTCACACTAAATTCTCCCAGATCGAGGCCCTTCCATTGCACTCCGGTTAGGCTGACCTTTGTGATCGACCCAAATGGTGGGGGTGACTCGTGTGCGTTATTTTTAAGCGTTCGACCGATAAACGTGTCAAAAACAGATTTTTTTTCTTTTTTAAAATTGCAAAAAAATTCCTAACCCTAACCTATGGGTAAATTTTCATTTTAAAACCCGAGCGCTAAATTCGCTGCTGAATGGGCCTATTTACTTCCTTTCCTTGCAGCAATTAGTACTCGCTAAAAATTAATGCACAAATTTGTTAAAGTAGATGGGTTGATTCTATTTTTTCATTTGTCCCCTTCTTCTACACAGAAAGAAAGCCCCTCCCCTAATCTTAACACCCAACCCTAAAGAAGAAGGGAACAAATTAAAAAAT
>OZ038510.1:86279663-86282163 GCA_964036315.1 Acanthosepion esculentum
AAACTTTCTTCCTTTGATCTTTATTCACACACACACACACACACACACACACACACACACACACACACACACACACACACACACACACACACACACATATATATATATATATATACTTTATTTTAGGACATTACATCAAAAACATGTCACAAACGCTACACAATTACAGTCGTGTTTCGATGCAAATCAACGCATCTCATCAGGCGATTGTAAATGACACATAAGTGAACGATATATTGAAATTTTAATTCAAGATACAACTCCTTTTACTAAAAAAGAAATAAATATATATATATATATACAGATAGATAGATAGATAGATAGATAGATAGATAGATAGAAAGTGAATAGGCATAGATAGATAGATAGATAGATAGATAGATAGATAGATAGATAGATAGATAGAAAGTGAATAGGAATAGATAGATAGATAGATAGATAGATAGATAGATAGATAGATAGATAGATAGATATGAACAGGATGAGATAGATAGATAGATAGATAGATAGATAGATAGATAGAAAGAAAGTGAATAGTCATAGATAGATAGATAGATAGATAGATAGATAGATACGTATGCATGTGTACTGTGTATATGAGTGAAAGTGTATGCATGTGTCTATGTGTGTATGGGGTGATTGTGTGTGTGTGTGTGTGTGTCTATGTGTGTGTGTGTGTGTGTTTGTGTGTGTGTGTGTGTGTGTGTGTGTGTGTGCTTGTGTGTGTGCTTGTGTGTGTGTGTGGATGTCCTATCTAAAACAAATGGACAGATTCATTATTCAGTTCAGCTGTCAATGTATAATAATGGATCATATGCAATATACGTGAACAATTCAACTAGAAAAATTGAAAATAAATACAATGTATCTAAATACAACTTAGAGACATGTCATAATATATAATTCCATCTTAGATAAATCAATGTTGTACGGCAAATTTTAAAATCAACTTGAGATTTTTTTTTTTGTTAAAAAGTTGAATAATTTTAACACATTCAACATTATGAGTGCAAAAATTGTGAATTTTACATATATATATATATATATATATATATATATATATATATATATATATATATATATATATCAACGTAGCATGAGCATAAAATTTCTTGGATTTGATCGAAAAAAGTCCCCAGAATGACGTCGAAGTCCGCTAAAATTTTTCTTCTTTTAGCACTCAGTTGTTTAATTTGTAATGTGTATAAATGTAGTGAGAAAAAAGTAAATGCAGATAAGTTAACGATAGTCACAAAGCCCTGCTAGGGGAACTAGTCAAGTTCCCCCCGCCTCTGTTGCAGTTCGGGGGTAGCATACATCAACCCTGTATATAAGCATATGGTATCTTTCAATTATCGGAACCTTTCTGATGGTTTTCGGATGCCGGTTGTCAATTCCCTTTGACTTTGCGTTTTAAAGCATCACAACTGGTAACTGTTTCACTTCTGGTCATTATTCTATGAGAAGATTTCTTCCTGTCACATTCATCGAAGTTACACCTATGTATTCTTTGTGTCAATCATTACAGATACTAGAGTAAAATCCTCTTTCAAGAAATCATTATTTTGTTTCGTATTATTTTTTTTATTGTTTTAGAAGTAGTTGTAATAAATTTGATGTTAAACTGAGATAAATTCTATTTTTGTAGTTGTAATCGAGATGTTGGGTAGAAACAATATAATTTGAATCATTGGACTTGTCAGGACTGTCCACTTTTCTATTTTGAGATATTCTAATAATTCATTGAGTGTGTAGTTTGGTAAAAGATCTCTGTTGTATTCATATAATCTTTTATTTAAATTACTTGATGTTACTCTATGGATTTCATGTAGCAATTATTACCGGTGACAAAGCAGTAAATTGCACCTTCAACTTTTAGCTTATTATTATTGTATTATGTTTTGTATTAATTAAGTCTTTTAATCTTTTCGAGGTAGTTGTAAGAAATTTTATGTCCAGCTTAGATAAATTCTTTTCAATTGTAGTTCGGAGAGAATTGGTGGGTAGAATAATCTATTTTGATTCATTTTGTCAGAATGGTCCACGCTTCTATTTTGATATATATATATATATATATATATATATATATATATATATATATATATATATATATATATATTATAGTAGAAAAAAAGAAAGAACAGTAAGATATGTAATCCGGTGTTCTTATTGATATTTTTATTTTTACAAAACAGTACTCAATGTAAATTTACAGAGCATGAATATTAGACATTAACTGATTTAAAAATATGGTTTCATCGCTACACAGGAATTATCATGTTTCAAAACAGAAACCAAAAACTTCAAATTCAATTATATTAAATTAAAAACATTATTTCTGCTTCATCTTCAAACGAATTTTGGAAAATTCGCTTGAAGATGAAAGAGAACTAATGCTTAATACAATTGAATGCTTAATATAACTTGAATTTGAAGTTTTTGGTTTCTGTTTTTGAAACATGGTAATTCCTGTGTAGCGATGAAACTATATTTTTAAATC
>OZ038510.1:86297163-86317163 GCA_964036315.1 Acanthosepion esculentum
ATATATATATATATATATATATATATATATATATATATATATATATATATATATATAAAGACAACAGGCGTTTTGTGTCGATTAATTTTATTGGCCGACTTTTCAAAATTACGAGTAATCATCCGGGTAGTTAGTGGCAAATAAACGTAGTGTCTACTCAAATACGGGTGTCCACTAAAAATAACGTCTTCTTCTTATCGTTTTGTTGACTTTTATTCTTCAAATTTTATTAACCGGCCTATTAAATCTACTTATTATAAGAAACCCATGTAGACATCTTTCGTTTTAAATACATATATGTATATATATATATATATATATATATATATATATATATATATATATATGTGTGTGTGTGTGTGTGTGTGTGTGTGTGTGTGTGTGTGTGTGTGTGTGTGTATAATAAAAAAAGGCTCAAACACTAATATTCCATGGTTACAATTTATTACATTGGAATCGTAATCACGATCCAATTCATCAGACCTACAAATTCAAAAAGAAATCGGAAAATATAACTCCGGGTATAAAAAACAAAATTTTAGTGAAAGTGTATGTGTGGGAGTGGGAAACAAGTGTGAGAGGGAAATGTATGAAAGCTTTAGAGAGAGGGGTAACAGAAGAAAGAAGAACAGGAAAGGCCTAAAGGTGAAGGTGGGGGATTCAAATTTAACAAAGAGAAGTTTTAAAGAGAGGAGTTAAATAACGGTTTAAATGAGTGAGATACAGATAAATATGAATTATTTTTCGATGCATAATTCGCTACCGATTCGCTGACCTAAATTAAAATTTAAAAAACAGACACCAGAAACGTGTGGATACATTTGTGGTGACAGTACGCACAATAAAAAACGATATGATCTAAACTTAAAATCCATAAGATGAGAGAGAGAGAGAGAGAGAGAGAGAGAGAGAGAGAGAGAGAGAGAGAGAGAGAGAGAGAGAGAGAGAGAGAGAGAGAGAGAGAGAAGAAAAAAGATTGGGGAGGGGCAAACTAAAAACGAAGGGCATTTATAAGGGAACCGATGTGTAATCAAGAAAATTTGACAAAGCAAGTAATATCACCTACTGGTTTCAAATTTTATGTATATATATATATATATATATATATATATATATATATATATATATATATATATATATATATATGCATTAATGTATGTGTGTATGTCAATCAATAAATACAAAAAGAGAACTTATTTTTACCAACGCGTTTCGTCTTCTGAATAACTTCATGTAGGTAAATATAAGGATATTTTTTTGCAACCTGTATTCATAAACAGCAGTAAAACATCGTCAGATTAACTGGTCAAAATAAAGACTGTTCGTCTTTAACACCTACGCAGAAAATAGAAGTAAGATTTTGTCTATAAAACGAAAAAAAGACTTTGAAAAATAAAAACAGTCAGAAAAGTAGTTACTATTTAAACTGTGCCTACAATACACACACACACACACACACACACACATATATATATATATATATATATATATATAGCTCAGTCACTAAATCTAGTTTCACAATCTACCACGACTCTAACTGTAGAAGTCATACCATAATTTACCTCCTATGCCAGAAACAATAAGTAGGAAAATCTGAATGGCCTTTTCATTACAGAATTAATAATTATCGCAATCGAATTAAGTCGATTCCCCATGAAAGATTATTACCTGTAGAACAACATTTCCGCCTAGAAAAACACGATTTCAAAACCCATGCCAAATTCACTATAATTGAGAGAATAGAAAAGTCCAGAGCAGATAACATTAGAAAGATTTTAGAGTTCCATGAAAATAAGTGGATATGACGTTTAAAAGCACACTATCCAGTCGGGCTTAACCATAAATTTAACAATATAGATAGTATTAATATATAACCCTACAAATCAAAACCTACCCACATTTCTCACCCACACAAAACAGACATGATTACGGAGGCCTCACACTTATACACACACCCACATGAATAGACACGCTTACACACATCATACTCACTCACTCCCTAAGAACCAAATAACACACACACATACTTAACAGAAACACATCCCCTTTCCAGGAACCAATAAATCTGTCAAAATGACCAAGGGAATTGAGAGCAGCATGAATCCATCCAGCTCTTATCTCAAATAACAACTTAAAAGAGACTGTTTGACCAACACAAGGACTGACCAAAATTCATGTTAAAAAAGTCAAAAAAGCAAATGAAAACTACAGACAAAAGTTCATTTTCTCCATCAAGACATTAATTTCTGTAGTTCACTGCTACCAACAAGCAGAAAATTATTTTTCACCTGATGATGGCCATGTTGGCCGAAACTAGTCGAGGAATCTAAATGAAATAATAATAAAAACGAAGAAATATTTATATACAACCCTGCGTGTCTGAAGATTCTAATTTTTAAATATTTTTATTGTTCAATATATATATATATATATATATATATATAGGGAAGAGTAGTTCCAACGAGTGAAAAGTATGTATATTACAGCCATTTGCTGTTCCTCTCTTCTTTTTAATATATATATATATATATATATATATATATATATATATATATATATATATAGGGCGCTGCAAAAGTAACAGTTCTTTTATCTATTAACTTTTATTGGAACAAAATAAATTACAAGAGTTTAAGAAACTTTTCTTGTGGGGTTACTGAAAGATCTCGTTTCCAAGCTCAAACCTAAAACAACTCCTGATTTGAAACAGGCAAGTTCTGATAGATTTTCTGAAATTAATGTAGAAACGTGTCAAATGATTTATAGAAGTTTTTTTTTTTGTTGTTGATAGGGTTCAGCGTTATTTTGAACATGAAAGACACCATTTTGAACATGAAAGACACCATTTTGAACATGAAAGACACTATTTTAAACATGTTTAATAGCTCATTTATCAACAAATCATGTTCTTTTCATTTGACATACTTAGAAATTTCTTTTAACTCATACATAGATTCATACCGTCTTGGTTCTAGAAAAAATAAATAAGTAAACTATTCCAAAGCGGTCACCCGTCTAAGTGCTGGCTAGGATCGACGTCACATAACGTAAGCTTGGGTGTGCGGGTGGTGTAATGTATAATGGGTCGGAATTGTTAATTGTAGATACGAGTTCCGATTCCAGTTGGGTTCGTTATATTCACTTGCGTGCAAATACCATTGGGAAAGGTATGAATCCACCTTTCCTACCCCAGTTAATTAGTAAGACTTAATACTAAATAATTATTATCTTAAAAAAAACTCTTATAATCTAAAAATATTTTCTGGCTTTAAATAACCTGCAAATAAGCCGTAGAAAACAAATCAATCAGTCAATGAAAATAGATTACCTACACGAGCATGTCTTTTAGATGGACTTATATTCTCTGGAATATAAATGTATAGAAACTACCGTGGACTCAAAGTGAGGGATCAGTTTATCTATTGATTGTAATATACAATTGGTCTCCCACTTTATATCCGCATTATAATTTCTTGTTTGTTTATCAAATTCTGATTTGATAGGAAGCCACTTCTCCCCCTCAGCTATGGGTTAATTAATAAAATTTATATCACTAAATCATTATTATTAAAAAAATTAAAATTTTTTTTTACAATCTAAAAATATTTTCTGACTTTGAATAACCTGCAAAGGGTTGATAAGCTGTAGAAAACGAATCAATCAATCAAAATCATTTTATTCTTTGGTTTTTAAAGAAATTCTACTTCTGTATCTATTAAGATTTTTGCCCTTTTTCTAATATTGATGTGTGTTTGATTCTAAAATAATTCTTTAGTAAATTGAAATGTAATATCTTGATTATATAATTATTTTCTGTTCTAGTTATATATGCTATATATTTGTTGTTTCTCTCGGGAGGTTTCAAGGGATTGTGGTTTTTGTTATTTGGTAAAGATCTTCGTGATTTTGTAACGCCTCTTGAAAGCTATTCACTTGAATAGATTCATTAATATTGTACGTCTATAGTAAAAGTATTAAATTGCATTTTAATAGTAATATAATTCACAATGTGTGCAATTATAGAATAATATTTACATTACATTTTAAAGTAAAATCATCTGCAGTTAGATTTTATATAAAATGATTTGCAATGTATACTGCAGTAAATTTTTTACCAATTATACATATACATTTATATATAGAGAGAGAGACAGCTTTCCCTGACGATCCGCTTAGGTGAAACCTTGGTAGGTTTGTCTGGCTCTCTAGGTTTAACTAGGTCTGCTCTACTTACAGTATTGAGCGCTATATTTAGTTAGTTGCGTACTCGTATCGGATTTTTTTTCCTTTGGGCTTTGGACCTGCATGCTGAACGATTGTTTTAGTCAGGCGTTCATCTTCCCGGCTCATTCGTTATTTTTTATACCTTTTTTTCCATCGATATTGATATTATTTGCAAATCAAGAAACCGATGGTTTATCGAAACGAGTGTAGTTACTTATACTTATAAGATTACTACTACTAATATATATATATATATATATATATATATTATAATTTTATCATATAGACAAAACCATTTTACTCACAACAAAGATGCAACTTGGTTTCAGTGCATTTTAACTGCACATCTACGGGTGACGCTCGGAAATGGTTACTGAAACCAAGTTGCATCTTTGTTGTGAGTAAAATGGTTTTGTCTATATGATAAAATTATAATAAATAAATAATTATCGCTCTACTACATGTATTGAGCTCTTTTTTGAATGAATGCTGCGAACGTTAGAATTTGTATATTTTATATATTACTTTCGTTCCCACCGCATCGGATATATATATATATATATATATATATATGAAAGATAATAATATATACACGCACATATATATATATATATATATATATATATATATATATATATATATATATATATATATATATATATGAAAGATAATCCTAAGGACCCAGGCAAACCTACCAAGGTTTTCACCTAAACAGATCTTCAGGGTAAAGCCGGATTTACCCTGAAGATCCGTTCAGGTGGAACCTAGGTAGGTTTGCCTGGCTCCTTAGGATTATCTTAGGTTTTTGTTCTACTTTGTGTATTGAGCACTTTATGTAGTTGTCTTTTTACTCGTTTTGGTTTTTTTTTTTCTTTGGACTTGGAGCTTGAACACTGGATGATTGTTTTCGCCTTGGTTTAATGTTCTTGGTTCTTTCTTTTTTTATTCCCCATTTTTTCTCGGGTACCGATTTGTTCTACTACAAGGTGAGCTATCCGAGGTTTTTCCAAACGTGTACCATTTATACATATATATATATATATATATATATATATATATATATATATATATATATATATAGTACCATTTATATATATATAGTACCATTTATATATATATATATATATATATAGTACCATTTATATATATATATATATATATATATATATATATAGTACCATTTATATATATATAGTACCATTTATATATATATATATATATATATAGTACCATTTATATATATATATATATATATATATATGCAGAAATATAGTCTTAAAGTGTGCTATATTTATGGGGTAAAGTGCTCAATATCAGAGATAGAGCGTGTGTAAATATAAAAGTGGACATGGAAGTCAGCACTTAGAGGCGACAGTCTGTTTCATGCTAGTGCAATCGTCAGGCGACTAGTGCTGTTATTTTTCTCGGCTGTTTATATAAGGGTCAGTGGTGCATTATGGGTAGTATATTTTGGCGGGTACTTTTACCGGAAGTCGCTTATTTGTTTATTTATTTATGTCAAATTATTTTGCTTGTTTTTTTGTTTGTTTTTTTATTTTTATTTTTTATCTTATATATTTATTTATTTATTCTTTTATTTTGATCGGTGTTTTTGGTTAACGTAGTAAAAAAAATTTGTTTATATAGCTTATTGTTGGTAGTCTATAATGGCCGCCATTTACCGGAAATCGCTTGTTCGCTTATTTATTTGGGTCAAATTGTTTTGCTTATTATTTTTATTTGTATAACAGTTATAACTTTCGTCCGTTCTTTTGTTTTGATTTTATTTCGCATATTCTAACAGGTGTGGTTTTGTGATTTGTTTGGAGTAGTTTATTTTGCTTATTTTATTGTTGTTTGTTTATATATTTATTTATTTTTCTATTTTAAGTTACGTAGTAAAAATTTGTTTTCATGTCTGCATTTTGAGATTAGCTCGGATCTTTTATTTAATAATTTATTTTGATCTGGGAAGGTAATGATAGCTATTTTTTCCTCCAAGCAAAGTTTGCAAGTTTTTGATAGGTTGTTGTAGGCTGATGATTTTTTCCTTATTTTCCAAGATATTTTTGGTGTGGTGTGTGTTTTGTTTTTTATTTCCCAGATATACTTAGAAAGCATTGTGCTGTTCGCATATTTACTATTTGTGAAAGACATTTTGTGTACATAATTTCTTTGTTTCCATGGTCCTTCGGTTACTCCTATGTATACTTTTTCTTCATTATCTGCTGATTTTGTCGTGGCTTGGTAGATTACGTTGTTTTGTAAACAATTACCGTTTAAGGGACATTCGTTTTTTATTCTGCAGTTGCACGTGGGTTTAATTTGTTCGTGTGGTTTGTTAATAATTTTTCTGTTGTGCTTTTTTATTATTTGTGCCATGTTCTCGGTGCAACTGTAGCTGATTTTTACTGTGTTTTTTGTTGAATATTTTGTGTAGTGTGCTTGATTCCGGGAAGTGTTTGTGTAAAAGCTTGAAGAATATTTTTCCTATGTTTGTTTTTACGTTTTTGCTGTACGGTGGGTTGAACCATATGATATTTCTTTTTCTGTTGGTCTTTTTTGTGTTCTGTGGTGAGTATGTGAGTGTTGCTGGGAATCCGCTATCTTTTAGGGCTGTTTCGTAGTCTTTCTTGGCTTTGTTAAATATAGATTCATCGGAAGAATTGTCGGAAAGCCTGCGGTTAATCGATTTAGGTATCTGTTTGATTATAGAAGGCGGGTGGTTGGAGTATATATGTATGTACTGTGGTTTATCATTCGGTTTTCTGTATGGTTATATATATATATATAGTACCATTTATATATATATATATATATATATATAGTACCATTTATATATATATATATATAGTACAATTATATATATATATATATATATAGTACCATTTATATATATATATATATATAGTACCATTTATATATATATCGTACCATTTATATATATATATATAGTACCATTTATATATATATATATATAGTACCATTTATATATATATACATATACATATATATATATATATATATATATAGTACCATTTATATATATATATATATATATATATATATATATATATATATATATAACCTTTTTCAGTTTCTTTACCAATAACAATTCCTTTCTTTCTGATATTCTTTACATTTCTGACATAAATATGCATGCAATTTCCTGCCAGAAATGCTAGCCTTAATTCCAGACTACCACAATTTGTTAGTTCCTGGTTTTAAATGCAGTCATATAGTAAAATTATTGATAATATAATTCGATAATGAAACCATTTACAATGGATTTCTAATGTTGATTCGCTACAATAAATTTATCGCATATTTCTATAGGAAAATTATTTAAAATCTATTTCGATAATAAGACCATTTAACATACACGTTTATAATAAACACATTACAGTTATAGTAAAGCTATTTAATAATTATTCTATAGTAAAATAATTTAAAATATATACCTATAATAAAATCATTTACCATACAATTTTATAATAAACACATTATAATGATTATTTGTAGTAAAACATTTATTAATTCTCCTATAGTATAATAATTTAAAATATATCTATAATAATATCATTTTTCATACATTTTTATAATAAACACATTACAATGATTATTTATAGTAAAACAATATAATAATTATTTTATCGTAAAATTATTTAAAATATATCTATAATAAAATCATTTACCATACAAATCTATAATAAACACATTGCAATGATTATTTATCGTAAAACATTTATTAATTATTCTATAGTAAAATTATTTAAATTATATTCCATAGACATCATTAACAGTAAATTTCTGTAATAAATCCATTGCAATCATTTTACTATAAAATAATTTAGTATTTATCTACAGTAAAGTACTATAAAATAATTTACAATAATACTATCTTACTATAATAAAGCCTTTACAATGAATTTTTATATTAAAACAATTTACTATTTATTTATATTAAAATTATTTCCAATATATTTCGATAATACAATCATTCACAATAAATTTCTATATAAACACATTACAAAGATTATTTATAGTAAATCAATTTACCAATTTTCTATAGTAAAACTATTTAAAAACCTCACAATTTTTCTCATAAATTACTATTTATTTATAGTAAAATTATTTAGCATATTTTTAATAATAAAATAATTTACAATGCATACCTATATTAAAACCATTTCAATTAATTTTTATAACACAATTTACTACTTATTTATATTAAAATTATTTACAATATATATTTCTATAATGCAATCATTTACAATATATACTATGATAATTTTGAGCACTCCAAAGAAGCTTGTCTTGCTAGATCAATTACGACTGAGTAGTGATTTCGATTCTCACTAGGTGTCTCTTAATTTCATTCATGTGACGCAACTAAGCTACGCTTAGAAAATCATCTTACTATGATAGTTTCTTATTACGGTAAACATTATTTTTAGTGGGTACACTGTTTTTTTTTTGTTTTTTTTTTAAGTAAACCAGTGTTTCCCAACGTGGACTTTAGCGCTTCCTTGTAGGCTCTGTTATTTTGAAAGGGGGGTGAACATACTCGGGGGAGCGAAAAAACATTTATCCATTTTTATTTTTAATTTTCAAACATTATTCAATATTGGTTACAAAAGGACATTTCTGAAATGTATATAAAGCTGTGGGAAACTATGAAACTTTTCCAATATGGCTGAATGTGGTTGACAACACAGTTTCACTGCTTCTTACTAAACAAAGAAACCAGCTGCAAATTACAAAACATGGAGATCTACGATTACTTTTAGGCAGTTTGGAACCTAGAATAAGAGCCTTAGCCAGTAAGCACCAAAGTCAACCAACGCATTGAAAACATTGAAACAGCTATCAAATGAACCTAGAGTAAGACCCTTAGTCAGTATTTACTACTGTCAACCGTATCATTGAAAACATTGACATAAGCTATCAAATGAATCTAGAGTAAGAGCCTTAGCCAGTGAGTACCAAAGTCAACCATTGCATTGAAAACATTGAGATAAGCTATCAAATGAATCTAGAGTAAGAGCCTTAGCCAGTAAGCACCAAAGTCAACCATTGCATTGAAAACATTGAGATCAGCTATCAAATGAACCTAGAGTAAGAGCCTTAGCCAGTAAGCACCAAAGTCAACTATCGCATTGAAAACATTGAGACAGCTATCAAATGTACCGAGAGTAAGAGCCTTAGCCAGTAAGCACCAAAGTCAACCATTGCATTGAAAACATTGAGATCAGCTATCAAATGAACCTAGAGTAAGAGCCTTAGCCAGTAAGCACCAAAGTCAACTATCGCATTGAAAACATTGAGACAGCTATCAAATGTACCGAGAGTAAGAGCCTTAGCCAGTAAGCACCAAAGTCAACTATCGCATTGAAAACATTGAGACAGCTATCAAATGAACCGAGAGTAAGAGCCTTAGCCAGTAAGCACCAAAGTCAACCATTGCATTGAAAACATTGAGACAGCTATCAAATGAACCTAGAGTAAGAGCCTTAGCCATTAAGCACCAAAGTCAACTATCGCATTGAAAACATTGAGACAGCTATCAAATGAACCGAGAGTAAAAGCCTTAGCCAATAAGTACTAAAGTCAACCATTGCATTGAACACATTGAGACAGCTATCAAATGAACCTAGGGTAGGAACTTTAGCCAGTAAGTACTACTGTCAACCATATCATTGAAAACATTTAGACAGCTTGCAAATGAAGCTAGAATAAGACCGTTAGCCAGTAACATCAAAGTCAACCATTGCATAGAAAACATTGGGACAACTATCAAATGAACCTAGAGTTAAAGCCTTAGCCAGTAAACACGAAAGTCAACCATCGCAGTGAAAACATTGAGATAAGCTATCAATAAAATTTCCTTTTAAGCATTTTAATCATTAGCATTTATAATAGAAATGAAAACAATGTTAACGTTATTTTTGCACTAATACCCAAGTGTTATCTTGTTATGAAAGATGAATTCACTATAATATTCGAGATTTAATTTCACAGGGTGGGGGTGGGGCGTTGACAAAAAAGTTTGTGCTGGTTGAAAAAAGGTTTGGAAACACTTAGTGAACTAAAATTGTACCACCGAACCTGCATCCATTTTTTTTTTCATCGGGGAATCCACGTTTTAAGTAAAGGTATATGTCTACCAGTTCCGGCCACGGAGCACAATTTTACTTTAGTAAGACCTCTCTAAAAAGAAATCCTTAGAAAAAACTTTAATAAACAAATTACAATGAATTTCAATTGTAAATTGTTTTACGAAAGAAATTCATTATAATTTTGTCTATTTACCATTTTTTCTCAAGCTAATTTTTTTGCAATATATTTCGATAATGGGATAGTTTACAATCTATTCTTAGAGTAAAACTGTTTTCAGATCGTTTTTGTATTTATATTATTTGCAATGTATATTCACAACAAGTGCCTATCAACAACAGATATATAGTTCTATACTATAGAGCAGTACTTCTCAAACTTTCTAAGCAACAACACACTTAGTAGTTAAAGCAAATATCGCTGCACACTTAGCAAAATTTTTAAAGGGTATACATTTAAATGTTATGAAATAAAATCACAAATTTCTATAAAAAAAAAATACCCACACAAATATGAACTTACTTTATTTCAATGTTTCCATTCAACTATTTGTGCAGCTTATTTAGTGGGAAACCTGTTCCATGTTTTTTGTTGTTTTTTTTTCACGATTTTTTTCAATGTTTGGTTGAATGTACGATAAGCTAACCCTCATTTCTTCTTCAGTTGAGCGTAGTCTTCCTTGCTTCTTATTTTTCATGTTACTTAGATTTGAGAAGCTAAATTCGCATAAATAAGTGAAAAAATTGCAATAAAACTGATAAAGCATTTTTAGCTAATGGAGGGTAAACAAATTTAATAGTTATTCATTTATTCAAATAACGCTGTACCATTAATAATTCCACACATACATACACACACACACACACACATACATATATATATATATATATATATATATATATATATATATATATATATATATATATATATATATATATATATATATGCACATTTCATTAAAAACGACTGACAAGGTGCTTTTATTTAGTTTTCTTATATAATTTCTCGTGCGGTCTAATAATGTTTTTCTTTTCAGATAATAAATTATATAAAAACTGTCCGAATGTTCTTTTTATCCGAGCGCTTTAGCCATTTTCAAGGATTATATTTCAACTATTAGAATTAGAAATAGTTTGCTATATGTATGTTTTATAATTTGAAATATAATCCTTGAAAATGGCTAAATGTATAGCCGAAAGCGCTCGGATTAAAAGAACATTCGGACAGTTTTTATATAATTTATCATCTGAAAAGAAAAACATTATTAGACCGCACGAGAAATTATATAAAAAAAAATAAATAAAAGCACCTTGTCAGTCGTTTTTAATGAAATGTGCATGAAAGAATGATTGCTGCCGAAATACACAAATACATATATATATATATATATATATATATATATATATATATATATATATATATATATATATATATATATATATATATATACAGGGTGTCCATAAGGTTCGTGTGCACTTTAAAAAATTTATAACTTTATTTGTATTTGCGATATAAATAATCTGTAAAAAATGTTATAAAGTGTAATGTACCTAGTTTTAAGTATAGCTAAAATAACTAATGTGATTTCAGGCATTACTGTAAATCAGTTGGCAAATGTTTTCCGTGAACTGCAAAATCGTATTACCCTTTGTATTGCTAATGATGGAGGACATGTGGAAACTTAAATAAAATTTCAATAAAACCTGAAAAAATATAGATTTACTTCTTTCTAATCCTTTTTACAAATTATTTCTATCGCAAATACAAATAAATTTATAAATTTTTTAAAGTGCACACGAACTTTATGGACACCTTGTATATATATATATATATATATATATATATATATATATATATATATATATATATATATGCCGTGACAATATTTCGCGGTATACTTGAGAGGATCGCGTGGCACACCAGTGAACAGTGGCACGGAGATTGACAATCACCGCTGTCGAGAAATGTCGTAAGACCTGACTAATGACAATCCCTTTCTTCTTGATTTTCAGTGCTATCAATAGTAAATTCATTCACAACATATTTCGATAGTAAAATTACATACAATACGTTTTTATACTCTTGATATAAAAACGCACTTAGCAACGTATTTAAAGGGAGTAAATATATTTATATACAGTCCTGTTCTATAAGAAATGTCTGTCATATTTCCAAGTCTAGCTGAAATCTTTTCAGCTATACAGTCGAACTCTCTGTCTTCGGGCAGAGAGGAACCCGGACGAGGCTATGCCGAAGGGCAGAGTCTCGTTCGGGGAGGTAGACCGACCCGTTCCCGTTTATGCGATTTCTACGGGGAATTTTTGGCCGAGCCTAAGGGCTCGCATGTCTCACGTTAAACTCGGCCTTGTGCCACATCTACCCTGCGGGGGGGGGGGAGTAAATACCGTCATATTTCCAAACCACAGATAATGACTTTTTACCAATCCACATCACAACTTCTCGCTTAAGGAACTCTCTTCCGGCTTCCTGTTTTTCAGTCAACTTTGATCTTCAAAAATTAAAATACAATATCAATCGCCATTTTCTGTTTTCTTAATTCCTGTTCCTTTATTGTTCTCTCGCCTTTTAATGTTTCTTTTTCCCATATCCTCTCACACCCAGTAACCCTTTGGGGTTTTATTGCCTTGCGTGGGGTGAATTGACTGAAAAAAGTCTATAGTAAAAAAATAATTTACACTATATTTCGAGAGTAAAACCATATGCAATACAAACTAATAATAAAATTCTTAAAATACATATTTTTAATAGTAAAACTAAATTGCAGTGTATTTCTATAGCAGAACTACTTAGGAGTTTGGAACGAAGCATTGAACTATGAGAGTAATGATAAAGACAGTGGGCAGTGATAGGATAAACGTAAACTTTGTCAAATGCTTAATACTTTGAAAAAATTCAATAATTTTTTAAATTTTGCTTCGACAATTCAATTACTTCTTCCGGACGATCTATGCTGAAGGCTTCTTCATAAAATGACCGCATCAAAATTATCCTTTATTATACTAAACGGATCAATCCTTTTCAACGACGCTAAATACAACAAATGGAGGCTGAAGAATAAATCAGCCGAAATGCTTCATTAGAATCATGAACACTAAGTTTATTCAATGGCCCAAACAATTTCGAAACTGTGATTACTATTTCTGTCTAAATTTCTGTAGTGCAGTTTTATTATTTACATTAACTTACATTCGGACTAATGTCCTCATCTTTATTGTTATTATCCCAAAGTTTTGGCTGTTGTGCTTTGCGGCCTTCTTCGGGTGTCTATCAGGTTCAGGAGTGTCCCTCCTCTAACGGATTAAAGCATTGTTTCGTGAATTTGGTAGCCTAACAATTGCGAGTTCAATCCCTGTGCTCGTTAATACAAACGCAGATTCTGTGAGAATAGAGGGGAAAATAACTGAGAAGTATTAAATAACATCAAGATGAGAGACCCCCAGACATGCGCATCGGAACGACAAAAATCTAAGCCCGTAGATAGGATAAAATGTTTGGTTCCCAATTCCATGAAGGCTACCTTGACAGACACACCTTGACAAAAGGCCGAAAAGCACAACATTTTTGTGATATTACTAATAAAGATGAAGACAATGCGCGTACTATCACCGGACTCCCCGACCAAGATGGAGGTCCAAACCTGATTGGTGGCCCCTGGTAGTGCTTGCTGACCCGCGCTATCTTATCAACATTCGCTTTTTTCTAAGTACATTTATATCAGTTACAAATTAAACTAAGCACAACTGACTATTAAAGGATGAAAAATTTTCGCAGATTTTGTCGTCAGTCTGGGGACTATTTTTGTATTCGTTCAAATCCGTGAATTTGTTTTGCTCATGCCAAGTATCGAAAAACCGTTTTATGAAAATTCCCTATTTTTTATCCCTAATGTTGAATGTGTTAAACTGTTTAGCTTTTGTAAGAGAGAAAAATCTCAATTTGATATTAAAAATTGTCACAAAACATTGTTGATTGATTTAAGATGTTTTCATTTCTAATTTGTATCTAGATACATTGTATTTATATTCAATTTTTCTGGTTGCATTATTCACTTATACTGCATATGATCCATAAATGTCTGATTAAAAATAAATATATTAATTATATATATATATATATATATATATATATATATATATATATATATATAATATATTATAATATTTTTTTAAAATATAATTCCTTCGCTACATAAGAGTTCTCATGTTTCAAAAGCGAGAGCCGAGACCCCTAATATAATTTTTTAAATTAAGTTGAATTAAGGTGTCTGATCACGCTTCCTCGTCAAGCGAGAATTTGGGAATAAGCTATCTTGTATACTTATAAACACGCGCTAACCACAAGATAGCTTATTCCCAAATTCTCGCTTGACGAGGAAGCGTGACCAGACACCTTAATTCAACTTAATTCCAAAAATTATATTAGGGGTCTCGGCTCTCGCTTTTGAAACATGAGAACTCTTATGTAGCGAATGAATCATATTTTTTTTTTAAATATTATAATATAAGCTCTACTTCTGTATGGAGCACTGTCTTTTTAAAAATAAAAGCAAAATATTAAGGAACTCCGGATTATTTACCTAACGTATTCTTTCCTATTTTTCTGCATACCTGCACATATATATATATATATATATATATATATACATATATATATATATATATTATCCCTCACCATTAGCACGACGTAGTCTTCAGGTGCAGGCTGATTGTTACGTTACAGACTGAGTGTTACGTAATTTAATAAAAATATCTGGTTACCGCAATGTTTGCATGCTATCGTTGGTGGATAATATGTATATTAACTAATATATACTTAATAGGTCTATTTTCTTAACACCAGCAGATAATCTGTGCGATAATCTTTTTATAATTACTCGGTTTGCTCGTCAGGAGCTTTCAGCAATTGACTGCTTATTTTCTAAATTTGTGTATTAAGTTAAAAAAAATAATTTATATATTGGTGTTAGGTTGTATATATTTTATTTATTTTTATTACAGTGTGTGTGTGCGTGTACGTGCGTGTGTGTGCGTTTCTGTAGAATGTGGTGCAATATATATATATATATATATATATATATATATATATATATATATATATATATAGATAGATAGATAGATAGATAGATATATAGCATAATTAATTTCTGACGAAAGATAGGGGCGATCTGAAATATCAAATATATATATATAAAAAAATATAAATAAATACTTTCACAAAAAACATTCAATTTTTTTCTTTTAATTTGCAACTTTTCAGTTGTTTTCTCCATATTATATATATATATATATATATATATATATATATATATATATATATTAAATAAAAATAAAAACAGACCACTTTAAGGTTCCACGTAATACATTATTTCACCTCAGCCCTTTTGAAGGACCGCGGATCATCAGACTTTATGGGTTTACCCATACGGATTACCTAGTTTTTCGTAAACTATATATATATATATATATATATATATATATATATATATATATATATATATATATATATATATATATATATATGTATGTGTATATATATATATATATATATGTATGTATGTATGTATGTATATATATATATATATATATATATATATGTATGTATGTATGTATATATATATATTATTGCTTAAATGTTATTATATATATATATATATATATATATATATATATATATATATATATATATATGTATGTATATATATATATATACGTATGTATGTATATATATATATTATTGCTTAAATGTTATTATTAGTAGATATCCATGTTTGAGAATATGGTCTGTTTATTTATTAAATAGTATTTTTGTTTATTCCCATCTACCGGTCTAAACAGTCAAAAAAATTTTATAAGATTACTTGAATATTCAGGCCCGTAGATGAAAATAAATAAATAAACTGTTTCATAAATAATCAGTACCTCTACTCAAATATAGGTATCCGCTAAAAATAACGTTTAAGCAATATATATATATATATATATATATATATATATATATATATATATATGTATTTATATACACACACTGGTCACACATATATATATATATTTGTGTGTGTGTGTGCATGTGCGCACGCGCGTGTGTGTGCATGTGTGAGCGTGTGTGCACGTGTGTGTGTGTGGTCAAAGGTCAAATACAGATCAAATGTGAATAGGAATCTGACTTTAACTCAAGTTTTGTCAGGGATTTCCGTGTTTAAAATAGAAGCCCCGATTTTTATCTTTATTTTAAACAGTGTGCATTACTCCTGCACGCTAGCGAAAACTTAATAAAGAAAATGTGCATTTTGGCAGATTTAGAACTTCCGTCCCTCATTGTGGGAGTAACCATCGTTTGATCCATCATGTTTAAGGTCACTCGGCTACAGAAATCCTTACAACCCAGCACGAGAGAAAATTAATAATAATTTTCTCTAGTGCAAACCGGTAGACGTTATGCACGCTGATGAAAATTAAAATAAAATACGGGGCATCAAGTGATAACAAATATCGAATCAGAAAGCCGATTTCGAATTCCAGTCGAGTTCATTGCATTTATTTCCATCTCTTTTCACTGAAGGTAAATATCAGGACGGACAGCCTTGGTTGGCAACCAGTCTAAGAGAAAGAAAACTCTGAATTCAAACTGACTCCCTTGGGCTGTTTTGCCTGAAACACACGACCACTTCTATTGCTGCTCTACAAGCCATACCCCTACGACCATCAGTGGTTACAGGACACGTGATCGCTATATATATATATATATATATATATATATATATATATATATATATATATATATATATATATATTATAATTTTATCATATAGACAAAACCATTTTACTCACAACAAAGATGCAACTTGGTTTCAGTGCATTTTAACTGCACATCTACGGGTGACGCTCCTTTGTTGTGAGTAAAATGGTTTTGTCTATATGATAAAATTATAATAAATAAATAATTATCGCTCTACTACATGTATTGAGCTCTTTTTTGAATGAATGCTGCGAACGTTAGAATTTGTATATTTTATATATTACTTTCGTTCCTACCGCATCGGATATATATATATATTTTTCTCTAATAAAATTTCTCGAATATTCAGAATGGTAAACGAAAATAAATAAATAGTCTGTTTAATAAATAAACGGAGTTTCCACTCAAATATGAGTATCCACTAAAAATAACGTTGATATATATATATATATACATATCTTTATATATATATATATATACATATCTTTATATATATATATATATATATATATATATATATATATATATATATGCAAAAAGAGATGTAAAACAACGTATCCTACCGAATTACCGTGGTTTCGATCGTTATATATATAAAAAAGAGAGGTAAAACACCATATATATATATATATATATATATATATATATATATATATATATATATAATTGATAAACAATATGGAAATGATTTTCTATTTTATTTGCTCTGTAATAATAAGTATATTGAGTATATATATATATATGTATATATATATAATGTGTATGTATATAAATATATATATATATATATGTATGCAATTTTTTTATATATATTATTTATATATTATATATGCGTGGTACTTATTGGAAAGCGCTCAATATCAGTGATAGAGCTAACATATTTAGTTGGACTGATGCGAGTTTGTGCCCCTGCGTTTCACGTTATTTGCGATCGTCAGACAAACGATTGTCTGACGATCGCAAACACCGTGAAACCCAGTTTCACAAACTCACATCAATCCAACTAAATATATATATATATATATATATATATATATATATATATATATATATATGTAAGTATATATATATAAATATATATATATATATATATATATATATATATATATATATATAGAGAGAGAGAGAGAGAGAGAGAGAGAGAAAATCTATCTACTTATATATAGATGTATAGCTATCCATATAGCTATATATTGAAAATGACAGACACTTCGTGTCGATTATTTTAATGGTCGTTTTTACGAAATTACGAATAATCCTTGTCAAACAAGGAGGAAATTACGTCAAGAATTATCCAAAGTTTATTTTGGAAAAAATGAAAAAGTAAAATAGACTAAGGTTTCGACTTTCCTAAGTTATCGTCAGGGTAGGTAGAGACAAATTTCTGAGTTTAATAAATTAGAAAGAATGGTATCACGACGCCATTATTCAAAAGCCAAAAAGCTATTCGTGGTTAAACGTTAAAAGTCACGCAATAAAAACACAGCGCTTTTTTATTTTATCTAAAGACGTAAAACTAATGAGTGCTCTGACGTAAGCAAGGTGTAAACGTGTTTATGTGTTTAAGTGTTGCTTACGTCGCAATACCAATTCATTTTATGAATAAGTTATATTTAGGCATTAAATATTCCTCCAAATAAGTTTGATTAAATACAAAAAAAAAGACTCAATACCCCAGAGGCTAGTAGTATGTGAAATAAACAGTCTACATTAAACAAAATATAATTTACCACATTCATTGAAGTGGAGATGGCGATAAATGAATTCTGCCTTCCATACAGTTGGTTCTTAATTAAACTTGTTTGAATAAATACTTGTTGCTTAAATATACCTTATTCACACACGCAAAAACAGAGTACGCGATGGATAAATTGTCGTCTAAATTACTCGAATATGAAAAAAACACATCTAATTTTAACTAAAGATTAAATTCATTTAATAAAATCAACCACGGTCCCCAGATCGGAATCTCATGAATCTTCGCCATCAGTTCATCTTTGGTGTTACAAGGAGTTTTTGTTGGTCTCTTGCTCAATTGTTTTCCATACATAATAATCAAAGGGTGTTGCAGTCTGGGGAGTGAGATAGCCAGATGTAAGAGATGATGTGGTCGCAAAAATTGTCTGACTGCCATGACTGAAGTCTCCTGCTTCCTATATATGTATATATATATATATATATATATATATATATATATATATATATATATATATATATATATATATATATATATATATATATATAAAGAGAGAGAGAAAGAGAGACAGTGGGAGAGAGATTAATTTTAATAAGTAATATCCAGAACTAAAAATTTATAAGTTGCTTAAATATTTATTAATTGATTGTATATATATATATATATATATATATATATATATATATATATATATATATATATATATATATATATATATTATTATTATTATTATTATTATTATTATTATTATCATTATTATTTTTATTACTTAAACATTATTTTTAGTCGATAATCATATTTGCGTTAATGCTCAGTTTATTTATAAAATAGAAAACTAATTAAGGAAAAATAAGCGCTCTATGGCATATTATTTCCTAATAGGATTTCTCGAATATTCAAACCGTTGGTCGAAAATAAATAAATATAATATTTAATAAATAAACGGAGCGTCTACTCAAATACGAGTAACCACTAAAAATAATGTTTAAGCAATAAAATCTGTCGCATTAATAAATAACAAATCTTTCCCTTCATATATATATATATATATATATATATATATATATATATATATATATATATATATATATATATATATATATATATATATATATATATAATATGGAGAAAACAACTGAAAAGTTGCAAATTTAAAAAAATTGAATGTTTTTATGTGAAAGTATTTATTTATATTTTTTTATATATA
>OZ038510.1:86342163-86372163 GCA_964036315.1 Acanthosepion esculentum
ATATATATATATATATATATATATATATATATATATATATATATATATATATATATATAATCATTCATATATATATATATATATGTAATCATTCATATATATATATATATATATATATAATCATTCATATATATATATATATATATATATATATATAAAATCATTCATACAAAAAGCAGATAGTTATGATCCCTGTTTATAAATTCCAGTTGTATATGGTCTTTTTTTACTACAAGCTTTCGATTGTTCATACAATCATCCTCAGGTATAGAAATAAATATGTCTTTTTTACATCCAGGTAATAACAGGACAGCGAAAGTTAAGATGTACTCCGAAACTTGGAGTAAAAAAAGACCTTATTCAACTGGAATTTATAAACAGGGATCACAACATTCATCAACGGGTTCGAGGTTAATGTATTTTATTAAAAATTGTTTGCGAGAGTGATTCTTGCCATTTATATCATTAACTTTACTATCTACTTTTTGTATGAATGATTCATGTAAAATATATATCTTATTACATTTTATGAAATGTCGAGAAATTCTTTTGGTGTATTTTAACGTTTCCTTTAGATATAAAAACAAATAAAAACTCAATAAGACATTATTTAAGTAGAAAATCTTTTAATTGATTTCGGAAATGCTTTTCGGTGATAATTTAAACTAAAATTAAGTAGAATTTATTTCAAGCAAGATTAATTAAACTTTAAATCAGTTAATCTTTATCAATAAAGCTTCATAAAAGTTTATTTAGTTTTGAAAATTTTTTTAATAACGAGATTTATTTTTGTTTCGATAGATTTGTCAATATGGCCGATTTTAACGCTTTTACTGATATTAGAAAAAAAACTCATTGCAATCAATTTAAATTCAATTTCGAAATACAGCAAAGTATTTCGCATATTGGAAATTTTTAATTTAATCAATTAACTTGAAATTAAAACTGAAATATGTGCTTCAAGAAATATTTTTCATTTGAAAAAAGTCATTTTAAACCTTAGGTATATATATATATATATATATATATATATATATATATATATATATATATATATATATATATATATATATATATATATATGTGTGTGTGTATGTATGTATATATGTATGTATATATATATATAATGAAAAAACTATAGTTTTAAGGTATATGGTATATTTATGGATACAAGTGCACAATACCAGGGATACATCGTATGTAAGCATAAGAGTAGGTACTAAGGTCAACGCCGAGTGGCGACAGTCTGTTTCAAGGTGTGACGCAATCTTCAGGTCTGAAAAATAGAATAAAATACTATTAATGATAATAATATATAGTAAAAAGAAAAATAATATATTAAAATGATATAAAATAAAAAAAGATAAAAAATACTACTACAAAAAATAATATTTAAAAAATTACATAAATATATATAAAAGGTGCGGCAGAAATACTTCCCAGATGGAATACCCTCTACAAAATGGTAAGACATTAGTGGCAATAGTGTCTTCATCAAGCTAATGGTTTGCCATTATGTTGGAGGTGTTTCTGCCATACCTTGTATATAGCGCATGCTTGTGTATTGGTGACAATTACTGAAATAAATCTGGTTTAACGTTTCTCAACAGATTCTCAGATTTTATGTTTTACATGTTACCATAAATTCTCTTCTTTCCTTCAATAAATTCGTGTTATCTGATTTATTTTGCCGTATGGTAAGTTCTTTGCAAAGATAAAGATTACAATTTTAATTTTTTCATTCTATGACAGACTTTTAGCACCCCCGACCCCCCGATATTTCCGGCTGGACTACTTATTTTCTTTCATCTGCCAATCGTATTTTGAGGAAGCAGTGTTCTTTCCGTATTTTCAGTTATTCAAGGCTCAGGTTTGGTTTGGTTTATTTTACATAATATCAACCCATTAGATCTTTTAATGCCGAAATTTAATATTCTTGAAAGCGTTAGTAATTTCTTTTACAACAAATGGTATTTTTTTTTGTTACAAATTTTATTGCTGGTAATTTTTTTGTTATAAAAATGTATTGCTGGTAATATATATTTCATTCCTTACAGAAATGTATTACTGGTATTTTTATTACTATAAAAATGTATTGCTGGTAGTTTTACGATAAATATTTTTATACTTTCATTGTTTGGGGGTTCACTATTTGCCCATACCTGGGACCCTAACAGGTGCTACCACCCAGGGCGCTAACCTGGGAACAACAGCAATTAAGACGTGTTTCCACGCTTCTCAAAACTTCGCCATCAGAATCCTTGCTGCCAGATGTAGTTGATCGTCATACACAGGACACTATTTAAGACTCAGTTTATGCTTACGCATCTTTGTTGGGCCACATTGATTCCTCCTTTGTATGGGGTTTAAAAAAAACAAATTTTTATCCCCCCCAAATTAATAGTTTAATTGAGTTTAAAGAACGTATTCAGTAAGCAGTGCAGGAGAGAACTCCTGAAATGCTTCAAAATGTGTTTCGCAATGCTAAGGATAGATTTGAAATTTGCAGGGAGACAGGCGGAACACGTGTTGAAGATTTTCAATAAAGTTTTGACGTAAGATTTATAAATTTATTTGTTTTGTGTCATAATTAAGTAATAAGCATATTTTTTTCTTTTTAAATTTGCCCAATCTCATTGAAATAGTTAATTCTGGGAGACCCTGTATATTACAATTCAACGATCCCAGCATTTTAAGAACAATTTTGAATTTTTTTGAGTGTCTGTATAAAGGTACTGATTTTTGTAAATACAGGGATGCGTGAAAGACATCCAGAAAATAAGAGCTGTAACTATAGTAAAATTTATTGATAATTTTCCATTTCCTGAACAAGCGTCTTCGTAAGGAAGACTATAAAGCCAAAATAAACTAAAATTCGATAAAATATTAGATTACTTAGAATATTTTCCTAAATTTTAAGATTACTTTATAGTTAAAAATGATATAAAAAAGGCGTTTACATTGTATTCGGGAAGTGCGCTCCTTACTTAAAAATGCCAAACATTTAAGTTATTGATAAATTAGTCAACATCTCGTAAAAACACCAATCTTCATGTTAATGAAATACTTTTCTGCGATATTTTAAACGAAAATTGAGAAATATTTGTTTAATCTTTCTCGAAGCTTTTATTTTAATTTTCAAGCTGAGCGATTAATTTTTGCAAGATTTTTTTTTAAAAAAACATTTCTAAAATAATTTGTTTATGAATACGTCCTGAAAGTTTCATTAAAATCTGACAATTATCTGATTTTTGCAAGAATTTCCAAATCAATGAATTTTTCACTGCAAAAAAGAAAAAAAAATTTCCATACTTATTTATTTTATATATTTATTATTTAAATATTTATTATTTAAATATTTATGGCTCACCCACTAATGCAAGAAAAACAAAATTTTTAACCAAAATTTCAAAGATTGTAAAAAGGATCAAAAATATAATTTTTGAATCAGAAAATGTTTTGGTTTTTCCTCTTAATAATAACAAAGATTTTGATGATAAAACGTTGTTTTTATTAAGTTTGGAGCATTTTCTTTTATCATGTACTCAATTAATCAAAATACTATGCTGTATTTCGAAATGAATTTAAATTGATTGGAAAGTTTTCGTTTGAAATTTTTTATTTTTTAATTTAACGACATTTACCCAAACTGTTATAAAAATGTAAATCTCTTTATTAAAACATCTTCCAAAAATAAAATATTTTTTCTGAAATTTTATTTGAGGAATATTAGCTGATTTAAACTACAATTAATTTGAAAAAACTATTATTTACTTTAAGTTTTAAATAACACAGAAATACAGTTTTTTAAAATGACCGTATCTTGTTTATTAATATTGACAACGTGTTGACAACTCCGTGACAGCTACGGGAGCTTTAACCTTAACAAAACGAATTGAGGGATATAATAGGAGCGCCTTTTAAGTAATCTGTAAACTTAAAAATTGAATAAAATATTCTCTGTAATCTAATGTTTTATTAAATTTTAGAGAATTTTGGCTCTAAATTTACTAAAGTTATCACTTTTATTTTCTGATAATGCCGTGTATGGGCGACCGTATCTATAAAATTCGGCACGTTTATACAAAAACAATTCAAAATTCTTTTTAAAATATTCGGATATAGTTCCTTTGCTACACAGGAATTACCATGTTTCAAGAACATAAACTAACAACTTCAAATTCAATTACCTAATTTGAATTAATAGCACTTGTTCTGTTTCATTTTCAAAATAAGTTATTCCAAAATTCGCTCGAAAACGAAACAGAACTAATGCTTTTAATTTAATTAAATAATTGAAATTGAAGTTGTTAGTTTCTGTTTTTGAAACATTGTAATTCCTGTGTAGAGAAGAAACCATATTTTTAAATCAGTTAATTTATAATACTTATCCTCTGAAAATATACATTGAGCACTGTTTTGTAAAAATAAAAATAGGAACACCGGATTATATATCTTACTGTTCTTTCTTTTTACTATATATATATATATATATATATATATATATATATATATATATATATATATATATATATATATATATATATATATATATATATATATATATATATATATATTAAAAAATATGCATAATACCCTACGTTTTTGCATGAAACTCCGAGTTGTGTATTATGTATATTTTTTCATATATTAAATAGTATTATTATAATAGGATATATATATATATATATATATATATATATATATATATATATATATATATATATATATATATATATATATATATATATAGTATTTTTATAATAGTATATATACATATATTATGATAGTACATGTTAAGTATTATGTAGCACTGTTCATTCTTATACTATAGTGTATATATACACGTATTTGTATACGAACGCTTGCTCGTGTATTTACCTATATTTATCCATTTGATTATATATATATATATATATATATTCAAATGTATTTTTTATTTATCGATCCGACAGATTATTATATATACAGAGTGCGATGGATAAATTGACATCTCATTTTAATGGATATGTTTACCACAATTACATTTAAAAAAATATCTTGAAATACTAAAGAGTAAAAATCGCCAGCCAGACGACTTCGGAATCTCCTACAACTCTTCTGGATGGTCTCCTTGTTTAAGTTGGTGAATGTTGACCTTAGCCTTGCTTTCAGTTCATCTTTGATGTAACAAGGAGTTTTGTTGGTCTCTCGCTCAACTGCGCCCCACACATAATAATCAAGGGGGTTGCAAGACTGGAGAGTTAGGTTGCCTGATCTAAGAGGTGATTTGGTCGAAGAAATTGTCTTTCAGCCATGACTGGGTTCTCCAGTTTGTGTGGCATAGTGCAGTTTGAGGCCCTCACCAACAAATTCGGGTTCTTTTATTATCAGAACGATCAGAGTAAATTTTCCGAGCTGCTGTCCCTTCGTAATCAGCATTAGACTCATCCAACTCTTTTCGAATCCTCTGCTCTGTCCTCAGATTGACACACAAACACTTTGAAATGCTTTTATCGACGTTTCCGAAGTGAATGTCAAACAGTAGAGCATGCCGTTTCCAAATTTCTGGCGCAGTGAATTGCGACATGGTGCTCTTTATCTCCCAAACGATGTCCAACTAACCCTACTATACTTTACAATCGACAAAGTGAAAGACAACCAATGCGCATGCGCGAAATTAAAAATTATAAAATGGCGACAATTTACCCATCTCAACCTGTGTATATACATTGTGTACTTAGCCAGCAAAAGTTCTTTAAGGCAAATACTATTAAAAACAACAAACATTTCGTATCGTTTAATTTTCATAATCATAATCGACATTTTCAAGTTACAAATAATCCTTCGCATACGACGAGGAGATTCTGTCAGGAAGTTCATTTTGGGGGGGAAAAAAGTACAGGAAATATGATCCAAGATTTTGACTTTCCTAAGTAATCATCAAGGTCGGTAGATTCATTTGGTGAGTGTAATAAATTTTTTGAAAATGGTGTGAACAACGCTTTTTTATCTGCTTTTTTTTTTTACATTATTCTCACACTCAGGATGTACAACTTCTACCCTGGTCTGAGCAATAATATCATATATTTAAAGACAAGAAAAAATGTTTTTTTGTTTTAATTAATACTTAATTTTTGAATGGAATAAATTAATTATGAGATTTGTTTACATTTTTTTTTTCAGAAATAAACAGAATGCTTTTAAAAAGTTTTTCATTTTTTTTTTATTTTTGTAAAAATTAACTTTTTCTTTTAAGTCTGTCGTTGAAGCGACTTAAAATATACTTGTGCACACGTAAACGTACGCCTACGCACGATTTGAATGAAATTGAAATGGATTTTTGTACCACATGATCTAATTTTCCTTTTTTTTTTGTCAGGCAATAACGCCTGGATAACCGGAAAATCGTAAAACCCAGAATGAGCGGTCATTTGAAGTCAAATTTTTTACTCCTTCTGTATGTACACAGAATATCGTTTGTAATAAATGTAATATTTTAAATGGGCAAACAATTTTGATTTGAAATGTGATCTCCTTGCTATCAGCAAAGCGACAGGTGCTGAATTAGAACTTGAATAAAAAGTACATCTTGTATTTGAGAACGTAACCATGAAAAGCCATAAGCATTAGTCAATTTCCCACCGCCACAACCTAGCTTCCCTATTTCTTATAATAAATCTTTTCAATGGAAATTTCTCTGATGAGTTTTCCTCTTTGGTACCTAGACTTTATGAATTTAACAGCAGTACTAGATTGGCAGATAGGTCTCATCATTTTACAGTTGAAATGGCTAGATCTAACAATAAGTTCTATGCTAACAGTTTCTTAATCTGATAAGTATGTTCATGGTAATTGTTCTGATGAGCTATCCTCTTTGGTACCTAGACTTTATGAATTTAAGAGCAGTGCTAGATTGGCAGATAGGTCTCATCATTTTACAGTTGAAATGGCTAGATCTAACAATAAGTTCTATGCTAACAGTTTCTTAATCTGATAAGTATGTTCATGGTAATTGTTCTGATGAGCTATCCTCTTTGGTACCTAGACTTGATGAATTTAAGAGCAGTGCTAGATTGGCAGATAGGTCTCATCATTTTACAGTTGAAATGGCGAGGTGTAACCGTAAAGAAGAAGAAGAAGAAGAAGAAGAAGAAGAAGAAGAAGAAGAAGAAGAAGAAGAAGAAGAAGAAAAAGAAGAAGAAGAAGAAGAAGAACGATTTTCTTCAAACTGCCGGCTTTGTGTTTTACTAAGGTCACCACTCTACCTCCAAACTTCCCAACTCAAATCGTTTCCCGAGGACACTGATGAAGTCAGAGACAATTCCTACCAATAAGCGAATTTGTTTTAACAACATGTAAATTACAGAACTTGGCTGTCTGCGTGCGCGCAATGGGAAATTATGAGTAAGCAAATTTTTAACTGGATGACTTGATGTCAGAAATGAATTATAAGTTACTGGTTTGTTGCTCGAAAGGTTTTTCCAACGTGTCTCCTATAAAGACGGTTACAAATGGCGAGACAATTCATCCAGTAAAACTCGGCGCCGACATGATTGGCTGAATTTTCATTTTTCTTTTCTTTTTTTTTCCTTCTTTTTTCTGCTGGCTTAAATTTATTCGAGGGGAGCGAAACAGTGTAACGAGTCTCTGCTGATAAATATATGTCATAAACCTTCAGGACGTCGGCGTTCCTAATTCTCCACAGCTTCTCTTCTTTTGTAAATCTCAACAATACCTTCTACTTCCCAATGGCTTCTTGATTTGGTCGTACTTGTTCCTTCATCCCTCTGCTCAAACCTCTCATCTCCGACAGATGCTGATTTCTTTTGTTCGCTTTCACACTTTCACTCAGCCTTGAGTGTGTAAGATTAGATTGAAGCTAATGGCGGTTTTATTGAATAAATTTATTCTTTACTATTTCAAGATATTTTTGTTGAAGTTTGGTAAATATATCTGTTAAAATGGAATCTCAGTGTTATTTTTGCCTCATTTAGACGACAATTTATCTATCGCACCCTGTATATATAATAATCTCTCGTGTCAATAAATAAGAAATCTAGTAGACTATATATATATATATATATATATATATATATATATATATATATATATATATATATATATATATATATATATTAAACATGTTGTGTTGAATGTCAAAGACAACATAGTCCTGCATATTCTCTTTTGAATTTTCTCATATTTTCTAATGAGACTTTTTATTTGAATATTATATTGAAATAAATATTGTCCGTAAGATAACCGAGTACTTTCGAACATCATTGTTCATCTTCAGGGTCAAAATTTTTTAACAATGTTTATATATATATATAGAGTCACATTTTTTAAAACATTTGCAAATTGTCTTATAGCGGAATCATGTTGCTACATTTTATTTTTAGAAACTAAATAAACGTTACAAAATCATTTTAATTTCAAAAGACGCTATGATGTTATCACGTGCATGGCGAAGATTTTTAATCATGTGAAGGCAGGAAAAATTTTTTATTATACAAGCCAAAAGATCGAAGAATACGTTATGAAATTTAAAAAGTTCCAAGGAAATGGCTATGTGGTGTATCTAATTATGTAGAAATATATTATAAACTTTGAAGGATGTTTCCAGAAATATTGTAATCTATACGATTAATAAGAGGTCTTTTGCTTTTAATATGTAGTGCTTCTAAGATTTTAAGGCGTCTAATGTCTGTATGTTTATCAATAATTTTAGTATTATCTATAAGGATTTTACGAATGTCAGAATGCAGAAGGGAAACAGTATGTGACATAAGATGTTTAATGGCACTAGAAATAGTTAAAAAAAAAAGAATTATTTAAAAGGTTTAAAAGAAAAGTTGCTGCCAAATTACACACACACACACACACACACACACACACACACACACATATATATATATATATATATATATATATATATATATATATTCTATTTATTAAACCGACAGATTAATAAATAGAAAATCCTTTAGAATATAATTATATATATATATATATATATATATATATATATATATATATATATATATATATATATATATATATATATATATAGTCTAATAGATTTTTTATTTACAGACTGTAAGCGTTATTTTTAGTGGATACTTGTATTTGAATTTATTCATTAAATAGTGTTTTTTTTTTTCGTCTGCTAGCCTGAATGTTCGAGAAATCTCTGTAATTGTTTGAAAATTTTAAATTTATCCGTTATAGGTATGGAATTTTTTGCAAAGTATTTTTAATATTGACAGAAATTTAAAATCGCATTAAATGTTAAATGCACTTTAATATGTTGTTGCTATATTTGTCAAAAATTTTCTTGAGTGTTGGTTGGTTGATTTTGATATAGAGACCTTGAGAATATGAAGTTTTTTTTATGTCATTATAAGATATAGATATTATGTAGTGTTGTCGACAAGTATGTTCGGAATAGTGTCCGGTAGGTCTTCATGAATATTTAAATGAGATCTAATTGAGCTATTGTCGGAAAGGTGTAGAGTTAGTCTGCGTGTTAAACAATTTGTAGTGTGGCCTATATAATTATTTACGAATGTTGATTCTTGAGGATATATAATTATTTACGAAAGTTGATTCTTGACACTATTCGGAACATACTTGTCGACAACACTAATATAATAGCATCATCCACATGCAAAAAAAAGGCTAAAAATAATGGAAGCCTTATTAATTAAAACAAACAAACCAACACTTAATAATATTAACTTTGAACATGGACATAATATCTTGACCGTGTTTTCTAATTCTAACAGTTGAAATATAATCCTTGAAAATGGCTAAATGTATAGCCGAAAGCGCTCGGATAAAAAAAACATTCGGACAGTTTTTTTATATAATTTATTATCTGAAAAGAAAAACATTATTAGATCGCACGAGAAATTATATAAAACACTAAATAAAAGCACCTTGTCAGTCGTTTTTAATGAAATATGCATGAAAGAAGGATTGCTGCCTAAAAACACAAATATATATATATATATATATATATATATATATATATATATATATATATATATATATATATATATATATATATGCAGGTATGCAGAAAAATAGGAAAGAACACGTTAGGTAAATAATCAAAATTATAACTCAAAATTATATTAGGGGTCTCGGCTCTCGCTTTTGAAACATGAGAACTCTTATGTAGCGAAGGAATCATATTTTTAAAACAAAAAATATTATAATATATATATGTGTGTGTGTGTGTGTGTGTGTGTGTGTGTGTGTGTGTGCGCGCGCGCGTGCTTGTGTGTGTGCGCGCGTGCTTGTGTGTCTGTGTGTATAAATATGAACACTGAAGTCAACACCCAGAGGCGACAGCAGTCTGTTTCATGCTAAACGCAATCGTCAGACCTGACGATTATGTTTAGTATGGAACAGTCTGTCGCCTCTGGGTGTTGCCTTCAATGCCTTCTTTTGTATTTACTTATTCATCTTAACTGTTTATTAAATATTAGACATATTTAAATGACTGCAAACTTCAAGATCTACTGACCGTCTTCTTGGGCAATTATATTTATTTTTATTTAGTTTCAATAATAATAATAATAATAACAACAACACCTATTGATCGATTGATTGATTGGTCGTTTGATCCATTGATTGATCTGCTTTTAAAGCTTATCAACCTTTTGCTGGTTATTGAAAGCACAACATATTTTTACATTGTAAGGATTTTTTGTGATAATAATGATTTACTGATACAATTTTTACTAATTAACCTATAATTGTGGGGAGAGGAGACGGACTGAAGTATGATGAATGGTAGACAGTTTACAACTGAAATGGCTAGAAGTTATCGTCAGTTCTATTCGAACAATTTCTTCTCTCGCATTTTTTCCCCTGTGGAACTTTCTTCGGACGCTTTTTTTTATTGCTGTATCTCCTTAATATTTTTTTCTTTTTCTCGTATTCTCTCATACTGAGTAACCCCATTGCATCTTTATTGCCTTGCTTGCGGTGAAATGATTAAAACAAAATATGTTTCTTTGTCACAGAGATCACCAGACAAAGGAAAACTCTAACCATAGGTGTATTCCATCTTGTAAGTAAACTTATAGAAATTCATTGATTGATTTGTTTTTTACGGCTTATCAACACTTTGCAAGTTATTTAAAGCCTGATTTTTTTTTTAGATTGTAACAATTTTTTTTTATAGATAATAATGATTTACAGATAAAATTCTTACTACATAACCTATTATTGGTGCAGAAGACATGGGCTCATGCCTTTTCAAACAGCATTTGATCTAAAGTGAATATAGTGTACTTTAACGAAATTGGAATTCGACCACCTGATTTCCAATGATTTCTTTATTATCAAATTAAATTATTAAATCCCTATTCTTTATGACCCCTTCACATAAAGTCACTTTTAAAAGACATTAGAGAACCCAAACTATGATTGCTTATTTGACTCTCGCATTCATTGTGTCTTGTGAGTGTCAAATTTTCCAAGCCCTCTTTCCTCAAGTGTTCTAGAAATTTCCACTGTCTATCTCTGATTTTAAGTGTAAGTGTCCTTTTTATTTTACATTCTCTCTAAAACTTCATTGCTGTTCATATGTTCAATCCATGTTATTCTCAGTATCCTTCTGTAGGACCACATTTCTGCTGCCTAAAGTTTGTTTACATTTATTCTGTGCTTCATTTTTCTTTTCTTTTTAAATCACCATTCTTTAAGATCCCTTCGCATAAAGTCTCTCTTAAAAGACATTAGGGAACTCGAACTATGTAATATTTCGAATATGTTACAGTACTCGAGCTAGAAAAAAGAAAAAAGGTCATATGAGCCACGTACCGTGCCCCGTATAAGTTTTAATTACGAATATAATATGTATATTTATAGAATAAAATTTATAATCAAAATGCAGTTTTAATAGGTTTATTATTTAAGCTAGCTGTCCTTTTACCTTCAGCTTCCTATGTACGTAAAAGTTATCAGAATTTAGAAATAATAAAATTATTTTATCTTTATTCCACACCTGAATTCGGCATAATCTTTCTTCGTATACGCAACCGATTTGTTTACATTTATTTTGTGCTTCATTTTTATTTTATGTTTAAATCACTATTCTTTTAGATCCCTTCACATAAAGTCACTTTTAAAAGACATTAGGGAATCCAAACTATGCAGTATTTTGAATACGTCACAGTACTCGTGGTAGAAAAAAGCATAAAAAAACATATTATGGTTTAATTAGACGATATCAATTGCAATTTTGAGGTAAAGCAAAATTCAAGTCAAACCTTTTATAAAGAATTGTTTCTTAAAACTTTCACTCGGTTCGATATTTAAATTTAACTTTAAATGTGTTATTTATTTAATTCCTAATCGCGTCTAACTACAATACTTAATACCTGTTACTTCAGGTTGTTTTTGATTCGCCGAGATCGAAAAAAGGATTGATGGACGGACACGCGTACAATCCGCTTTATATATATACATACATACATATATATTTTAAGATATTTTTATGTTTATGCATTCGTTTTATAGATACAAATATTTAAGTAAATGCTCTGTTTTATAATAAACAGTATTAATAACATTTACCGGCCTGAATGTCCGAGAAATTTTCATAGAAAAATGTCTTAAAATAATTGTCGGACTTTGTCCATTTCATAATGTGTGACGTCATTTGTTTACATTTGGATACGCTTTCAGCAGATATGAATGTACGTGAGAGATTCATGGAAGATTGAAGTTTAAAAGCAGTAAATTCGACCTTGCTAACCGAACACTCCTCTGTAGCCAAATCGGTTAAGGCACGTCAGGCTATATGACGGTTCCGTATAGGATACAGGTTCGAATCCTGTCGGAAGACGAATATTTTCTATGAAAATTTCTCGGACATTCAGGCCGGTAAATGTTGTTTAATACTGTTTATTATAAACAGAGCATTTACTTAAATATTTGTATCTATGAAAAAATGTATAAACTTTAAAATGACTTAAAAATAATTGTCAGACTTTGTCCAGTTCATAATGTGTGACGTCATTTGTTTACATTTGAATACGCTTTCAGCAGATAGGAATGTACGTGAGAGATACATGGAAGATTGAAGTTTAAAAGCAGTAAACCACATCAACGTAAATATCACTTTAGCCTGATGAAGCCCGAATGGACGAAACGTGTCATGCGTAAAAAAATTTCCACTTTATCATAGATTTTCATAAAATTGTCCTAGATATATAAAAATTGATATATTATTCTTTCACACACACACACACACATATATATATATATATATATACATATATATGATATGTTTAACGTTCTTTTTATAGATACAAGTATTTAAGTAAATGCTCTGTTTTATAATAAACAGTATTAAAGAACATTTACCGGCCTGAATGTCCGAGAAATTTTCATAGAAAATTTTCGTTCTCCGACAGGAATCGAACCTGTATACTATACGGAACCGACATTTCGCGTGATATATATATATATGAAGAAATATAGTCTTAAAGTGTGCTATATTTATGGGATAAAGTGCTCAATATCAGAGATAGAGCGTGTGTAAATATATAAGTGGACATGGAAGTCAGCACTTAGAGGCGACAGTCTGTTTCATGCTAGTGCAATCGTCAGGCACTAGCATGAAACTATATATGAAAATATATATATATATATATATATATTCAATTGATTTTCAACTCCTAGACACACACACAGTATACATGAACGAGGTTATAGTGATTTTCCATGCGTAGCTCAGATGTGGCACAAGGCTGAAAGTATGGGGCACCAAGTGAGGATCGAACTCACTATTCAGTCGTAATTGTTCTAGCGAGACATGCTTGCTAACCATTGCACCACCTCGAGGTGCCCTGAACGAGGTTATATGTATGTTGTTTTTACCCCTGACAACCGTGAATTAAGTCGATGAAAACCGTTGATCCCAAGCACTAATGTAAGAAGAGAAAGAAAGAGAGAAAAAAAGGACCAGAGAAAAGAGTGCAACAAGAGAAAGAGAGAGAGAGAAGAGAAAGAGAAGAGAGAGAAGACATAAATATCACAGTTCTCTCCCCTTGCCACCTCAGCCATTTTACAACCAATGCGAACGGTTCACCCGTTTTAGCTCCATCACTGTGTTTATTCTCCACTTTGTCTTCTCCCACCACCGGCCGCTGTCATGTTGATTTCTGCGCATGGTCAGACTAGACACTTCCTCCATTGAGAACAACGCCGTCCGTGCACCTTTAGACCAGTGTCGCCACCTCGCGAGTGTACCGACTGACCGGTCGAGGAGAACTTCAGTTAAATCATCGTGATTAGCAACCTGCCAAAGGACGATTATTATTTTTTTTTTTCTTTTCTGGTTTTATTCTTTCTCTTACAGAACAACCTGCTCCTGAACTTTCTTTCGACAACGCAATGACGCTGCTTCAAAGACATTCGGACATGCGACAACACAGAACTATATCATTCAATCGCTACCGAATAAGGGTCGAGAAGTTATGTCTGGGTGGCGAACGGGTAATGATGACCCCTTTATAAACAACCTCAGGGGTCAGCCAGTTTGCACAAAATTGCACTGTCGTTAATGGATTGCCATTTATTTATTTATTTATTAGTTGAACTAAGAACAACTTTTAACACTGACATGATTTTTTTTTCTCAGTAAAACAGACAGTTTTTTGTTTTATGCGTCTCGGCGACAATCATTTTACTAACACTATTGCGCCAATATGTAGAGTATGCAGACACAGGGCCGGTGCAAGGGTCTTGTGCCCCCCACCACAGTCTATGATACCCCCACACCGAACCTATGATACGGGGGCCACATTCTACTACATCTCAATTGTCATAAGGTAGTATTCATATAAAATACAAATTTTATTGTAACCTATTTATGTACAATAATGGATCATATGCAATAGAGATGAACAATTCAACTAGAAAAATTGAAAATAAATACAATGTATCTAAATACAAATTAGAGACATGTCATAATATATAATTCCATCTTAGATAAATCAATGTTTTAGATAAATTTTAACATCAACTCGAGATTTTTATTTATTAAAAAGTGAAATAATTTTAACACATTCAATATAAAGATTGGAAAAGTTGTGAATTTTGCACACACACACACACACACAAATATATATATATATATATATATATATATATATATATATATATATACATTATGAAATGGATAAAGTCCGACAATTATTTTAAGACATTTTTATGTTTATACATTCTTTTTATAGATACAAATATTTAAGTAAATGCTCTGTTTATAATAAACAGTATTAATAACATTTACCGGCCTGATAAATTCGATCTAACGAGCTTGTGTAAAATGATGGCAGAATAGGGACTGGGGGTGATAGCAAGAAGACAAACATTGCTTACAGCTACAACAAATAGGAAGTCGTGGAGAAACATATCTGTGAGACTGGTTTGCTAATCATTCTTCTGAAAATTTGATTTATGTGGAACTTATACTGGCAGCAAATCACCTGCATACGGATAGAAAATGAATCCAATAAATATTCAAAAATGGAAAAAAAATGTGTAAGACAAGGATGTTTCTCCTCATCTGACATATTCAGCCTTTTACACTGAGGCGATCCCTAAAGAAAGGTAGTTCCACAGGCACGAAGTGCTAGAGAAGAAACTATCAGAATAGAACTTACGGTTGCATCTAGCTATTTAGGCAGCAAAACGATAAGAATTATTCATACCGGGATTTATTTTTGACGGGCACAATCTTAAAACAAAAATTATTCCGAGGATATAATTTTTTTTATTGTTCTTTTAATCGGTACCTCTCCATGCAAGGTGGTAAAATCACTAAGAACCAAATGGTTACAGGGTTTGAGTGAATTAGGGATTAGGGACAATAATAAGGAGGGGGAAGAGAAAAGATTAATCAAGAAGACAGTAGATAGCGATTGACATTACACTTAATTTTTTACAAATTAAAGTTGGCCGGAAAGCATGGAACCGGAAGGGAGTTCCACAAGACGGGTGGGGGAATAAAAATAACAACATTTAAAAATGAGACCCCAATGAATATTTACAATGAATACAAATTATATACAATACTATAGAGGAAAGTTAATCTGAACAATTACCATGAAAGTATTTATAGAAAATGCACAAGAAAGTTATATTACAGAAGTGGGAAAGTGACTGAAGCCGAGGTGACAGGTCAGGGATAATAACATTGATAAATATTTGGGATGTGTTTTAACAGAGAACGGAAAATGTAACATCGAAACCAAAAGGCACTTTGGAATTTCAAAATACCATAGATTGAACATGGTGGTAACATAAGCATTTTAAAGAGAAACAAAAACGAAAAGTACGCTTATACTTAGAATAAGAAAATGACAGTTGACATTTCTTGAACGCATAATGCGAAAAGAGGGTTTGGAGAATTTGACACTCATAGGACATATTATTTGAATTTGACACTCATCGGACATTATTTGAATTTGACACTCATCGGACATATTGTTTGAATTTGACACTCATCGGACATATTATTTGAATTTGACACTCATCGGATATATTATTTGAATTTGACACTCATCGGACATATTGTTTGAATTTGACACTCATCGGACATATTATTTGAATTTGACACTCATCGGACATATTGTTTGAATTTGACACTCATCGGACATATTATTTTTATTCCCCACCCGTCTTGTGGAACTCCCTTCTGGTTCCATGCTTTCCGGCCAACTTTAATTTGCAAAAATTTAAGTGTAATGCCAATCGCTATCTACTGTCTTCTTGATTAATATTTTCTATTCCCCCTCATTATTAATGTTCCTAGTCCCTAATTCACTCACACCCTGTAACTATTTGGTTCTTAGTGAAGGAACAGAACAAAGCAACGAAAAACCACCTAAGAGGCTTATGTAAATGGATGGGAGGAGAGGGATTAGGACAGATGACGAAAAGACAAACCTTATAAATAGATAGAAAAGATAGGAAGTTGTGGAGGACCATGATCGGCCACGTTCTGAAAAGCAATGGCACACAGAAGAAGAAAAAAATGACCCCATGCCGATGCCTTAAGATTATAGATTGCAGAAAGCTTGATTTGTTTTAATCATTTTACTCCATTAAAACGCAATGAGTTACAAGTGAAAGTGAAGAATATTTTAATGAAGAGAAAGGACAATAAAGGAACAGGATTAAGGAAGATAGAAGAAGGCGATTGACATTAAATTTACATTTTTGAAGAACGTAAGTAACGGGGAAGCAAGAAATCAGAAAGGAGTTCCACAGGCGACAAGTTCGAGGGAAGAAACTATTAGAAAAGAACATACGGTTGCATCTAGCTATTCCATGAGTAAAACGGTGAGACCTAATCCCTGTAGTCGGAATCTATCAATCTGAGTTACAGGTTTCTCCATGAAACTTTAAAAATGTCCCACACCTGAGATAGTGGAAAATTTCATCATGGCTGCGAACCGTACTTATAAAATTAAAAAGAAAGACAAATGTCTTTTTAAAATTAAGTATTTGTGTTCATACTCTACTGAACCGAGAAATGTTCTTCTAATATTGATACTAAACAAGTATTTCGAAAGAAACCTCTAACACCTTAAACAATCCATTATGTATATTAAGCAAAAAGATGAACGTCTGGCGTGACAACTTACTAAGTAAATAAAATAAAATAACATATGAGATTTTTTTTTCTTTTCTTTTTTAGCATATTGGCGGAAGTCATTTATCGCTCTTTTTTTTTTCTTTTTTCCTTTTTCTTTTTTCCTTTTTCTTTTTTCCTTTTTCTTTTTTCCTTTTTCTTTTTTCCTTTTTCTTTTTCTTCTTCAATGCTTATTAAGAGCAAAAGAAAACGCTAACGAAAATAAACGCTGGTTTCGTTCCGTTTCGCTATCACTGATAACCACCGAAGCGTGTCCCCAAACCGAAACGAAGACGCTACTCTTAAATTAGTTAAGAATCAAATCAGAATCTGTTGGCTCTTATCCAAAGGGGACACGTGCTGGCAACCGAAAGAAATAAGTTTCACTGGCCAAACGATTTTAAATTCCTTGTTACATTGTGAAATTTACCATCGGCAAAACGTCCAGCTTGTAATTCTGAAGGGAATTATGATAAAGAAAAAAAATATCGAAAAACAGTCGCTGATATGGCAGACGACTGCTGGTCCTTTGCAAGTCGACAGACGTCCGCCTTTTTCTTCCGCCTTTTGCGGAGAGTTTCAGAATGAGGACTTTGTCGTAATGGATCGCTTTCGACATTCTTGTTGACTTTCGTTTCTGTTTTCTTTATCTAGGCAACATCTTTCCCCTGGAAGACGAGTATCTCTTGAATCAAGAGACAATTGTAGTCACTGGTTACTGTAAAATGTCACTGAACATCTCTGGATCAACGTCACAACCAAATATGACGAGCGTGTTTCAGTTACGCCTGATGGCCGAACAGATAAAGTGTATCGTCAAGAGAAAAGTGAAAACTAAGAAATATTGTAATGAATATTCTCTCTTCCCGCGCGCTCACTTTCTTTCTTAATCTAACAATGTTGTATATTAATTAAATTAAGCCATAAATATTTACTAATCTCCGATTTTACGCATTAGGTTAAGGTTACGGCAACCGTCCCTATATATATATATTTTATTTAAAGACATTTTTGATATGTTTAAACATTCTTTTTATAGATACAAATATTTAAGTAAATGCTCTGTTTATAATAAACAGTATTAAATAACATTTACCGGCCTGAATGTCCGAAAGATTTTCATAGAAAATTTTCGTTCTCCGACAGGAATCGAACCTGTATCCTATACAGAACCGTCATTTCGCGTGACGTGCATTAACTGTTCGACCACAGGTTCGATTACTGTCGGAGAACGAAAATTTTCTATGAAAATGTCTCGGACATTCAGGCCGGTAAATGTTATTTAATACTGTTTATTATAAACAGAGCATTTACTTAAATACTTGTATCTATAAAAAGAACGTTAAACATATCAAAAATGTCTTTAATATAATATAAAAGGCTCAAAAACTAATATTCCATGGTTAATATTAAAAATTTAACAGAGAAAAGTTTTAAAGAAAGGAGTTATTTAACTCTTTAAAACTTCTCTCTGTTAAATGTTAATCCCCGCCTTCACCTTTAGGCCTTTCCTGTTCTTCTTTCTTCTGTTAAATACGTTTCCATCTCACACTTGTTTCCCACTTCCACGCATACACTCTCACTAAAATTTTGTTTCTTTATACCCTAAAGTTATATTTTCCGATTTCTTTTTGAATTTGTAAGTCTGATGAATTGGATCGTGATTACTATTCCAATGTAATAAATTATAACCATGAAATATTAAAGTTTGAGCCTTTTATATTATATTCTTACTTTGTCATGGACATTGAGTTCTATCTGGATTCTATCCTCTTGGAAATTTATATATATATATATATATATATATATATATATATATATATATATATATATATATATATATATATATATATAAAGTATGTGGTGCAACTTTAGGATAATAACTGTGACATTCCTCTATTTATTGAACAATTTAGTTCATGCCACATTGACTGAAAAACCTACCAGTACAAAAGAATTCTCCTATTACCATATTAGTACAAAAACGCACAATCTTAAAATTTAAAAATTCAACCTCAGCGTTGCGACCGCACGCTCCAAAATTTCTCACAATTAACAATAACACAGTTCTAAAAATATATTTCGGATTACATCTATTCTTTCGTTGTCCTGTTATTACCTGGATGTAAAAAACAAATATATTTCCATACCTGAGGATGCCTGTATGAACAGGTGAAAGCTTGTAAAAAAATTAAAAAAAGACCTTATGCAACTGGAATTTATAAACAGGGATCATTTCATCTACAGGTTCGGGGTTAATGTCAATTATTAAATTTGTTTGCGAAGATGTATTCTCGCCATTTATATCATTAACTTCAATATCTGTTTTTTGAATGAATGATTCATGTAATATATATATATATATATATATATATATATATATATATATATATATATATATATATATATATATATATATACATTGACCACTAATAATGGTGGCGCTAGGGGTGGCGGTCCCGCCATAGCCACCGAAACCGTGATATCACCCCTGGTCGTCGGCTGATGAAGACAGGGTATCGCACGTGTTAAAAAAAAAATATATATATCCAAATGTAAAAGGTTAGATTTCAGCGTTAAAAAATTTATTTAAAACAGAGCTCAATACAAAAGTAGAACCGTAAATATTTATTTATTATGCAGTCTCCACCTGATGAAACGTTAACAAAAAGGATTTTTTAACGTTGAAACAAGATGTAGAGTTTTTTAGTGGGTATGTGCATGTTCTAATGTAACACTGCATTATATATATATATATATATATATATATATATATATATATATAAATATATATATATATACACACACACACATATATATATATATATATATATATATATATATATATATATATATATATATATATATATATATATATATATATACCCAAGTCTAGGTTTGGTGTATATGGAATAAATTCCAATAACCAACAATTACTATTCTTAAAAGAGTGCTCAATACAGAGTAGAGAAGATATAATTATCGCTACAAAAATAGCCATTTTGTTTCAACACCACCGGTGTCTTACATCATCACTTGATAAGACACCGGAGGTGTTGAAACAAAATGTATATTTTTGTAGTGATTTTATAACATATTTATGTTATAATTTTTAAATAAACAATTATATATATATATATATATATATATATATATATATATATATATATATATATATATATATATATATAAGCAAATATGTGGATGTAGATCCGACGGTATGATGAAAAATATGAAAAAGAGATAACAAAATCCGAATATGCAAGTTTACTGTTTTAATGTTGTTTTACTGTCACGGTAAATATTAGACCCGGCTTCTTTAACATCTCCCCTTTCCTGGCAAGATTCATACTTGATAAACGTACTTATAAGCTTTAGATTCAAATAGAATTCCTCTTTTTCATTTAAGATAAAGTCTCTATGTTGGGAGTCCGTTTTTCGCAGCAACGCCCGCTTGACCCCAACGTGACCGAATCCCAAAAAGGAACGCTGACTTTAGAATTTCAGTTGTTCTGTTTCTGATTAGTCTTGTGTCTATCGTCTTTTCATGCTGACTTAAATATCGTCTAATCCTAAGTATGTTTCTAATAACCATGTCCTGAAGATGGTCTACTAGACCGAAACGTCTGACGTCGACAGTAAAACAACATTAAAACAGTAAACTTGCATATTCGGATTTTGTTTTGTCTTTTCCATATTTTTCATCATATATATATATATATATATATATATATATATATATATATATATATATATATATATATAGGTATCTCTACTGATTTGGTAAAAATTAGTATATCATGATGTAAAAATGCACGAAACTTAATAAAAACAATGTTTTAATGTCAAATCTTTGCTATTACGAGAAGAGGTAAAAATACATTTTTATATCTGTTACTCCGCACCATATCACTTATTTAATTATCGCGGAATTAAATGTTTTATCACTATAACGATAATCCCATGCTGTGAGGTTGTCTCTTATTCCGCCGTTTGTTGATACAAAAGATCCAGTTTGAAGACACTAAACAATTCGAGAAAAATCAAACAGCATAAGACAAACGAGTAAACAACCCCGAACATAATTATATCACTACGTAGATAGTTTGCGTTTATTGGTGTATTTTGTCTTACGGTATATCAATCTCAATGGGTTATTTAATGCCGACACGATTTTTAGGATAGGTTTCGATGAATAGAAAATGTATTCTTTGTAAGAAATCAGTTTGTAGATCAGGTTTCATTGGCGTATTTTTGTAAAAAGAGTTTTTGTCAAGAGTCTAATGTATTGCTTTATATATATATATATTTTTTTTTTTTCAAAAATGTATGGCTGGTCATATTTTTTTAAAGGAGGGGTTTTTGTCGAGAGTATTGCTGACAATATATTCATTTAATATTTTTCAAAAATGTATGACTGGTAATATTTTTTTTCAAGCATGTATTGTAAAGTGGGGTTTTATCGAGAGTCAACCGTATCTCTTGTATATATATATTTATTTAATTATTTCAAAAATATACTGCCGGTAATATTTTTATTTCAAATATACTTTGTAAGAGGTTTTTCTTTTCGAGAGTCAAATGTATTGCTGGTAATATTTTTGCTTTGTTTTTCTTCTTTGAAGAAAACATATTGCTGGTAATATTTCTTATTTTAAATATGTTATGTAAAGAGGGTTTTTTTTGTGAGTCAAATGTATTGCTGGTAATACTGTAGTGGACCGTGGGGTGAAGATGTGAAGAGATATCAGAAGGTTAAAATTTCCTGCTAGCCGGTCCAGCTACATGAGAATGTTGAACTTTAATTAAGTCCAAAGAAGACAAAGAAAACAAACAAGACCGATATATATATATGTAAAAAAAATATATATTAATAACAAGTTAAACAAAGACATGGACAGTTACATAGTGTTTGTGTGGTGAAATTATGTGTGTGTGTTGTAGTGAGTGTTCGTACGTACGTGTTCTTAGCGTGTTCCCAGGATTTGGGTAACGCTGTATCTGTGAGAGGTCACGTATTGGTGTTTGAGAGATTTACCTCACCGCTACGCGAGGTGGCGGCCCAAGGCCTAAGTGGAAAAGAGAGATCGAGGCGAAGGGTCAGCCAGTATTTATAGCCAGGGGAGAGAGACCCCTGTTGAAGGATTAAAGAACTGAGGAGGAGATAACTCCGACAATATTTTTTATGTTATCTTTCTTTTAAAAAATGTATTACTCTTAATATTTTTTTTTTCTAAAATGTCTTGCTGATATTTTTTCAGATATGTCTGGTAAAGATGGCTTTCTTCGAGAGTCAGATGAATTGCTGGTAATATTTTTATTTTGTTTCGTTCTTTAAAAATATATTACTGGTAAAAATTTTTTTCCAAAAATTTTATTTTTACTATAGGCATCTATTTTTATACTTTCATAGTGTTTTGACCTCATTTTGAAGGTTAACTATTTGCCCATAGCTGGGACCCTGACAGGTGCTACCACCCCGGATCAGGGTGAACCTGGGAACAAGAGTAATTAAGACGTAATTCCATGTTCCTCAAAAAGTCACGATCAGAGGCCTTGCTGCCGGGTCTAGTTTATATATAAACAGTGTACACTGGTACTTGTAATTTTTAATCGTGAAATATTACGATAATCCCTTTGGGTACCATTTTAAGATTTTAGTGTATAATTCAGTGCAACTTTAAAAACAAAATTTACATACCAGTAAGGAATAAAATGAATATATATTATTATAATCTTAACACCAGCACCCAATGTGCAATATCTTATATATATATATATATATATATATATATATATATATATATATATATATATATATATAAATTCTGTAAGCTATGCACCGAGGAAAAATTAGCCATAGCATTATATAATAAACCTAATGATCTACTAAATTCTAAAACCGTGATCCTTAACAGATGTAGACACAGAAATGCTTGGTTACTGAAATAAGCCTCTCTACCCCGATTGTAGCGTTATCGTTATTGTTTGTGTTTTCTTAAAATATCCCCTCCCCTTTTAGTTATTTGAATAAATCTATACCCCATCCCCCACGGTGTCGCTTTTTCTTTTTCTCTTTATTTTTTCTTTCTTTTCTTTTTTTTTTCCTTGGTCATGTGGTGTTGTCTTGGTTGTCGTCTATATATACGCCGTTTGCTGTTGCCTCTTTAGCCAGCTGACCCTGACAATCTGCCTAAGTGAAACCTTGGTAGGTTTGTCTGGCACATTAGGTTTGACTATATATATATATATGTATATATATATATATGTGTGTGTGTGTGTGTGTGTTTTCCCTGGTGCCCCGAACACAAATTTAAACGTGCTACAGGATTGTCATCTAGGCTGCATCCTTTTATTGCTGAAATAGTTAAATGCAACCCCACCACTTCTCCTCTAACAGTTACTTTTCTCGTACTTATCACCTGTGGAAGTCCCTTCCGTTTACTTGCTTCCCCGATAAGCACGAATCTTCAAAAATTTAAATGCAGCGTCAATTGTCATCTTCTATCTTCTTGAATCCCGTTCATCTTTTGTCCTTTCCTCAACCCTCCCTAAACTCAGTTGTTTCTCTCACTTTCACTCCCTGGACTCCCCCCCCCCCCGCGTACTAGTGGCATTTCCGCCTTGCTTGGGGCAAATGGATTAATACAAAATTCCATTTTTAAGGAGAAAGTTCCATTCAGACGGATTTTTTTGTTTCCCCAGTACCGCTACTTTGTGGGGCAGACTCCCACGTGGATGTTTCCCTGAACAATACAATCGTAACCTCTTCAAATCAAGAGTCGAATCAAGGGTCGAATCAATCCTTATCAATTGTTCTTATACGCATCATCTTCACTTTCTATCCTTTCCTTTTACATTCATATCACGCACCTCATTCAGTAACCCTCTAACTTGAGCGGATCTCGTGCCTTGCAATCGGTGAACTTCAGCAATAAAAAAAAACTGAAAATGTAACCACAATGTATGTGTATTTTAAAGTATTTGAAATACTGGGCAATTTAAAAAAGTTTAGCTAGTATAGTACCTTTCTCGGAAAATTCGAAAATAAGTTTTGAAACGGAAATCAGGCGAGCAATCATCCGGTTCATTTTTATTCTGTAATATCGTGAAATATTAAATATTTAATGGAATATATCTACGACAGCGTACGACTGTTCAAAAACAAAATTTACATGTTTGCACTACGAAGTCGTATGATACTCACGAATGTAATTTATTCCCTGATGTTTAGCGTCAGAAAGAACCGGGCGTATTATACTCAACTCGTATTATACACGGCATGTAACGTTTAAAAATGACGCTCGTTAATTTGTCGCTGAATTACGATAATGTTTGATTAACAACAAGACAGTTGGTTTGTTTAAGATTTAATGTTGAAATCAGTTAAAGCCAGGAAATTGATTGTCTTCTTTACAATATAAATACTAGCGATTAAAATATAAATATTAAAATGAATAAATAAAACGAGTCAGATGAATTAATACAGAAACCTTTTGAAATATTTATTCTATTTAGGGATCTATTTTGGATTGAACAAATATTTAATAGGTTTGTTTTTCATCATTTGTTACTCGTTTTTAAGTCGCTGCCACCATTAATTCGCTAAAAAAGTAGCATACCATGATGAAAAAATACCGCAAACTTAATAAAAAAAAATCTGATCCTCAAACTTTTTATGTTATTGTTAAGAGTAAGGACCAAAGGATTTTTTTTTATTGAATTATATTGTTTGATCCCTTTTAGAACGTTCCAAATTTTGGTTGAAAATCTTTTTTATGCTTCGGGGGCGGGAGAGATTGGTATAGGAAATTTCAGCGTCTTTTTCCACTGAAAAAAAAAAACATCGATTTGGAAATTCTTGCAAAAATCAAAAATTGTTTGATTTTAATGAAACCTTCAGGACTTATTTATAAATGAATGAAATTACTTTCGAAATATTTGTTTTTTAGAATATTCTGAAAAAAATATTTTTTTACATCTGTTGCCACCTACTAATTTAATTTTAAAAAATATGAGAAATTAAATTTAGTTGAGTTTAATGTTTATATTAATTAGCTAAAAGCAGAAATCCTTGCAAAATTTAAATCATCAAATTTCTTTCTAAAACTTGTATAAAAGAATGACTGCAACCCAAATACACAATATATATATATACATATATATGCATATATACATATACATATACATATATACATATACATATATATATATACATATGTATATATACATACAGGCATATACATATATATATAATACATGAATAATTCATACAAAAAGCAGATAGTGAAGTTAATGATATAAATGGCAAGAATCACTCTCGCAAACAATTTTTAATAAAATACATTAACCTCGAACCCGTTGATGAATGTTATGATCCCTGTTTATAAATTCCAGTTGAATAAGGTCTTTTTTTACTACAAGCTTTCGATTGTTCATACAATCATCCTCAGGTATAGAAATAGATATGTCTTTTTGTATGAATGATTCATGTAATGTAAATTGAACTGCACTACATACTTGATATATATATATATATATATATATATATATATATATATATATATATATATATATATATATGTACATATATATATATATATATATATATACATATACATAATATACATATACATATATATATACATATACATATATATATAAATATATATATATATATATATATATATAAATAAATAAATATATATATATATATATATATATATATATATATATAAAGACATTTTTATGTTTAACGTAAATGCTCTGTTTATAATAAACAGTATTAAATAACATTTACCGACCTGAATGTTAGAGCATTTACATAAATACTTGTATCTATAAAAAGAATGTTAAACATAAAAATGTCTTTAAATAATTGTCGGACTTTGTCCATTTCATAATATATATATATATATATATATATATATATGTATATATATATATATATATATATATATATATATATATATATATATATATATATATATATATATATATATATATATATATATTATGCATTCTTTAATTAGACAATTATATATATAAATGCATTCTTTAATTAGACAAGCTTTTATGTATAAGATATACTATGGACATTATTTTTTTAGAAAAACAAATTTCCAGGAATAATTTATTTTTGCAAGAATTGTTTTCATTTTTTAAATTTTAATTATAATAATTTATAAAGTTTTAGTGCTCTTAAAATTCTGGCTTAATTTGTACAGGTTAGATGGCATTGTTAAGTAAAAACTATATTTATTAATCATAAATGAAAAAGCTCATTATGAATTAGCTAACACCGATATTTGAAAAATAATTTTTAATTTTTTTTGTATACATATAAATCAGCTGATTTTTGTAAATACGAACTTCCATAGATATTATCATAAAATAAGAGCTATAACTAGTAAATTTAAAGCCCATATTTGTCTGTCAAGCTGCCAACGTGTCAATACCTTAAATAAACAGCTATCGCCACGTTCAAAATGCATTTCTATTTGTTTCAAATCAGATTAATTAAACTTTAAAACAACTAATATTCGTCAAATAAGGTTTCAGAAAAGAATACTTCATTTTTGAAAGTTTTTTTTTTTTTGTTAATGGAGAGAAATACACTGTGCTAAAAAATCAGCAATTTTTTGCGAGTTAAAAAACAAAAACAGAAAGAATATTCAGTCAATTTAAATTAGTTTTGAATTACAGCAAAGTAGTCTACTTATTGGAAATATAAAATTTATTCTATTGGCTTAAGATTAAAACTAAAATGAAAATTTTAAGAAAGATTTTGCATTTTTTAAAATTAATTTAAACATTACGCACTGCTATTCTTGTGTACCAATTTCAACATGTTTTTGTTCTAATATCTAAAATAAAATAATATATATATATATATATATATATATATATATATGTATTCATATGTATATATATTTATATATATATATATATATGTATATATGTATATATATGGATGTATATATATATATATATGTTTATATATGGATATATATATATATATATATGTGTGTGTGTGTACCTGTGTATTTGTGTATATATATATATATATGTATATATATATATATATATATATATATATATATATATGTCTGTGTGTGTGTCTGTGTATTTGTGTATATATATATATATATATGTATATATATATATATATATATGTCTGTGTGTGTGTCTGTGTATTTGTGTGTATATATATATATATATATATATACACACACATAAAACATTAAGCAGCATGTATTTTATATATCGCAAATAATCGCATTAATATTGCTGATTGATTCTATGCATGATTGTTTCTTTGTATATATATATATATATATATATATATATATATATATATATATATATGTATGTACTTATATATATATATATATATATATATATATATATATATATATATATATATGTATATGTATATATATGGATGTATATATATATATATATATATATGTGTGTGTGTATGGATATATATATATACATATATATGTGTGTGTGTATTTGGGTTGCTGTCCTTTTATAAAAGTTTCATTAAAGGTGACTGACAAAGGACTATGATTTAGTTTTTTAATTCGATTTTTCTTGAATTTTCTTGAATTCTTAAAAATGTTTTCTTTTCTCGACATTAGAGTTTGTAAAAACTATCCAAATATTCTATATGTCGGAAAGCATTCGCTTCTTTTATTAAGATGTTTTTAAACTGAATGTGTGTATCTATAGTAATGCGATCTTTTATTCTCCAAACACGATGTGGCTGTGTTCATAGTTGAGATTATTGAATGTTGGCTTTTTTTCTATTTTAATGTTAATCCCTCCATTATTTTCAGCCGTTAGTTTTTACAAGTTTTTACCTGGTCATGTTTTTTACAAGTATGTTGCGCAGGGAGTTTGGTAGGTTTTCGTTTTTGTTTAAATGGTTCCAAATTGAGTTATAGTCTGAGATATAACGTGAGTCTACATGATAAACATGGAATGTCCAGTATAATTATTCAGTTTTACCAGGAACGCAGTTCCTAAAGGAGAAATAAATAATATTTGTCCGCTGGAATTTGAATCTTACAAGTCTGTCATTGTTCTTGGCGATGGTGTTAGATGTTTTTCATTTTTTATAATAGATATTTAACTTTATTTTCTCGTTCTGATCAAATGGGGTGGTGCATCTCATTATATTATATCATATATACACTATATCATATATTATATACACTATTATATATATATTATATACACTATTATATATATTATTACACTATGATATATATTATATACATTATTATATATATTATATACACTATTATATATATTATATACACTATTATATATATTATTACACTATGATATATATTATATAAACTATTATACATATTATTACACTATGATATATATTATATACATTATTATACATATTATATACACTATTATATATATTATTACACTATGATATATATTATATACACTATTATATATATTATTATACTATTATATTATATACACTATTATATATATTATATACATTATTATATATATTATTACACTATGATATATATTATATATTATATACACTATTATATATATTATTACACTATGATATATATTATATACACTGTTATATATATTATATACACTATTATATATATTATATACACTGTTATATATATTATTACACTATTATATATATTATATGCACTATTACATATATTATATCATATATACACTATTTACATCGTTCGGACTGTTGTCCACATCTTTATTTTCATATTTCTCCATATTTCTCATAAATAACGTTTCAGAAAAGTATATTTTATTTTTGATAGATTTTTAATAAAGAGAATAGATTTGCCACTCTGAAGGATTTTATATGTTTCACTGATAGTCATGAAAAAATCACTCAATTAAAATTAATCTAAATTCGGTTTGAAATACAGCAAAGTAATTTCTTTATTGCAAGTATTCATTTCCTCTATTAGCTTGGAATTAAAACTAAAATGAAAGTTTAAAGAAACCATTTTCTTTTTTTAAAATGCATTTTAATCTTTAGGAATCGCCTTTTTCCTATATAAATATATATATATATATATATATATATATATATATATATATATATATATATATATATATATATATAAACAGAAACACACGCACACATATATGTATATATATATGTGTGTGTGAACACACACATACACGCACACACACACAGAAACACACACACATATGTATATATATATATATATATATATATCTGTGTGTGTGTGTGTGTGTGTGTGTGTGTATGTGAACAATGAATTCAATACTCAGAGGTGACAGGTTGCCTGACGATTGCGTCCAGCATAAAACAG
>OZ038510.1:86377163-86429663 GCA_964036315.1 Acanthosepion esculentum
AACCCATAGCTGGGAGGTGGAAAAGTTGGATCCATACCTTTCCTAAGTGTATTTCCGCACAATTGGATATAATGAATCCAACGGGAATTGGATTTCGGCTCTCCGATTATCGATTCCCGAGCACCACCCGCACATCTAAGTTTACAGAACCTAGCAATCCCAAGCGGTCACCCATCTAAGTTTTCAACGTTACTCAAATCCGGTGATCATACGGGAATAAGTGTTTCAACGTGATATGGCCGCAAGCCACACCATCTGCATATCCAAGCTTACAGCACCTGGTAATCCCAAGCTATAACCCATCTAGATACTGACCAGGCTCGATGTTGCTTAACTTGAAAGATCGTACGAGAATTGGTTTTCAACCTGACATGGTCGCCATGCACTCGCACACCCAAGCTTACAGCAATCAATGCGGTCACCCATCTAGGTACTGGCCAGGCTTTATTCTAGTGATCACACGGAAACCAATGTTTCAACGTGATATGGCCATAAGCCATACCATCCGCACATCCAAACTTACAGCACCTGGTAATCTCAAGTGGTTACCCATCTAGGTACTGACCAGGATCGACGTTGCTTAACTTGGAAGATCGTATAGGAACCGGTGTTTCAACGTGATATTGCCGTAAGCCTTATAGAAACTCATGTTACACGCCCCATAACTAGGATCGAACCTGTGATCTACCAACAAGCAATAATGTGTTGTCAACTACGTTTCACTTACAATAAAAAGACATACGAGAAAACTGTATACGCTGGTTGCTAACTTGAATCTCACCTGTAATCTAAACAAGCGCGAACGTTCTACGTGACAACTGGCCAACCGAAAGGGGATATACCGTGTTTCCTGCCAACACACACGCACCTGGTCACTTCCGACTCTTCTTTTCGAAGCTGGCTGTAATTTGATTCGTTCGGAGGTCACTAACTTACCTGGACAAATAAAAGATCTGTTTGTTTTGTTAATGTTTTAAGTCGAAAAAATATCATTTGTATTCTCACAAAGAACCAGCAAAACTTGCTGTGAATCTTTGTCTGTCGAAGAGAACTTAACTACCACCCACATTGTCTTTCAGCGTAAGCTGGTATTATGTATAGATAGCTGAATTCCTTAGACTATCTTATCATTTTTTAAAAAAATTCTTTTTATCGCTAGTAATAAATACTTCTCTGCAGATAACACCGTGTTCAAAAGAGGCACCGAAAAGAAACAACAAGGATGAGGATAATGGTTTGAATATAACTAGTATAAAAAAATCTGCCCATGTCTCGAGATATCACCTACGCCTAGTGGATTAAAACACTGGTTCATGGAATTGGTGGCAGTGGTTGTGAGTTCTATCCCTGGGCTGGGCAGTATATACTTGGAAACAGGCAAGCAATACCTGAGCAGTACTAAAAATAAGAACTAGACAATATCCTTAGACATGGGCAGCGGAATGAGAACAGTCTCCCCCACCATAGACTAAGTAAAGAGTTCAGTTCAGAATTGCCTGTAGGTTACCCAGAGCGATATACACTGGAGTAAGGTCAGAGGGTACAACAGCCGAAATGTCGTGATAACAACAAGGATGAGGATAATAGTTTGAATATAACTAGTATAAATAATCCTGAAAGATTTGCACAAAACTTACTCAGCGACATCCTCTGCTAGCAAGTCGGGGGGGGGGCATAAGACAAGGATGTGGCTTCTCAATAGACTTGTTTAACCTTTAGATCAAAGCAATCCTGAGAGAATTAAAAGTCTTATTAAAATTCAATATAGGTAGCCATAATCTTAAAATAAGATATGCAAATGACAGTGTTGATAGCAAACAAATTAAGGAAACTACAAGAACTCCTAGAGAAGGTAGTAAAGGAAAGCAAGAAGAAAGGACTATCTATCACAATTGTAAGAAGACAGAATGTATAGCTGTCAGCAAAAGGAACAGCCCAAGATGAGAATTATGAAAAGTCAAGCAAGTACAAGCATTAAAATATTTAGGAAGTCTTTCAAAAGAGGACAGAAAGTGAGATACTAAAACCCCAAAACAAACTGAAACAGCAAAAGATGCCTTCCAAAAGTTAAATATAGTATTAAGACACAGGAAAATTTTGTTAGAAAAAAAAAGAGAGTACTGAACTGTTATGTAATATATCGTTTCTCCTATATGGAAGTGAATGGATGGAGGAGAAATTTTATGCAGCAGAAATGTGGTCCTACAGAAGGATGCTGAGAATAACATGAACTGAACACGTGAACAGCAATGAAGTTTTAGAGAGAATGTAAAATTTAAAACATTTCAGTGAACATCGTTCGCGTCACTCGACTGCTCGGTAAAATAGAACTGTTTAGCGACCTTGTCATATTTCGGAAATATCTTAGAATAACCAATAACTTATCCTGGCAGTAAACCAACCTACATACGGATAGAATAGGAGAGAAGCAGATGTACAAATAGAGAAAGGGGTGTAAGACAAGGACGTACCTTCTCACCGGACTCATTCAACCTATGCAGCGAGGTGATCCCGAGAGAATTAGATGTCCTGTCTTCCCTTTCGGTGAACATCGTTCGCGTCACTCGACTGCTCGGCCAGTGGAACTGTCTGGCAACCTTGTCGTATTTGGGAAGCATATAAGAATAACCAAAAACTTACCCTGGCAACAAACCTCCTACATACGGAGAGAATAGGAGAGAAGCAGATGTACAAAAAGAGAAAAATGTGTAAGACAACGATGTATCTTCTCACCAGACTTATTCAACCCATACAGGGAGGCGATTCTGAGAGAATTATATGTCCTACCTATCCTGGTAGGACTAATTTTTGTTATGGTAGGACTTGTAATTCTCTCGGAATCGCCTCCCTGTATGGGTTGAATAAGTGTTATGGTGAAACACACCCAGTCTATAGATAATAGACTCTCCCACCTAATATAAGTAGGAGTCAGTGAGGGTCGACTGGGAGTTGAATACGAAAGTAGTCAGCTACCACAACTAGATTACTCTGCGTAATACTTATTATAACAAGTTCCTAACGTTTTTGTACGTTGAACCTATTTAGGACCGAATTTAGTCCAAATATAGTTTCCACTGAGGAAATAACTCTACAAGAACTTTGGCGGCGAGGATTCGCACTCATACGGAAGAAGAAAAAGTTCGTTCGCCACAGTGGTTTTGGCGACGAGTTCGAATCTCAATAAGTCTGGTGAGAAAACACATCCTTGCCTTTCTCTATTTGTACATCTGCTTCTCTCTTACTCTATCCGTATGTAGGAGGTTTGCTGCCAGGATAGGTTGAATTCAAGCAACATTAATTATGCAGATAACAGAGTGTTGATAGCAGATACAGAAAGGAAAGTGAAAGAACCCTTAGAGAAGGTAGTAAAGGAAAGCCAGAAGAAAGGACTAACTATCAATTGTAAGAAGACAGACTCTATTGTTGATGAACAGCCCAAGATGCCAACTACGAATTGGAATTGAAATATCTAGGAAATGTCTTAACAAAGATCGGAAAACGTGATACTGAAACCCGAAGTAGCATTGAAATAACGTAAGATGTCTTGCAAAAGCTAAGCAAAGTATTAAGCAAATGTGAACTGTTATGTAACATCGATCCTCCTATTATGCTGCAAAAGCTGATCAATCTCCTTGCAGGTGAAAAAGAAACTTGAAGCAACAAAAAATGTGGCTCTACAGAAGGATGCTGAGAATAACAAGAACATGTGAGTAAAAGATTTTAAGGGAAATGAAACAAAAAGGATTTTCTTTTTAATTTTATAATTATGAAAAAAAATTGTTTGATCTTTTGTCAACACTTGCAACGCGAACCCTAACCATACAACTAACATTGACCATGGAACTAAATTATTTCTATAATTTTAAGGAAAATGTAGGGAAAACATTTTCCACTTTGTCGTACAATATTGTTCTTTTATATAAAAATATATATCGTTATCTCATTGACAGTTTTCAATGGTTAAGTTTGCTTTCGTTTTCTGTCTATATTTCTGAGATGGGGTATTATGAACATTATTTACATTATTCAGACTATTGTCCTCATCTATGTCGCCATATTAGGGCGTTAGTTAGATCCAGTGACAGGACCCAAAGAGTGTGAGTTCAATACCTGAGAACTTTCAGAGGGAACTTAACAAGAGATAACTGATAACTGACATCCATTAAAAAACGAAAATGACACGTGGAACTAGAACAGTCTAACTCCAGTGAGCGAAATAAAGGGTTCAGTTCGACATTCCAACCACCTGAAGAAAGCCGGAGCGTACAACGGCCGAAACGTTGTAATAAATATGGCGACAAAGATGAGGACAATAGTCCGAATAATGTAAATAATTTGCTTTCGCTTGTTCCTTAATGCGGCAGCAGCAGTCCTATACGTCAACGTTATTTGTTACCTCCCTTTGATATTTTTTACTACATCGTAAAGTTAGTTTATGAACATGTAACAAACTTTTACCAAAGAATGTTGACATGCTTTTGAATGTTTACTATACAGGTGAATGGTGGAAATTTTTACCATGTAAACATGGGGGATGAATCAGAAAAGGTTGGGAACCCCTGTATTATAGAGTGACAGCGATATCAATTTAATGATGAGATACTATTTTTATACTAGTTATATAATGCGCATGGTTGCAATAGTAACAAACGAAAAACAACAGAGTATTTTGTAGATGTTGTATTTGTCGTTTGTAGACTAACTTCCCCCTCCCTCGTCTTTCGTACACTGCATATTTATATTTTCTCAAATCTCGTGGTCGCCGTGATTTTGCGTTAATTTGTCAGCATAAAAACAAAATGGCTTCCTCACGAGATTCTATTTATGTACGGACGATAATTACAGCAAAAAGGAGACGCATATGAAGAGAGAAGGGAGATCACCGTCCTCTGTGGTATCAGGTTGAGATCATAGACAAAGAACATCATTGGAAAATTCGTAAACTTAAGGAATCAGCACATATGCTAGGCCACAAAAATCTCCTGAGCCGACTAAACATAGAAATGAATACAATATGGGAACCAGTAATCAGGAGTGCTAGATAAAAGCGATAATAACAACAAAAATTGCAATATGAGCTCTGGTAAAAACCCAGAAATCATAACAGCAAAAATTGCAATATGAGCACTGGTAAAAATGGTTGCTGAGATATAATACCAAGAAATTCATTCACAGATGTCCTCAAGGACACATAGCACAGTGGATAAAGGCGTTAGTTAGATCCAGTGCCAGGACCCAAAGAGTGCGAGTTCAATACCTGGTTAAGGCGGTGGAGAATTAATCCATCCATTAAACATGGAACAGTCTACCCCAGTGAGCCAAATAAAGGGTTCAGTTCGACATTCCAGGCCGGAGCGTACAACGTAAGAAATATGGCGACAAAGATGAGTAAATTTGGAATGTAAATTTAAATGTAAATAATGTACATAATACCTCATCTCAGAAATATAGACATCTAGATAGATAAGAAAAAGGAAAGGAGAAAGAAAGTGATAGATATCTAGATAGATAGATGGACACTGAGTCGTCTTACGAGATAGATTTCTGAATTTGTACAAGTTTCCCAAATAATTTGCGTCAGACAAATTTTAGAACAAAAATAAAAAGCAAAGCACAAAAACAATATTTGAGACGTTTTGATTTTTTTTTCTTTTACTTAGTATTTAATGTATTTCATGACATAAAATCTTTCCTTTTTTTCAGAATAATATTTTTTAAAATATCCATCGAGTCTTGCGTGCAACGTTAAGGTATATGGTATGCCAATGTCTACGCAAACGACGCAAACAACTTGTACGTGCATCGAGCTTAACTCCATAATGCTCCAATATTAAGTATAATAGAAATCTTCTTTTCACTAGAATACGATATGACAACAAAATATCGTGAACGTTTCACTCTAAATTCACGTGCTCTAGCCACTGAGCTAAAACAGTGTCTGTTGACATAATTTATCGAAATAGACTTGTAGGAGTGTCTCTCTCTCTCTCTCTCCCTCTCTCTCTCGCCCTCTCTCTCTATCTATCTCTCTCTATCTATCTCTATCTATCTCTATCTCTATCTATCTCTATCTCTATCTCTCTCTATCTCTATCTCTATCTATCTCTATCTCTATCTCTCTCTCTCTCTCTCTCTCTCTCTCTCTCTCTGTGTATATATATATATATATATACAAGCAGAGGAGAGACATTTTTTCTCTCCCGATGATGGCCATGTTGTCCGAAACTAGTCGAGGAATCTAAACGAAATAATAAAAACATAAGAATATTAATCTACAACCCAGTATGTCTGAAGATTTTAATTGATTTTTTAAATAATTTTTATCGTTCAAATATATATATATATATATATATATATATATATATATATATATATATATATATATATATATATATATATATATATATATACACACACAAACACAATAGAAGTCATCATATCCGATCTTCAGCAGCATATGAGGACGTGTTCGGATATAAAGTGGCGTGTTTAATAGATCGATAACTTAACAAAACACAAGAACTTATCGCAATATATGCAACATGAAATATCTCACAAAAGTAAATATTAATTTGAAATGTTTAATACTTAATAAATTTTATTTTCAATTTTATTTCTTATTTCTTTTCGCATTTCATTTACTTTTCGCTGATCTAGTTATTTTTAGGGTATTTCTGCAAATTACATGAACTTGCACTTGTACTGTATTACTGAACAAAGATTTATTTCTCCGTGAATTTGATGACCTCATAAATAGCTATCTCTACTGAGTCCCAATCTCCTTCATAATCCTTCATATTTTTTACCATTATCGGGAGATTTTGATTCTTCCTCTATTTCATAACAATAACATTTTGAAGTGATTCTACCGATGAATTCATTTCTAATTCATTAGCTTTCTTCATTGAGCCATTCTTTTAAATCATCCAAAGTGAAAGGATTCAGTGGATTAAATTCAAGCTCAAGTTTCAGGGTTTCGTTCAGATTCTGCAGTCTTTGTTTGTTAATTTGCAAATTCAACGAATTAAAAGCTTCGTCCAGTTTTTCAATAAAAAATAATAATCATTTTTGACGTAAAGTGAAAGAATTTCTTTTCCTTTTTCTTCCAGTTTCGTTCAGATTCTGCAGTCCGTGGTTTGTTAATTCGCAAATTCAACGAATTAAAAGCTTCGTCCAGTTTTTCAATAAAAAATAATAATCATTTTTGACGTAAAGTGAAAGAATTTCTTTTCCTTTTTCTTCCAGTTTCGTTCAGATTCTGCAGTCCGTGGTTTGTTAATTCGCAAATTCAACGAATTAAAAGCTCCGTCCAGTTTTTCAATAAAAAATAATAATAATTTTTGACGTAAAGTGAAAGAATTTCTTTTCCTTTTTCTTCCAGTTTCGTTCAGATTCTGCAGTCCGTGGTTTGTTAATTCGCAAATTCAACGAATTAAAAGCTTCGTCCAGTTTTTCAATAAAAAATAATAATCATTTTTGACGTAAAGTGAAAGAATTTCTTTTCCTTTTTCTTCCAGTTTCGTTCAGATTCTGCAGTCCGTGGTTTGTTAATTCGCAAATTCAACGAATTAAAAGCTCCGTCCAGTTTTTCAATAAAAAATAATAATAATTTTTGACGTAAAGTGAAAGAATTTCTTTTCCTTTTTCTTCCAGTTTCGTTCAGATTCTGCAGTCCGTGTTTGTTAATTCGCAAATTCAACGAATTAAAAGCTTCGTCCAGTTTTTCAATAAAAAATAATAATCATTTTTGACGTAAAGTGAAAGAATTTCTTTTCCTTTTTCTTCCAGTTTCGTTCAGATTCTGCAGTCCGTGTTTGTTAATTTGCAAATTCAACGAATTAAAAGCTTCGTCTAGTTTTTCAATAAAAAATAATAATAATTTTTGACGTAAAGTGAAAGAATTTCTTTCCTTTTTTCTTCCAGTTTCGTTCAGATCTTAAGTCCTTGTTTGTTAATTCGCAAATTCAACGAATTAGGAGATTCGTCCATTTTTTTTTCAAAAATCTCTAATTTCTGACGTAACGTAAAAGAATTTCCTTTCTTTTTTTCTTCTAGTTGAAGTTTCTTCTGTGCGATACATTATGGGTTGAGAAATTTCAAGTGACTAAGAATTATCTGCAAAGAAAAGAAAAATTTTAGAATATAGCATATTCCTACATCTCAATGGCAACACTGATTAGTTCTTATATGATGTTGATTGAACATGGCGTCTGCTTTATCTCCCCCTTTCTCTCTCTCTCTCTCTCTTTCTCTCTCTCTTGTTCACTGTCTCTTTTTTTTAAAACCGCTGCACTTCAGATATTAACACATCCATATCTGTTCGGAAACTTTCAAAAGGTCTCACTTTCCCCAATTCAATTCTGCTTCTCTTTGGAGAAGAGACACGAATCAAGGACAGCAACACACCGAGTGCTTTTGACTGCATAATCCCCGACGACTTTTCAGTTGATGGCTGTGTTTATCAACGGGTTTCATATCGTTAATTTGATTACTGGGAGACCGTGCCTTGTCCCAAACGTGTTGTGTTGACCTCCGGGGCAGTCGTATCCGGCCTCTTAGTCCGTCATCTTGCGCTTCTCCCACGAAAACATTTCACTGCGACTGCGCAAAATGGATCGATTGTAAGGACCGCCATTTACAATGCGACGTGGAGAGAGAAGAAAAAAAAAGAAAGGAAGAGAACAAAAACAGAACAAAACAAATTTAAAACGATTACTCTTGCTATCTTGAGAAATATCACCGTTTTTTTTTTTAAGTCAAAAAAGGAAAATGAAAGAGGTTAGAATATAAAGATATAAAAGAAAGAGGTTGAATCAATATTGAACAATTTATGAGTAAATGTAGCACACATTCAATCACATATCACGGGTTTTGCGTTTTCAAGTTGTCCTCTATGGAGTTCTAATTGTCAACCGGGAGGGTTTGTGGTATTTGTGGGACAAAGGGTCAAGAAAGAAGAAACCAACACGGGGATTACAACCAAATATCAAGTCCGTTGAATAAGTTGAAGTGTGCCAACATATTGCTCGGGAAATGCCTCTAAAAAATATTGATTCGATTTGATTGTACTTGAAAGAGAGAAGCGGACGCGGAAAGAAAATCAACCACAAATCCTGAGAATAAAAGACATTCTTGAGCAACGCAAACAATTTGGTCAATTTAATAATAATAATAATAATAATAATAATAATAATAATAATAATAATAATAAATTCGACTTCATTTAAACCCAATATGCAAAAATAAAATGAATTTATAACGAGTGCATAACAGTTGCCATTGTTCGTGGTTTAATGGATAACGGCAGGCCGTGAGAAATCGGAGAGCCGAGTTCGAATTCCAGTCGGGTTCGTTACATTGACTTTACGCGCAAATACCATTGGGAAAGTTATGAATTCATCTCTTCTCCCCCCCAGATATGGGTTGAATATTTGGACAGACTGGGTTCTATAGCCTTGGTTGGCAACCAGTCTACCGCAGAAAGAAATGGCAACTTACGTGGGAAAATCTTCTGCCTAGTCTGTCACGAATTGTAAGAGACGGGATCGTCAAAGGGCATATCACTTAACTAACTGAGACCGAGTTCAAAATTCGTCCGAAGCTATTTCGTTCACTAGGCACTAATATCCTTGGGTTTTTTTTATTGATTTGTTTTTTAACGGATTATCAACCCTTTACAGCAGTGGTTCCCAACCTTTTTTACATGGCGGCACACTATTGAGTTCTTTAAATTTTCGTGGCACACCGATCACAAAAAATAAATATTTTCCACTCATAAAGCCTTTTTGCAATAAAATAATAAAAAACAAAGACTATTATATAAGAAGAATTTTTATTCCCATAAATCAACATATCCTGTATTCAATATCGGGTATAAAATAATAATTGTGAATGTCAGTGGGACTGTTGCGCCTGGTGTTTCTTGACTACTGCTGCAATATGTGGGCGAATGTGGGAGAGACACTCTCTTAACTCTTCTTCAATATTTTTAAGTCTTTTATTTTTAATGTTGTCTAGGTAAGAAAATCCCAGTTCACATAGATACGAAGTTGAGAATTGCAGTAAGATTTTGATGGCTTTTTTACTTAGAGTTGGATACTCTTCCATAACAGAAATCCAAAAGGCGTCCAATGGCAGTGATGCGTACTTCAATTTGAGACCACGATCACTGGAAAGGCTTGCTAATTCTTCCTCTTCACATAACTCAAAATGGAAAAGGTTGATGTCTGATAAATCTAGGAACGGATTGCGAATCCAATCAAATTCTTCGATGCTGATTGAGGGAAAATATTCTTCAATTTTATTTTCTAAACATGTCAAATGCTCACTAATAATGGGAATCATCTCGGTAACGCAGGTTTTGCGAACTAAGGGAAATATATCCAAATCATCTACCTTCATTCTTTTCTCCCGTATTGCAAGTCTTTTCTTAAAAGCAACTAATTTATCTGTTGCCGTAAGAATATTTTCATTTCTGCATTGCATATTGCTATTCAGACTATTGAGATGTCTAAATATCTCATTTAAGTACTCTATTTTAGACATCCACAATTCATTTTTAAGGTATTTACAAAATCTATCAAGTTTTTCATTTTTTTTTTAAATAAAAAGTTCTTTCTGAAGCTCAATTACGCGAGATAGCACGTTTCCATTCGATAACCATCTTACTTCTGTGTGCAATAGTAAACGAACATAATGAGAATTCATATCCTTGCACAGCAACTCAAAAATTCTGGACTTCAAAGGCCGAGGTTTTATGAAATTTACCATTTCAATCACTTGATTCATTACCTCTTTTAGTTCATTTTGTGCTATCTTTGAAACTAATACCTCTCTGTGTAAATAAACAATGAGTTCGCACGATGTAAGGATTCTGTTTTTCTACTAAAGATGTGAAACCTTTTACAGAACCAACCATTGATGGTGCTCCATCGGTACATATTCCCACACATAAATCCCAGGATAAGCCATATTTTTCGAGGCATATTGTGATTGTATCAAAAATATCTTGACCTTTTGTAGTTGTGGGTAACTGTTTGCAACATAGAAATTGATTAATTATGGCATCTTCATCGATGACACGTATAAATGCAATTAACTGTGCATGATTACTGATGTCAGTGGATTCATCAATTTGGAGAGCAAACAGACTATTTTGAAATTTGGATATTACACTTTCCTCAATATTATCAAACAAGTCAAGAATCCTTCGCTGAATTGTATTGTTTGACAGAGGGATCCTGCTAATTTCTTGTTCGGCCTTATCACCAAGCATAAGTTTCACCATCTTTTTGCATGCTGGAAGGATCACTGATTCTGCAAGAACATGAAACTTCGATTTAAGAGCAATAATTTCGGCCACCTCATATGAAGCTAATTGAGCTTTTTTAAGGCACGGTTACTGTTTTTTGAAATAGTTGACTTTGCCTTGCATTTGATTCTAATAACCGTTGAAAATAATCGACATTTTTAGTTTGAAGGCTAGGATGATTAGTAGTAAGATGTCTTTTTATTTTACTTGGAAACATTGCTTCATTAGACAGCGTTTGGCCGCAAACAACACATAGCGGAGAAGGAATCTGTGTATCTCCAGTCCAGTGAAATCCAAATTTCAAGTAATCATCACTATACAACCGGTGAACTTTTGGATTTTTAAATGACGTTGTAGAATTATTCTTGTCACCATCGACTTTTCTTTTCAGAAACTTGTCCATATTTAAGGGTAAATTGAATCTAAAATTGAAAAAAAAATAATCTAAAAAAATTTTTATTATATTTAATTTGTTTTTGTTTGTCTTACTAAAACTTTAATTTACAACGCCTAAATATTTAATAAAAATATCTACAAAGATATCTGTAAATATTGTGAACGAGATATATAGACGATATAAACTGGTGATAAAACAATACCTAAATTTTTAACGATTCCGATTCCTAACCAATATTACTCAAATGTATTACTATGCCCAGATACTAACATATCTTTAATCAAGACATAAGTTGAAAATTGATTAAAATGTTAATCTTTTTGTTATTAAAACTTTACAATATGCTAGGTAACAATGTATTAGAGAGGCTTTATACGATCCAGCAATAAGTTCAATTCTGAATTTTAAAACTACAAATGATCATTCTTTTAAATTTTTTTTCACAGTTCATACCACTAACAAGAGTTAGAATACATTCATTTGGAAGATAATCTATAGTGCTACTGCATAAAGTTAGATTAGCCTGAAATTGAAAAGATTAAAAATAGTTAGGAAAAGTTTTAAAAAATGTTTCGGAGTTAGGAGCATTACGTAAAACCTCACATAGTACAGTTCTGTGTTACAAGTTTTTGTCTTACAACCTGCGTTTTGGTATCGAAATCGGGTCTGAATTATTCAGCTCCGATGCCTATTCCCGATACTTTGAACAACTCCTGATATTCCGATTAATCGTCCCATGACTAATATAAACCATAATAACGCTTACCAATTAGTATGCGCGAAACGTTTAGATTCCAGAAATTCGGTGATTTTGAATTGAGCGGTGTCATCATGATTAAGAAATTGAATGTCTTTATTAAACAAAATGAAATTAAATGGCTTCTAGGTATTATCTCATCGCGGCACACCAGTAATCATTCCGCGGCACACTAATGTACCGCGGCACAGTGGTTGGGAACCACTGCTTTACAGGCTATTTAAAGCCAAAAATATTTTTAGATTGCAAGAATTTTCTTCATTGTTTTAAGATAACGATGATTTTAGTGATACAATTCCTACTAATTAACCCATAGCTGTGGAGAAGAGATGGATTCATATCTTTCACAAGGGTATTTGCGTGTAAGTGTATATAAGGAACCCAACTTGAATTGGAACTCGGCTCTCCAATTAACAATTCCCAGCCAGTATCCATTTCATCACCCGCATATGCAAACTTACAGCACTTGGTATTCCCAAGAGGTCACCCATCCGGTTATGGACCAGAATCGACTCTGCTTAACTTCGGTGTTCGTACAAGAACCAGTGTTTCAACATGGTATGGCCGTAAGCCTAATGGATTTGGATAAGATATCAATCTAACTCTTCTGTCTACCGCCACCAATGATGGGTAAATTAGTTAAGCAAATAAGGCAAAATATATTAAGGCGAATAAGGCACCATATAGTAAGGCAAATGGGTCATTCAATAAATAAGGTGAATTTTTTATTAAAATTCTAATCATTGCTTTTTAAAACAATGTCAGTCATTTTTGTTTTTTGGGTGCTGAAATTTGTTTATACAAAGCCACCATATTTTAAAATGAATAAATTATCAAATTAAAGATTTAATATTTGATACTTAGCGGTGAAGGTTTTGTACTATATAAATTTTTTTTTTTCTTGTAGTGGGTTCGTGCTCGAGAATTGTTCCAAAATGCTGCTGATCTGATTGGAGCTGAACAGCGGATGAAAAAATCCATGTGGGGTCAATTTTGGTCTGCCCATCAACGTTTTTTCAAATACCTTTGTATATCAGCTAAAGTTGCACACTGTGTGAAACTTACAAGAGAAGCTGTCAAAAATGGAAAGGTAATTTTTTTTTTATACTGTCAAATATAAAAAATAAATGTCAATAACAGTCATCCTCACTTATTTAACAACCTCCATAATTATGACCAAATGTAAAATATTTCTTTAAAAAATTCAGCCCGTCAGTATTGTGCATTGTATGGAAAGTTTGATCTTAATTCTTTTCTCTTTTTTCAAAATCAAAATAAATTAAAAAAAAAAAAAAAATGAAAAATAGATTTTAGAAAAATTGATTTTCCAATTTGTCTATTAACATTACCTGTTCAGTACACTACTGTATAAATATGTAAATTAATAATGTTGTTACAAATGGTGCAAAAGTGACATTAAATATATCTGAAGCTGGTTGACACAAATCTATTACTAGGTATCCGAAAACGAAATTTTATTTTCATTATATCTAAAAACTTTTAATGCAAGCACATAGATATTTGCAAAACATAAACAATGGTACCAAATTTATTTTGGTAGCTCAATTATCCACCGAGCTATGACCATTCAAACTTCATTGGAAATTATGTCTTATGGGCTAATGGTCTAGAAGCCAATTTTGAACAGTGTATAACTGAAAATGCAGACTTCAAACAAGTGAAAAATCCTTACAAATGTAGTGTTATCTTGTGGTAAATGAAAATTAATACTAATGGAAGCAATAATTATTAGATCAAACCAGCCTAAACAATAGGCAAAATCCCATTACCCCCACCGAAAAAAGTGCAAAAATGGCACGGAATGTAACTTTGACTGTTCATACAAGTTTCATTTCAACAGCTAGCACATTGACTCTTCTTAATATGGTTCATAGCACATTAGAGATCTAGCTAAACTGTTCAGTACACTACTGTATATATACGAGGGTCATTCAATAAATAAGGTGAATTTTTCGGTATAAGGACTTATACAGATAGAAGCTTACTTTTTATTTTATTTTTCAACGTAGTCTCCCAGCACTGTCACACACTTTTCCCATCTGTGCACAAGCTTCCCTCAGTGTATAAATCTTTGGACTGATGTCTCAGCCAGTCGCTCACAAAACTTTTGACTTCATCGTCACTTTTAAACGTCGTGCCTCTCGTGAACGCTTTCAAGGGACCAAACCGCTGAAAGTTTGAAGGGGGCAAGGTCTGGGCTGTAATGGGGATGAGGGAGCAGTTCCCATCCCAGCTCGTTGATGGTCTGCACCGTTTGGGCTGCTGTGTGAGGCCTTGCGTTGTCATAATGCAAGATGACTCTTTCTGACTGATGACCCTGCATTTGTCCCAACAGATAAGCTCAAAGTCCTCGCAATGTCATCCACTGTCACCCTTCTGTCAGACTGAATGAGGTCATTGACTGATTCGATCACCTCAGGAGACCTCACTTCTGTAGGCCTCCCAGGCCTGTCTTCATCCTTAACACTGCTCCGTCCTTCTTTAAACAATTTAGCCCACTTGTAGACATTCTTTTGGCTGAAACATGTGGCACCATACACTGTTGACATTCTCCTATGAATTTCAACTGGTTTGCACCCTTCAGCAACCAAAATATTGATAACTGACCGTTGTTCAATCCTGGGGCATGCTTCTTGGTCGGCCATCTTTGTTAATCGCCAAAACTCTCAAAGTTTTTTTTTTAATCTGCAAAAGAAATTAAATCCATGTGAAAAAGAAGTAAAACAAAAATAAATAAAAAAGGGTAAGCTTCTATCTGTATTAGAAGTCCTTATACCGAAAAATTCACCTTATTTATTGAATGAACCTCGTATTAAGGCGGACGAAGTAGCATATTACTCAGGGAATGGTTCTCAAAAATTATTGATTCTCCAATCACGAACTATGAGTAAAAAAATTAAGTCGGTTGAGATATTATCTAGCAAGGCGAAAGAGACAACAGATATTAAGCTGAGATATATGGCATATAACAGGGCAAATGAGGCAACACATACTAATACGAATGAGGCAGCATATTTCTCGGGAAATGTTTCTCATGATTTATTTATTCTTCCGCACAATCGCGAACTCAGTCACTTACGTGCCATGCGTGATACACGCGTAGGCGATCATGTATCTTTCAATACATGACTGACGATGCAGGGGTTTTTTTCCTACAGTAGGTTGCCATTTCTTTCTGCGGTAGACCAGTTGCTATCCAAGGCTATAAAACCCGGTCTGTCCTGCTATTTACCCACAGGGGAGAAGAAGATGATTCATACCTTTCCCAAAGGTATTAATTAGCACGTAAGTGAATGTAATGGATTCGATTGGAATTCGAACTCGGCTCTCCGATTCAGTTATGCGCCATGCGTGATACATGCGTAGGCGATCATGTATCTTTCGATACATGACTGACGATGCAGGTTTTTTTTTCCTGCAGTAGGTTGCCATTTCTTTCTGCGGTAGACCAGTTTCCATCCAAGGCTATAGAACCCGGTCTGTACTGCTATTTACCCATAGCTGGGGGCGAGAAGAAGAGGATTCATATCTTTCCCAAGGGTATTAGCACGCAAGTGAATGTAATGGATTCGACTAGAATTCGAACTCGGCTCTCCGATTCCACAATCCGAGCCGCTATCCATTACTCCACCGTAAGGCGAATGAGACGGACGAGGCAAAATATATTAAGGCGGGTGAGTTAGCATATTGCTTCCTGTTAAATACTGATGCGATATGATTGTGATTTAATTCGGGAAGCGGCATCCAGAAGAAATTCCACCACCAATCACGCCATTAAAAATATTTTTAAGCAACGCAAATATTTCGTGCAAGAAATAACAACAACAACAACAACAAGAATAATGATAATAATAAATCGACTGCATTTTGTCCCAGTCTGTTACGTATCTTTGAAGATGTTAAAAAATCTATTAAAATACCAGGACCTTAAAATCGAAATCTCAAAATGTGGCACATGAGGACTTCAACAATTCCATTTGTAGTTGGAGCCAGTCGGGTTGATTGGAAAAGATACCAGTAGAGTCATTAAAAGGATTCCTGGCAGCCCAATCTTTAAGAAAGTATAAATAATTACACATACAAGCACGGACTACGAAGAGCTTTATGTAAAATGTGTCTTATCTTAGGTTGTTTTTGTTTTGTTTTGTTTTGCTTTTTCCTCACAAATGCTCAGTGGAAAATATCATGATGCCATTTCTAACCTTAGGTCTCTAGTTGCGTTCCAGAAAGAATTGAGTATACACCAGAAATCAAAAGAAATAATAATAATAATAATAATATTAATAATAATAATAATAATAATAATAATAATAATAATAATTTATAATAATAATAATAAATACATGTTCAAATTTCAGCCGAAGCTATTGCGTTCACTACACACTAATGACCTTGGAGAAGGTATGAATCTCCCTCACTCTTACCTCACCGCCAAATATGAGCAAAATAGTAAATCAGAAGATAGTATTTACATTAGTCGGACTATTGTCCTCATCTTTGTCGCCATATTTGTCACAACGTTTCGGCCGTTGTACGCTCCGGCCTTCTTCAGGTGGTTGGAATTTCGAATCGAACCCTTTATTTCGATCACTGGGGTAGACTGTTCTAGTTCCACGAGCCATGTTTGATGGATGTCAGTTATCAGTTATCTCCTGGTAATTTTCCCTCTGAAAGTTCTCCACTGCCTGAACTGGGTATTGAACTCATACTCTTTGTGTCTGTCACTGGATCTAACCAACGCCTTTATCCACTATGCCATGTGTCCTTGAAACGTTGTGACAAATATGGCGACAAAGATGAGGACAATAGTCCGACTAATGTAAATACTGTACATAATACCTCATCTCAGAAATATAGACAGACTAAATCAGAAGATGTTTTCTATCCTTGCTAAAAATGCTGGAAAAATCGACGGCTGATTCTATCGCTCTAGAAATTGCTATTTGCCATGCTTTATCTTTACAAGAGTCAGGAATTACAGCCGTCATATCTGGACTGGAACTTTTCCAATCTTGATCGAGTTCAAAACCGTTTACGCAGTCTTGTGGAGGAATGACTAATTTCCCAATTTACAGCCTCTTTCCCACAGACGTATCGTTGAAAAACCATTCCTATTCTATCGCTATTCCCTTGGAATAAATATTCAAAGAAGTTCCATTCAATAATTCTACAAGTTCAGACCTTTACAGCTAAGACATATCATAGACATTCCGCAAGGACGAATCTCATCCTCATTCCTTCCGTATTGGATTTGGGTTTTTTTTTCCGAGAATTGGCATTTTGTGGAACAGACTCTCAGGTCGATGCTTCCCGGGCGTATGTAAATAGAGTGTATCTGTAGAGGACACAAAATGAATAAATAGAGACGAGAGGAAAAACTCTTCTTAGCCGACGCGTTTCGTCCTCTGAGGGGCTTTATCAAGGCAATGTAGAATTTATTTTGATGAACGTGTTTATATACAAAAGCAAGAATGTCATTGGTTTATCAAGGCTTCAAAATTTGAGAACGTTCATTAATATCCACCAGGTGGTTGAAATGAAAGATCAGTGAAAACTTGTGAAGGACACAAAGTGTCATAATTGTAGTCTGGAAAAAAGTAAACGAATAACATTCAAGAAAATTATACATAAACCTTCACGAGCAGTAAGCCTAGGTGTATTATTAAAGGTTGTTTTTTCGAATTTTTAATATACACACACATATATAATTAAGTAATTCATTGAGTCTGAAAGAAACCTCAACAGAATGCAGAAAGCACTGGACTGCCGTTCCGTCCTATATTTGGGACTCATCATGCTGTGCGCATCCACTACCGAGAATTGATACTCTGACAGTTGAGTTATCACGCAAACGTCATACCAACTGTTCCAACGGGAAACGGTGACGAAGAGGTAGCAAATGAGACTCAATATTGCTACATTTTCTTCACCGAGGTCCGTTGGAACAGTTGGTATGACGTTTGCGTGATAACTCAACTGTCTAGGTAGTGGATGCGCACTGCTGATGAGTCCCAAATATAGGACGAAACGGCCGTCCAGTGCTTTCTGCATTCAGATGATTTCAGACTCGATGAATTACTTAATTATAATTATCAAATCCTCCTAACAATTTCTATCATATATATATATATATATATATATATATATATATATATATATATATATATGTATATATATATGGAGCACTTTGGCTGATTGGCATTTGTTTATATTTGTAAAAACAATACGCTAAATTTAGTTGTGTAACTCTACTGAGTGACGATAGTTCTGGCTGACACCAAATTAGTTGTGTTTCAATCCTGGATTGAGACATGCGGAAGTCTAGTCGCACTGAGGAGCTGTGATTCAGCGAAACAGTACTGTCTGTGAATGACATAATATATATATATATATATATATATATATATATATATATATATATATATATATATATATATATATATAAGTTTAGGATTGGTATATACGGAGTGAGATGCAATAACCAACAATTACTATTCTTTAAAGAGTGCTCAAAAGACACTAGAAGTGTTGAAACAAAATGGCTACTTTTGTCGTGATTTTATAACATATTTATGTTGTAATATTCAAATAAATAATTTTATATATATATATATATATATATATATATATATATATTACAGATGTCTGTGTGTGTGTCTGTATGTGCGTGTGCTATTTATGCACGACCACATTTCTCGACCGATTTCGATTAAATTGTACTTACACGTTGCAAATTTTGTCAAAGTTGTTCAAGACCAACTTTTCAGTTTCCAGACGGGTTTGGCAGAAAAATCGATAAAACTAAAGTTACGTACGACTTTTTGCAAAAACCAAGGCAAAGTTACACGCGAACAAATTTTTTACTGGATGAGCTGATGTTATTTGCACTTAATGGAAAACATCAGCTCATGTTACGAGGTTTATGCCGAGTGCTTGATAGTTTTCATTCACAAAGTTTGGCTTCACACAAAAAATTGTAAAAAAAACTGTGAAAAAAATCGTGTTTTTCCTACTACTTGAAATAAAATCTTGAATAACTTCCGCATTTTTATCCGATTTTCATCAAATCTGTCGCAAAAGATCTGCCATCATGCAAGAAATACGATAGTGTGTTTTTAGTCCTGTTCGCTTCCCCACGTATCAGGAAAAAACGACGAAAAACTGTCCAAAAACACCGTTTTTCGGCGACAACTACCTGGTTTTCATCCGATGCTTTCCAAATTTGCCATGTAAATTACATATGACACACAAATTGCCTTGCCTGAATGATTGATTAAGATTATTTCAGTTAAGTGGGCGAAATCTGCGACAAACAAGATCCCAAATCCATTTATCCAATAGTTTTGTTGTGGATTCCAAGATGAAATCCGATATCAATAAATAACAAACGCCAGGAATAGATAAGGAAAATAAATGTATTAACGTAATAATACAAACTGGTAATACGGGTTAGTAGATCCAGGAATGCGGGTTAGTAGCAATAATATATATACAGTCTTGGTATTGAAGTAACGCGGTATAACTCCTTACTGAGTCTAGGTGCTCGTGACGATGACTCTTGCGTTACCCTCCTCTGATACAGACTTCTCGACTGTCTTAACGTACTGCCGACAGTATTTACTGTCCCCCCGATAGATGTGGCACAAGACCGGGTTTAAAATGAGGTATTCCCGAGGCTCGGCCAAAAATGCCCGTAGATCCCGTATAAACGGTATCGGGTTGGTCAACCTCCCCGAACGAGGTTCATCTCTGCTCAAAGGCAGAGAGTTCGACAGTAAATACTGTCGGCAGTACGTTAAGACAGTCGAGAAGTTTTGTTTTCTCGTGAAATTTAACATTTACGATTATTTCTCCTTCGAATCTTATACGCTTTCCTGTTACCGACTTAGCAATTTTTTGTGTATCTAACATAGTTGGTCTGTTAAGCTTTTTCCATGTCTGTAGGTTAATTATCGTTAGATCGGAACCCCAGTCTAGTTGCAATTTTATCTTTTTATTTAAGATTTCAAATTCCACATATTTCCTTATGTTGGTATTGTCTTCGTCATGCATCCTAGTAGATCTTATCCTACTAGTAGCTTTTCTATTCATACATTGAGATACCTTTGTTCAACTTACGTATATGTGATACTCCTGACTCCTCAATGTTCTTCGAGTCTTTCTTTATACTCAGGCATTTTTGGCAATCTTCTGATAATTGTTGTAGTGTTAGTCCAGGTTCATTTTGTAGTTTTGAAAGCATTCTTTTGTGCATTTCACTATCTTTTGCTGAGACTAGCCCTTGAACAAAGATGAGACACTTGAAATTGTCCGGTGTTAATTCTGCCAACTTGAAGTCGTCGCAATGTTTATTCACGATTGTGGCAAACGTGGAATAGTCCTCATTTTCGCCCTTTACTAGGTTAAGACATTTCCACCTCTTGTGAAAGAGTGACGTTTTTGGACTGAAAGGCTCTGTAAGACATGTAACTGCTTCGTCAAACGTTAATTCGTTCGTCTTTTTTGGCAAAATGTAATCCACAAATTTTGTGTATTCTTCAGTTCCTAATTTTCTGAGCAACAGACGTAGCTTCTTTGCTTCTGTCCAGTTTTGATAATCGATGTTAAAGATGTCTTCGTGGCGTCTAAAATAATCCCCGAAATTTTTATCCACTTCTAGAGAGTATTTGAAAGTTTCTATCGTATTCCACATTGCATCTTGGGAAAAAGTCGCCTCTTTTTCGATATTTTGTTGTTTGTTACCCGCTACCTTTAATATCAGTTCCTGGAGTTGCCTTTGTATTTCTTGATTTTCCTTCTGCGTTTGTAGTAATTGCTTTTGCCACCTTTCTTCCATTCTTTCTTGGAATTGTATTTGTTGTTCGTTTTGTCTTTCTTGGAGTTGTAATTGCTGTTCATTTTGGTATTTTACCAGTTCTACTAAAATACTTTTAAAATCCTCCATGATAAGAGTCTTAACGAAAAAAACTCGATTTTCCTTGTTTTAATCCTCGTAAATCGCCATGTTGATGTAGATACTGACAAAAACGGCAATTTTTTTCTTTTTGTGTGAGTTCGAATACCTCGTCGCCAATTTGTTGTAGACGAGGGGGAATTTTTCTTTTTTCTTTCTTTCCCGTGTGAGTTCGATATACTCGTTACCAATTTGTTGTGGTCAATGAGGGAGAATTTTGTTTTTCCTTCCCGTGTGAATTCGAATACCTCCTCGCCAATTTGTTGTCGACAAGAGAGGATTTTTCTTTGTTTTTCCTGTGTGAGTTCGAATACCTCGTCACCAAATTGTTGTCGACGAGGGGGAATTTTTCTTTTTTTCCTTCCCGTGTGAGTTCGATATCCTTCGTCGCAAATTTGTTGTCGACGAGGGGGATTTTTTTCCTTCCCGTGTGAGTTCGATATCCTCCGTCGCCAATTTGTTGTGGATTCCCAGATGAAATCCGATATCAATAAATAACAAACGCCAGGAATAGATAAGGAAAATAAATGTATTAACGTAATAATACAAACTGGTAATACGGGTTAGTAGATCCAGGATTGCGGGTTAGTAACAATAATATATATACAGTCTTGGTATTGAAGTATCGTGGTATGACTACTTACTGAGTCTAGGTGCTGTGACGGTGACTCTTGTGTTACCCTCCTCTGATACAGACTTCTCAACTGTCTTAACGTACTGCCGACAGTATTTACTGTCCCCCCACGAGGGATAGATGTGGCACAAGGACGGGTTTAAAGTGGGGTATTCCCGAACCCGTAGGCTCGGCCAAAAAAATGCCCGTAGAACCCGTATAAACGGGATCGGGTTGGTCAACCTCCCCGAAAGGCTGTGCCCTTTGGCGTAGCCTCGTCCGGATTCCTCTCTGCTCAGAAGCAGAGAGTTCGACCGTCCAGCACTTAACGTGTTGCCGACTGTCCGGGTATTCACTGGTAGTAATATATGTATACCTCGGTTGAGGTTCATAGTCGGGAGTCCTAGTTCCCCATATGACCCGACTTTATGTGAAGCAGGACTTTAGAAGGGTGTTTTATAAAGTTTCGCCAAAATGCAAACAAACCACGGAGATTGCATACAAAGATAGATAAAGCCGTAAAAACGTTTTTTAACAATGCTACGGTCATATATTTGATATATGTCATTGTCGTGGGGTTCTAGAAACCCATAAGACCCGACTTTATGTGAAGAAAGACTTTAGAAGGGTGTTTTATAAAGTTTCGCCAAAATGCAAACAAACCACGTAGATTGCATACAAAGATAGATATAGCCGTAAAAAACGTTTTCTAACAATGTTACGGTTATATATTCGATATATATCATAGTCGGGGGGTCCTAGTACCCCATATGACCCGACTTTATGTGAAGAAAGACTAACAAAGGGCGTTTATTAAAGTTTGCGCCCAAATGCAAACAAACTATGGAGATTGCATACAAAGATAGATAAAGCCGTAAAAAACGTTTTTTAACAATGCTGCGGTCATATATTCGATATATTTCATAGTCAGGGGGTCCTAGGACCCCATATGACGCGACTTTATGTGAAGAAAGACTTAAGAAGCGTGTTTTTTTTAAATGTTTTCTAACAATGCTACTGTTATATATTCGACTAGCAGAATGGCCCGGCGTTGCCCGTGCTTGTTTGAAAAATCCCACGACTCATACAGCAATCGTTATCACTTGACTTAAAATATTTTTGCCCGTCCTTGCCTTTAAAGGAGTGCCCTTTGCCGTGCTGATCTTGCTACATGCCTTAGACTGCGAATTTTTTTGTAAGCTCTAAACTAAACATTAAATCTGTTACGAAAAAAGAACTAAACAAAATGAACACAAAACGATCAGCTTTAAAAAATGGACTCGTAACTGGAAAAACCGAATGAAAAAAGAATGTTAACAACAAATACTTTTTCACACCCAACCCAGTTCTGCGGAATCAGAATCAACATTGAGTTTAAGCAAGCGGATGAGCCAATTGGAGTAAAGTGCCACGAAGATTTAAATTTTTCCCACTTGTGACGAATGCAGCTATCGATTTTTTTGCATGCTAGCATGCTAGTTAACATTCGTGACAGTCAGCTGTTGGCTCTCACGCTGGCCAATAGAATCTTCCTGCCTATTCGTGGCAGCCAGCTATAGGCTCTCACTCTGGGCAGTAGAAAAAGGCCGCAAGCTACATGAAAACTGCCGTAGAAGCATGAAAAACTCGATTATTTCCACGATTTCATAGATCCTCACTGGGTGCCCTTGTGCCACGCTTAGAAAATCGCCATATTCTATATCTTTCATTGTTAGTGAGTTCTAGTATTCCATTAGACTATATGTAAAGAAATTTCAATTTGACTTTAAAATTTTAATTAAACGTTTCTTCAATTTTCAATAGATTATGAGATTTTGTCCCCTTTTGGGATCAGAAAAGGCCGTAGATTTTATCGGCTGCGTTTTGTCCGCTGGGTTTTATTCACTGGGTTTTGCCCGCTGGGTGCTAACTTTGTTTCGTTTTTTTTTTGTTTGTTTGTTTTTTTTTTTTATGTAACTTTTTACCGTGAATTTTTTCCAGTGACTTTTTTTTACTATGTGACTGTTTTTTTTTTGTTTTTTTTATCTGGATCCCCCCACCCCACCACCACAACCAGCACAAATTAACTAATTTTTAACTTGCTAAACTTTGTAATATTGATCACGGTTTTATTTTTTTCCATTCATCTGTGAAACTATTTCAAATTGAATTGCAAAGGACGATTGCAAAAGACGATTCTCACTCTGCTTTATTTATCGGTATGATCCCCCGCCCCCCCCACCGCAAAAAAAAAAACAACAAACAAACAAAAAAAAAATACATTTTCGTGACATGTGTACTTCTAAGTAAGAAGTATTCATTTAATTAACGGATTAGAAGGATAAGCCGAGACGGGTGCGATTATCCCGATGTAGCTCTACGGTTGCCAAAATTAAGCGACTCCTAATGCAGTGGGGACGAATGAAGCTGCCGGTGTCTGCTCCGGAGACAAAGAGAAATGGGTTTGTGTAAAGCGAGATAAATGTCCCTTTCAGCTGCGGCGAGACAATGGTCATGTTGACGACGGATAAGTTATCCAAGTACATTTGTCATCGGCTGAAGAAGACCTAATGCTTGCCAAAGAGTCTTATCAAAGAGTCGATCTCTTAGTGCGCAGAAAACTACAACTAATTATAGCCAAATGACGATTGAGGCTTCGTATTGCCTGTTCAGAATAAGCCATATTAAATGCCTCTGCTTAAATTTGGGGGTAGCTGGACTAGCTTTCATAGAGTTGCGATGTCTCAGCGAGATTACAATCAAACATTTGCATATAGTTCGCAAGCAAATGTATACAAAACAACTTCCAGTGTTAATGGGTACTGGAAAAAAATAAATTTTCTTACCGGAAGAGTATAAATAAATCATAGCTCAAATATGGCGTTATTAATTCCAAGTGAGTTAATTTTATTCTGCATTCGTTCAGGGGAGCTGCATAAGCACGACACGAACCTTGAATACAACTTGAAAGTATAGGGTTCGATCATTACAGATATCTTCATGAGCGTATACCAAACCTTCTTTTAGATGACATAGCCCTACTGGACGTTGATTGGTTGATTTTGTTTGCGGCATATCAATCTCTTCTGTGTTATTTTATACACAAATCAAAATATTTTGAACACAATTTCATGCCTTCAACTACAGATAAAATATATTGTATGTCATCTTACTACAAAATATATATTATATGTCATCTTATTATGAAATAAATTGTATGTCATCTTACTATAAAATAAATTATATGTCATCTTACTATAAAATAAATTGAATGTTATCTTACTATAAAATAAATTGTATGTCATCTTACTATAAAATAAATTGTATGTCATCTTACTATAAAATATATTGTATGTCATCTTACTATAAAATAAATTGAATGTTATCTTACTATAAAATAAATTGTATGTTATCTTACTATAAAATATATTGTATGTCATCTTACTATAAACTAAATTGTATGTCATCTTACTATAAAACAAATTGTATCTCTTCTTACTATAAACTAAATTGTATGTCATCTTACTATAAAATAAATTGTATCTCTTCTTACTATAAACTAAATTGTATGTCATCTTACTATAAAACAAATTGTATCTCTTCTTACTATAAACTAAATTGTATGTCATCTTACTATAAAATAAATTGTATCTCTTCTTACTATAAACTAAATTGTATGTCATCTTACTATAAAACAAATTGTATGTCATCTTACTATAAAATATATTGTTGGTAATTTTACTATAACTATATATCGCTGGTAAGTTTTTATATAACAGTTTATTGCTGGTATTGTTACTATAAAAATGTATTTTCATACTTCTATAGTGTTTTGGTTTTTGGTTGGGGTTCACTATTTCCCCATAGCTGGGGTCCCTAACAGGTGCTGTCACCCCGGGTCAAGGTGGACCTGGTAATAACGCATTTCGAATCATACAATCTCCCGATCAGAGGCCTTGCTGCTGGATGTAGTTTATCGTCATACCCACGACTATCAACGACAGATATTTTGTATATAATTTTATACTTTAAAAGTATATATATGTTTTTTTAAATATATATTTTGTAGATCATAAAATGTATTGATCGCAATTTTAATATAAAATCTATTTTTATATATTTTAGTGTTAAATTGATTGTCATTTTGCTATAATAAAAATGAACTGTTGATTTTTGTTTTGGGGTTCGCTGTTTGCCCATAGGTAGGCACAAGGCCGAAAGTATAGGGCTCTGTGGAGTAGCAAGTGCGTAAGAAAAAGCAAGAAGTGAAATTAATGGAATTATGCAAGAAAGATAACGATTATCGCTAGACTTGAAGAAGCCAAGATTGTAGTGATTCGGAAAACACCCTGCAGGGAGTCTCTTCCACAAAGTAGGCGTTCTGGGGAAAAATTTGTTTGAATGGAACTTACTTTTTACTAATGAAATACGAGGGGAATGGGGATGATTCACTGTTGTGTAAGTGGCATGGCGAGTTACAATTGTAAAGGTCATGGATGGTGGGTTAAAAGAATGTAACTCGTCAGAAAACCTGTCATGGAAATAGGGATAAAGCGGCGAGAGTATCGTCTGTAGGAAAGGCGTTGTAGGGGGGAAAATAATTCAACACCCGCGAGAACACGTAGAGGCTTTTGAAGTCTATAAACAGACAAGTGGGGACTGTGCAACTCCATTCCAGATATGCTAATAATACCAGCATCCTTGCTCTGATCTGGCTCTTGTAAAGACAACGTATAGCAGAGTGTGTCAGATACTTACTGGAACGATAAAATGAAGCAACCATTTTTCCTGCATCTGTAGAAATAGATAGGATATATTATCCACTTGAAGTCTGAGGTCAGCTTGAGTTCCTATAAGCATTCAAGACAAGGGGCCTTCTTGAGAAAAGACCCTTCTATCATGATAGATAAAAGTTTAGGAATATTCAGTTTTGTTGAGACACAAGATCAAGTTTTATGTGGGGAACCGAAGCGTTTCGACCCAGGCCACTGATCAAAATTTACCCAGGTCCCGCCAAAACTCGGACACAGTACTGGTGTGTTTTTCTCAGCCGTATCTCTATCCGAAGACAGAACCCCGAATGAGTCACCCTCCGACCGAAGACGGAGGTCTTCTCACCTCCTATCCGAAAACTGAGGTCTTGTCTTGTCTAGAACCCGGGACTGACTGCTATTGACTGGTATTCACCGGTCGCTTCAATGCGGACTAGTTTTGACACAAGTTCAAGTTTAGTGTAGGGAACCTGAGCTTTTCTCTCCAGGCCACTGGTCAAAATTTACACAGACCCCTCTCAAGCGGGCTCGCGTACGGTACTGACTATTTTCTCAGCCGCGTTCTCTATCCGAAGCAGAACTTCGACTGGGTCACCCGGAGACGGAGGTCTTGTCTTCACGAGAGCCTGGGACTGAATCCGATTGGCTGATATTTACCGGTCATCCCACTGCGGACTACTTGTGATACAAGGTCAAGTTTTATGTGGGGAACCCAAGCGTTTCCACCCAGGCCACTGGTCAAAATTTACACAGTCCCCCGCCAAAGCGGATTCGAGTATAGTACTGGTGTGTTTTTCTCAGCCGAGTCTCTATCCGAAGACAGAGCCTGTGACACTGCGATTGATTTCCTTTGACTTCCTTTGAGTTCTTTATTTAAGGCGTCTTGCCTAGTTCATTTTTGTTTACCGGAGGTGTCTTCTATACTCTACGGCAGCTGTATTGAATTTTTCAGAGGAGGGATGACTAGGTTTTGAATCTTGAGACTTTTATCTTTTCTTTTGAATATACATACAATGCGAAACATTGACTGAAAGATTAGACTGAAACAAAAACATTCTTTGTTACTCAAAAGTTATTTATGCACATAGTACAGCTATTTACCTCTGTCTTAGTAGCATGTCCGACAGATCTGACAAAGTAAAGTTGGCAACTGTTATCGAAAAGCACCTCCAATTCGTGATTAACTGAGGTAAGGATTGACTTGTGAATGTTAACAAAACTTCTTTCATTTAATCACAAAATCATAAATTCATTTAGCAATCACGATTCATACACAAACTGAAAAAATCATCGAAATGTTTGCCCGAATATTCAACACAAAGTTGTAATCGTGGTACCCAGCAGGCAGTAGCTTTGCAAATAGTGTCAAGAGGAATTTCATTCCAAGCTTGAGTTAAGTGCCGCTGCAATGAATCAATCTCGACGATGTCACGACGACGGTTTTGCAAGGGAGTTAGGAGTATAATCCATAACATTCAGATATGGGCTTTTAGAGGGCCACTGAGATTTACGAATTAGAGCTGGTGTATTTTCTTGAAGAAGAAATTTGCCTCTTTTTTTTTACTGGCCACTCTGTAGGTCTCACCGTCTTTACTTTTTAAATAGCTTCATGCAACCATCAATTCTATTTTAATAGTTATTTTCTCGCCTATGTAACTCCTTTCTTATTTCTTGATTAATTGCCACCTACAATCTTCAAAAATTTTACATGCAACGTCAATCGCTATCTTCCGTTTTCCTGATACCTGTTCTTTTATTGTCCTTTTGCTCTCTTCTAAACTTCAACTGCTGTAATCCCCTGCGCCCTAGTGGCAGTATCGACTTCCTTGGGGTGAAATAAATAAAAAAAAAAAGGGGGTTTAAACTTAACTTTATTTCCTGCCTCTCTTTCTGTGTTTATGTGTTAGAACAAGTGATTTTTCATGGACAAATTCTATATTTTGTATAGTACTTTAAAATACATTTGCATAGAGCTACATACGTATGTGAGTGTGTCCCCGTCCGTCAGTCTGTGTCCATTAATGGGAGATGGGGGCAAGCTTTTCCCTACAAGTATACGCTGAAACACTACTAACGCTATTTCTATTCCCCCAACTAAACCCTTTATTTTTTTCTACTTTTTCTTTTTGTCTTTACGCTTCAAGTGGCTAGTAAATAGCTACAGACGACTCTTGTTCCGTACGGCTCGACAATTCTCACTCCCGACACCCTTGTGAGAAACGTGCTCGCTTGGAGGGAGTCAAGTGTTGACCTTTTGGGTATCATATGAGAGCGAAACTGCAAAAATGATGGTATTTCTTACATCACCTCTTCTCGATTTACACCTCACCTTTGTATGACAACATCCGGCCCTGACTGGCCCCTGTCAGGAAAAGAGCAATTTTTTTTATTTATATCAGCTATTTTTTCAGTCAGCTACAGGCCCCAGATCATAACACGCCATGGACCAATGTGGAAGGGTAAGGCCTATTCTACTCTCTTTATGACAAACTTAGAGTAGACTGGAGCCTGTAGTGGAATGAAAAAGTGATATATATATATATATATATATATATATATATATATATATATATATATATATATATTGATTCAAATGTTATTATAGTGGATACTCGTATTTGAAATAGACTCCCCATTTTTTATTTTAAACATTGTGTATGACGTCTATCAAACTGCGCATTCGAGAAATCAATCAAGAAAATGTGCTCTCCGGCAGTAATCGAACCCACATTCTCCTTTATAGGGGAAACTAGCGTTTGATCCGTCAAGATGTACCCAGACGATTTTGCTTTTCCGAAAATATTTATTTTCCCGAAAATCCTATATATTTAATTTTTCTTGTGTACGAGCAAGAGCTTTCTTTGCTGGACAAAGGGTGTGTAAGAACTGTCCAAATGTTTTATTTTTCCGAGCGCTTTCGGCTATACCTTTAGCCATTATCAAGGATGATTTGATTTTTCTGCTTAATTGGGTGTGTGCATTATGTATGTGTCTTAGTGTGTAGTAGGGGTGTTTTAATTTCCGTATACGGTTAGCACGTTGTGGCTTTGTTCGTAGTTAATATTGTTAAGGGTAGGCTTTTTCTTTTTTATTATTAAAGCCTCCATTTCTTTTTATTATTAAAGCCTCCATAAAGCTCTTGTTCGTACACAAGAAAAATTAAATAAAAAACTTAACCGTAGTGCCTTGTCTGTCGTTTTTAATGAAACTTGCATAAAAGAAGGATTGCTGCCTAAATATACAACTATATATATATATATATATATATATATATATATATATATATATATATATATATATATATATATATATATAAAGGAAAGAACAGTAAGATATAAAATCCGGTGTTCTTATAGATATTTTTATTTTTACACAATAGTGCTCAATGTAAATTTAAATTTACAGAGCATTAATTTATCGGTAACCTTGGAAACCCTCAATTATGAATCTTTGCAGTGCCGTTAACAACCGTAAATTTTAAAAAGTAAGTTACTCCAAAATTCGCTTGATGAGGAAATGGAACTAATGTCTTTAGTTTAATAACAAAATTAAATTCAAGGGCTTTAGCTTCCATTTCTGAAACATGGTTATCACTGTGTAACGGGAAAACCATATTTTAAATCTATTAATATATATATATATATATATATATATATATATATATATATATATATATATATATAATTTCTTCTTATGTAAATCACCTACTACCCAAAATCGACCTATACCAGTTGATTTTAGAAATTAATCAACACCTAAACCGTGGAGTAATATTTTTAAATATTATCTTATCACTCGGATCTTCAGGGTAATTAGTCCTGGAGAGTTCTCTGTGACACAGCTTCCCTACGTTGGATTTCTGTCGCATATAGTTTTTTTTTTGTTTTTTTAAGAAGTAGTCTTACTTGCTCCATACCCAACTGGTTTTGAATACTCCAACTAAAGAGCTGAGTTTGCTCTGTTGCTAGGCCCTTGCTGGAGAGGAGAAGAGGCCGATCCATAACTTTATAATGCTATTTGTCCAAAAGAAAAAATGTAAATGGAATTTGAACTTGACACGCCAGATTCATTTTCCGAGCCAATAATCACTACGCTACGCGCTTTTTTAATCATTTCACACTAAGCAAGACAATAACGCCACAAAGACGTAAGGAGTTACTCAGTGAATATGAGAATAGAATATTAGAAAGAGAAAACAATATTAATAAAAGAAACCAATAAAAGAACAACAATTAAGACAATGAATATCGACTGACATTGCATTTAAACTTCTGAAGCCCAACGTTGAGTGAAAAGCAAGAGCTGGAAGAGAGTTCCACAAGCAAAATTTGTTTGAATGGAACTTACTTTTTACTAATGAAATACGAGGGGAATGGGGATTATTCATGTTGGAGTTTTTGGGTACCTTGGTATACTAGTGAGCCAGTCAAAATGGGCTGACTCATTTTATAGTTCATCAATAGAAGATTTAACCAATCAGAAGGCTCATAATATTTAATTGGACGTGTATAAAAGCTGCCATGTTTTTTTTCCGGAATATTCACTGCCAGCCTTTGATATCGAAGATTAGAGAATTACGGAACAGCTGCTGGTAATATTTGCGATATAGTCAGATTCAGTAGAGTGTCTGACTCGTCAGTGTTAATCTTTAATGTTGTTTCATTGAACAGATTACGTACTGTGCTGGATTCTATATTCATAGACTATGGTGAACATGGTCAACAATTCACTCTTAAAGTGTAAGTGGCATGGCGAGTCACAATTGTAATGGTCACTGGGGGTCGGTTAAAGGAATGTAACTCGTCAGAAAACATGTCATGGAATTCGGAATAAAGCGGTGAGAGGCTCGCAACGTATAGTCTGTAGGAAAGGCGTTGAAGGGTGGAAAATAATTCAAGACCCACGAGGACACGTAGAGGCTTTTGAACTCTATAAACAGACAAGTGGGGACTGTGCAGTTCCATTCCAGATATGCTAATAATACCAGCATCCTTGCTCTGATCTGGCTCTTGTAAAGACAACGTATAGCAGAGTGTGTCAGATACTTACTGGAACGATAAAATGAAGCAACTATTTTTCCTGCATCTGTAGAAATAGATAGGATATATTATCCACTTGAAGTCTGAGATCAGCTTGAGTTACTATAAGCGTTCAAGACAAGGGGCCTTCTTGAGAGAAGGCCCTTCTATCATGATAGATAAAAGTTTAGGAATGTTCAGTGTTGTTGGGACACAAGATCAAGTTTTATGTGGGGAACACAAGCGTTTCCCCTAGGTCACTGGTCAAAATTTACCCAGGTCCCGCCAAAGCTCGGACACAGTACTGGTGTGTTTTTCTCAGCCGTGTCTCTATGCGAAGGCAGAACCCCGAATGAGTCACCCTCCGACCGAAGACGGAGGTCATCTCACCTTCTGCCCGAGAAGTGCGAGATGATCTTGCTGCCAATCTAATACTGCTCTTAAATTCATAAGGTCTAAGGACCGTAGCGGAAAGTTCATCTGAACAATTGCTATGGAAATATTTATAGAAAAGGCACAGGGAAAACTACGTTACGGCAGCGAGAAATTGTCTGAATCCGAGATGCCATGTCAGGACCGATAACATTGCAGATTATTTTGGGGATTTTATCAAGAATTTCTAAATGCTTAGCAGAAGTATCAGGCCAGGTTTGACAGCAATATTCAATACATGGATGGATGGTAGACTTATAAATGTGTTAGGCAGATTCTAATGGGGTAAATTGCTTGGCACATATGTGTTAGACATCTGTTCAATGTACATGGTGCCCCTAAAATATGGGCACACGGACAAAAATTCATATTTGCAAGAAATGAAATTTTCGACAAATTTTTATTGAATTGGAATATTAACAAATAACATCTTCAATATGATTTCCATCATTTGTGAAGCAATATTTGATACGCTTTTGGAGATTCACGTGAACTCGATGCAATAACTGCACATTACCGTCAATTTTAGCACATTCACTCTTTATGCGTTCGACCAAGAGTGCAGCATCTGTGATTTTCATTGAGTACACCTTCTCCTCTAGCAGGCCCCGGAAAAAGAAGTCAGTTCTTTCATCTTTCGAAAAAAACATGTTTAATCTATGGCGGTAAAAAAAGGTTAAAGAAATCGCCAATGTGTCCAGATTTTAGGGACACCATCTATAATATATATATATATATATATATATATATATATATATATATATATATATATAGTCAAAACCTAATGAGCCAGACAAACCTACCAAGGTTTCACTTAGGCAGGTCGTCTGGCTCATTAGGTTTGGACTAGGTCTGCTCTACGTTTGTATCGAGCTCTTTAGTTAGTTAGTTGTTTACTCGTATCGGAGTTTTTTCTTTGGGCCTTGAACCTGTATCTGTGCGATTATTTTCGAAAGACTTTCCTGGCTCTTTCTTTTTTAAAACCTTTTTTTCCCTTCGAGATTGATTTGGCTATTGTTAAATCAAGAATTCGAAGGTTTTTCGACACGAGTATAGTCACCTATATATATATATATATATATATATATATATATATATATATATATATATATCTTTACCCGTGTGTGATATATATATATATATATATATATATATATATATCACACACGGGTAAAAATATTCGTTAAAGGAAATGGAAAATTCAGCTAGAGTCATTAGGAATATTTATTCACAGTAACTTTACCGGTTTCACAGTTCTAGTATGTTCAAAAGTTAGACAGAGGTGGAGGGAAGGATGGTTATGATGTGATTTGCCGAGACCAATAACGGCATAGCCATACATCTAAATATTTCCAAAGACCCCAAGTTGAATTTTCAACTTATTTTTGTTATATATATATATATATTGTGTATATTTCGGCAGCAATTTTTCATTAATGTATGTTTCATTAAATAATATAGACAAGTTTTGTCTATTTATTTTAAGTAAGTTCCTTTCGTATTGTCTGATAAGCTTAATCACATTATCGTTGAAAGACGAAAGGAAAACACCATATTGACACATGCTTGAAACCAATCTAAGCTTTCGGCTTACATAAGCCATTATCAAAGATGCCAATTTTAATAAATCAAACAACACTTATACGAAACCACAATAATGGCCCGCCGTTGCTGTTTGAATAAGCTCAAAGTAACGACAAACTCTTATTTACGAGCCAAGGAAGCGAAAAACGCGTCGTAGCTCGTGACCACACAAATGAACACACACACACACATATATATATATATATATATATATATATATATATATATATGCATATTTTCAAGAAATGAAATTTTCGACAACATTTTATTGAACTGGAATATTAACAAATAGCATCTTCAATATGATTTCCATCATTTGTGATGTAATGGTTAATGAGCTTTGTAAGATTTACGTCGATTAAATTATATCACATTTACTCTTTATACATTCAATCAAATGTGTTGTAATCTGTGATTTTCACTGAGTACACCTTCTCTTTTAGCATACCCCAGAAAAAGAATTCTTCTTTCTTCTTTCGGCAAATCTAGGTTTATTCTGTGGTGGTAAAAAAAACAAATAGTTAATGAGATTTCCTGTGTCCAGAAATTAGAGACACCTTATATTATATGTAAATGTACCTGTGCAGGTGTTTTGATACGAGCAATGTTTTTTAATGTCAAGACTGTGAACAGATTTATATAAATATCTATTACTATTCGGGAAAACAAACGTGTTTTTTATAATCCCATCTTACAAGTACTTGACCTACTTTATTTTAAATCTGTTTTAATCTAAATTTGATCATGCTTAAAGTATATTGTCATTGAGATTTGATACACAGATCCTCCTCTCGGTCTAAACAAGACATCCTCGTCTTCAAGGATCCTCTTATGCGTAGTTTACCAAATCTAGCAAAGCTGACTGAAGTCGTTTTACCTGTATCTCCTGACAAAAGCAAAAATGTAAAATTGAAAGCGTATTTCGCTACAAAAAGGAAGAGCAAATGTTTCGGTTCTGAAATCATAGGTGACGACGAAAAAAAAAATTAATCTTATCTTGCTTAAGGTTAAAAAATAAGTATGTTTCCTTGATACAAGGATGCTTAAACACCTGAGACAGTTCCTTGATAATTACATATTTTTAATCGTGTTCACACCATGTAAGGCAGTAAAACCACTGAGATACAAGAGGTTACTGGGCGTTGAAGTGTTAAAACACAGAAATATTTCTAAGGAGAGAGAACAAGACGAATGTAATCAGGAGGACGGTAGATAGCGATTGACATTGCATTTAAATTTTTGCAGATTAAAGATGGCTGGAAATAATGGAGCTGGAATGGAGTCCCATAAGCGGGAAGTGCGAGAAAAGAAACTATTTGCATAGAATTTACGGCTACATCTAGCCAGCTCAACCGTATCTGCCAGTCTAGTACTATGCTTAAATTCCAAAAAGTCTAGGTACGATAGTGAAGAGTTCGTCCGAAACAATTACTATGAAAGTATTTATAGAAAAGGCCCAGGGAGGCAACCTTACGGTGGAGGGAAAGTGACTGAAGCTGAACTGCCAGAATAAGAGCAATAATATTGCTGACTCTTCTTTGGATATTATCAAGAAGCTCAAGGTAAATAGCAGGGGCACCGGACCATATGTGGCAGCAGCAATATTCTAAGCTTGGACAAATGGTAAACTTTACAGATATGTCAAACAGATATATGTAAGATAGTATATATATATATATATATATATATATATATATATATATATATATATATATATATATATGTTTTCAATGTTCCTGGTTCATTTTTACTTACCGAATTACATATTAACAAAGAAGTCTAGTTGTTTTTATCAGAATTCATTTATACATATATATATATATATATATATATATATATATATATATATATATATATATATATATATATATATATAACGTAAATCATTCATACGAAAAATAAATACTGAAGCTAATTATATGGCAAGAATCACTCTCGCAAACAATATTTAATAATAAAATACAATCAACTTCGAACCCGTTAATGAATGGTATGATCCTTGTTTATAAATTCCGGTTTTATCAGGTCTTATTTTTTCTACTAGCCGGGCTTTCGAATGACCATCATCAGGTAGACATTTCAGTGTGTTTTTGTTAAATTCCAGGTAGTAATGAGACATCGAAAGATAGTGCAGACCGAAAGAATTTTAAAGTCCTACCACGGTGAACGAAGATAAGGAAATATATATATATATATTCAAAACCAAATAAACTGGAAAATAAAACGGGGCAAACAAGGACAATATATAATTCAACAAAAGAGAAAAATGCAAATAAAAACCGGGGGAGGGTAGCAAAAGAAAACAGAAAAGAAATAAACGATAAACGGAAAATGTAAAAACTTACAATGTACACTAAAACAAAAATTTCAAAAAAGAAAATTCAAAAAGAGTTTGAAACTGAAAAAGTAACAACTAAACTTATCTTATCTTTTCAATTCTTCAATTTATGTTTCTATTCTCGCCGTTGCTATTAGTTACTTTGGACAAGAAACGCCTAATGTGAAAATCCAACAATTGATTAGGAAATCCGTTATTAATCAGCGTTTGCTTTATATTTTTTAATTCATTAAAGAAAAGCGTGCGAGAGGATGAGTTCTCGTGCGCTCGCGTGAGGAAATTACTAATAACACCTATTTTATATCTAAGAGGGCATTCGCTAGAGAAATTAAGATGGCAAGAGTCTTTACTAGCTGTTTTTTTATAAACAGAAGTTTTAAAAGTATTATTACTAAAATTGACGAGAACATCTAAGAAAGGAAGTTTATTTTTTTCACTAATTTCATGAGTAAAATTTAGGACAGAATTTTGTTGAAATGTAGTTTTCAGATTTTCTATTTCTTTCTTGTTTTCAGCCAAAATAAAAATATCGTCAAGATAACGAACATATATTTTAGGTTTAATAACTTTAGTAAAAACCTTGTTTTCAACATAGGATATATAATAATTGGAGAAGCACGGCCCGAGAGGGTTTCCCATACTTACTCCATCAGTGTGTGTGTGTAAATAGAACCATTCTGGCTATAACAAGGTACTCTAGTAGTGCATGAAATGAAATGTGCATGAAAGAAGGATTGCTGCCTAAATACACAAATATATATATATATATATATATATATGTGTGTGTGTGTGTGTGTGCGTGTGTATGTGTGTGTGTGTGTAAAAGAACGATATATATATATATATATATATATGTGTGTGTGTGTGTGTATATGTATGTATGTATAATATCGAGAATCGAGAGCTAGTGTTTATAAAACAGTGCTTGAGGTAATATAACAGAGCTATATTAATATATAGATATTTTTTCCTCAGGTATTGAATTGAAACTGTCTGTTACATAATTTAAATTTTGTTAAATCTGTTGGTTTATTGCAATAATGATGAAGTCCATATTTGCATACGAGGATTGTTACTAAAAACATAAATATAAGGGAAAAAATAATAATTTTGAATAAAATAGAATCTTTTGCTAATGTAAAAAATTTACGCATTCACATGCATCAATATCTATCTATCTATATCTATATCGAAATCTATATCGATAAATATATATATATATATATATATATATATATATATATATATATATATATATATATATATATATATATATATATATATATATATATAAATGCATTTTTCGTTTCACCTTTAGAAAGTGAAGTCTGAAGATCCAGGAAAAAATAAAATTCTCTGGTGAAATAAATTATAACAAATGGAGCCTTAAAGTGGTCTGTTTTTCTTTAAATTAAATTATTCGCTCTGACTTAACATTGAGCTCTCAGGATTTTATGCCCCTTAGGATTATCCATACGGATTACCAAGATTTTCGTTTATGTTCGAAAACACGAGATTTTACGGACCTACATGTTTCGCCCACATATTTTAAAGCACAGTTGTTGCATGAGATTTGGTAGATGCAAGCATCGGATGTAATATGTTGGTTGCTGGTGTTATTTAATAAACTGCGAATAGTTCTAGTCGCCTCGGTAATTTAAACAATGCTTTATTTGTACACATAACTAAATCTGATCATAATTTCGACTTTGATTCTGTGAAGATTTTAAAATATATTCATAATAAAAAAAATCTTAGACGGATTTATGAGGCAGGCATAATATCTATCTCGCGCACGGTGAATGCTAGACCCGGCTTCTTTAATATTTCCCCTTCTCTGGCAAGATTTATGCTGGACAAACGTACTTATAAACTTTAGATTCTAGTAAAATTCTTCTTTTTCATTAATAATAAACTCTATTTTAGGAATACATTTTCACAACATCGCCGACGTGATCGCATTTCAAAACGGAACGCTGATCTTAAAATTCAGTCATTTTGTTTTGATTATTCTTATGTCTATCGTCTTTTCAAGTTGACTTGAATATAGTCTAATTTTAATTATGTTTTAATAACTATGTCCTGAAGAAGCTCTACTAGACCGAAACGTCTGACGTCGATATTGAAACAACATTAAAAACAGTAAACTTGCATATTCGGATTTTTTGTTTTTCCAAATTTTTCCTCATATATATATATATATATATATATATATATATATATATATATATATATATATATATATATATATGAAGAAATATAGTCTTAAAGTGTGCTATATTTATGGGATAAAGTGCTCAATATCAGAGATAGAGCGTGTGTAAATATAAAAGTGAACATAGAAGTCAACACTTAGAGGCGACAGTCTGTTTCATGTTAGATGCAATCGTGGCCTGACGATTGTATCTAGCATGAAACAGACTGTCGCCTCTAAGTGTTGACTTCTATGTTCACTTTTATATTTATATATATATATATATATATATATATATATATATATATGTGTGTGTGTGTGTGTGTGTGTATGTGTGTGTGTTTTTGTTTGTGTATTTAGATATAGTAGTCAAAGACTTTCGAGAGATAAAAAATCAACAAAAATATTAACATTATTAGTAAGACTAATGTTATTTTTATGTTAGTCAACATTTTGTTAAATTTATGCATGATGTGACAGATGTTAAAGATGTGACAGATGTTAAAGATGTTAAAGATGTGACAGATGTTAAAAATCGGGATTTTCATACACGCCTGTGTCTTTTTTAAACGAGACTTTGTGATTTTTCATTCGGGGTAATTTTTTTTCCCGTATGTATTATATTACTAACGCAACTACCCAGAGCATCATTCTACAGCTATTAGTAATATTATTTTGAATTTCTATTAGCGAAAGCATTGTTAACCATGATTAATTTTTGTGTTTCTTTCTTCTTAATTTCAGTTGCCTTTCATGGCAACTATCCAGATAGTCGTTCTACGATTGTGACTTGGAGATAGATTTTCATCGCCAAATAAATACACATAACTACCATAAAAATATAGCGCTGGGGTTGGAAGAATTTGATTTTGACTTGATAATGAAAAAGAAATTGATCATTGTCATTCATCTTTCGGCATTTGACAAAGGTCTATCGGCTGCCCTTGCTAATGCCGACTCCGCTACGCAGTCAGTCGCAGATGAGAAAGAAATAGGAACGGAATGAGGGGAAAGAATCTATATTTTACTTAACATTCTCAGTATTTTATTACGTTTGGTCGATCGGTAAACAGGGGCAGCGATTATGGTATCGCATTAAATTACTTATTTTTGCAGACATCACATCAGATTCCTTACCTTGTTCCTCGCCTTATTCCGTAAAAGACAAGAACAGAAATTCAAAGCAAAACTCATATGGGTCGTAGCGTACACTATCAATAGACATCGAGACAAATACACCACACACACAAACATCGCGTAAGAGAAAGAAGAATAGAGAACACACACACACACACACACACACACACACACACACACACACACACACACATATATATACACACATATATATATATATATATATATATATATATATATATATATATCAGGTCATCCTATAAGTTCTGTCCGAATTTTGAATAAAGAAAACAAGTGACCAAATGTTACATTTAATTACAGATTCAATCAACAATGTATTTTCCCTGATTATCTATGACTTCCTTCCATCTATTAACAAGCTTACTAATTCCATTACTGTAAAATTCTTTTGGCTTTGATTCGAAGAACTCACAAATATCTGTTTTAACCTCTTCCTGTGTTACAAAAGCTGTTTCTTCCAAATGATTCTGTAAGCTACGAAACAAATGCTAGTCTGAAGGAGCAAGGCCGGGAGAATAAGGTGGATGAGGAATTTTCTCCCAACCAAGTTTTTCGATCTTTTGTGACGTGATTCTTGCTGTGTGTGGTCGCGCATTGTCCTGATGAAACATCACCCGTTTTCGATTCACTAGAGCAGGTCATTTTTCCTCAAAGCTTGGTTCAAACGCTCTAATTACTGACAGTATATTTGAGCATTAATTGTTGCATTAGGTGGTAAGAATTCAAAGTGGATTATTCCTTGGCAATCCCACCAGAATGAAAGAAGAACCTTTTGCCCATGAAGTTCCCTTCTCGGCTGTGGCTGGGGTCCTTCCCCTTTACTAAGCCACTGTCTACGATGCTTAACATTTCGATAAAAGATCCATTTTTCGTCGCCAGTCATAAGTCTATCCAAAAAAGGTGAAACAAGTTGGCGAGAATGGAGAGAAGAGCAGATGTCAACTCGGGATTTGAGGTTGTTTTCAGACAATTCATGAGGCACCCATTTTCCAAGTTTAGGAACTTTTCCAAGCAGGATTTTCTTCAAGGGCTGCTTCAAGAAGCTTTCCATCAAACTCAACTGGACGTCCGGTTCGATCTTCATCTTCAAGAGTGAAATCTCCACCTCTGAATTTTGCAAACCATCTTCTGCAAGTTCTTTCATTCACACATTCCTCTCCATAAACTGAGTGAATGTTTCTAGCCGCTTCGGCTGCTGAGTTTCCTTTCTTGAACTCATAAAGCATTATGTGCCTCAAATGATTCTTGGGTACTTCCACGTTAGCAGGGTTTTAATCAAACAAAATTTAATCTTCAAATTAGAATGTGTGTATGCGTGTGTGCGTGTGTGCGTGCGTGGGATGATTTCCTTTAGCGGCATATCAGTCTTTGTGAGGTATTTCATGCCGAAATCCATATATTTTGAACGCATTTGTGTGCCATCAATTACAGATAAATAGTATTGTTGCTCATTTCGCTTTAAAATTTTATTGTTGCTCATTTTATTATAAAAATGTACTGATGGTAATTCTTTAATATAAAAATGTATTCCTGGTATTTTTACTATAAAAATGTTTTTTTTTATATTTTCTTAGTTTGTTTTGTTTGAGATGGTCAGCTGGGCACAACAGTAATTAAGAGGGGATTCCGCACTCCTCCAGGCCTCCAATCTCCCGATCAGAGAACTTCATGTAGTTTATCTTCATACCCACGACTATATATATATATATGTGTGTGTATGTGTGTGTGTGTGTGTGTGTGTGTGTGTGCGTATGTTTTTTGTCTAATGTTTGTTAATACATATCTATCCCAGTCTAATCATATCTATCTATCTATCTATCTATCTATCTCCGTCTGTTCAAATCTATCTATCTATCTATCTATCTATCTATCTATCTATCTATCTATCTATCTATCTATCGCCGTCTGTTCAAATCAATCTATCTATCTATCTATCTATCTATCTATCTATCTATCTATCTATCTATCTATCTATCTAAGTCTGTTCATATCTATCTATCTATCTATCTATCTATCTATCTATCTATCTATCTCCGTCTGTTCAAATCTATCTATCTATCTAAGTCTGTTCATATCTATCTATCTATCTATCTATCTATCTATCTATCTATTTATCTATCTCCGTCTGTTCAAATCTATCTATCTATCTATCTATCTATCTATCTATCTATCTATCTATCTATCTATCTATCGCCGTCTGTTCAAATCAATCTATCTATCTATCTATCTATCTATCTATCTATCTATCTATCTATCTATCTAAGTCTGTTCATATCTATCTATCTATCTATCTATCTATCTATCTATCTATCTATCTCCGTCTGTTCAAATCTATCTATCTATCTATCTATCGCCGTCTGTTCAAATCAATCTATCTATCTATCTATCTATCTATCTATCTATCTATCTATCTATCTATCTATCTAAGTCTGTTCATATCTATCTATCTATCTATCTATCTATCTATCTATCTATCTATCTATCTATCTATCTATCTCCGTCTGTTCAAATCTATCTATCTATCTATCTATCTATCTATCTATCTATCTATCTATCACAGTCTGTTCATTACCTGTCTGTCTGTCTATCTATCTATCTATCTATCTATCTATCTATTTACCTATCTATCTATCTATCTATCTATCTATCTATCTCCGTCTGTTCAAATCTATCTATCTATCTATTTATCTATCTATCTATCTATCTCAACCTATTAATATATATGCGCAGATTTTCATAGCAACAAGCTTTCAAATTTCGCTCTTCTCAATTCTGTCTCTTTATGTCTCTTTCTTTCACTCTCTCCCTCTCTCTCTCTCACTCTATCTATCTATCTATGTATTCATCTCAGTTTACTCATTATCTATCTATCTATCTATCTATCTATCTATCTATCTATCTATCTATCTATCTATCTATGTCAGTTCATATCTATCTATCTATATATCTATCTATCTATCTGTGTATCCATCTATATCAGTCTGTTCATATCTATCTATCTATCTATCTATCTATCTATCTATCTATCTATCTATCAAAGCGTGTCTCCATCTATATCAGTCTGTTCATATCTATTCATCTATCTATCTATCTATCTACCTATCTATCTATCTATCTATCTATCTCGATATGTTTCTCTCTATATCTGTCAAATCGATCTTCCTTTTCTCTCTCTCTCTCTCTCTCTCACTCCCTTTTTTCGATCTCAATCAGTTCATATTCTTTTCTCTTTATCCACTTCAGTCTTTTCGGAACTAATCATTCAGAAGCCAAATCGCCAGCCACAAGTGTCATTAACAAGCTGTTTGTCTTTAAAGACAAACAAAACCCTTTTTGCTCTCCATTCAGACAAATCCGGTTCATCTGTCCCGTTTTATATTTAAACTTGATTTCTCATTAAATCTCACTTTCACCCTCGCCTACAATACTTCCACTTCTATATTCGATTATACTTGAAGTCAGAAAATGACAGATGAAATTTCCAGGAAACATCATGAGGAAAGAAGGGTTGACGAATTTAACACTCACAGTACAATTTGAATGAAAGAGTGAACGAGGGAAACTGTAGCCTACATAACAAGCTTGTGTAAATGCTTTGCAGAAAAGGGACTGGAAGGGATGGTGGATAGACAAAACTTACTAAGAGATGAAAAGAATAGGAAATTGTGGAGAGCCATGACTGCCCACGTCATAAAGGACACGGTACATAGAAGTCGTTGCTCGAATAGTTATTTTGTCCTGCCATAAAACAAAAACAGTTTCTGTGATTAGTTCGATTCATGCTTATTAGCTCAGCTATATTGGCCTTGTGCCAGGCTTAATTAAACTTTGTAAACTCTAACGCATCGGAGTTCCTACTGTAGGACGATAATTAGCAAGCTAAGCTATAGCGTGTGGTGAGTTTGGTCTATGTTTAGAGCTCGCCCTATAAAAACCTTGTGCCATGTTAAGCTAAATAATTAATATGAAATAGCTGCAAGCACCAACTGAAAAGCAGCATCAAGAGAGAATCGGAGACCGTAACTAATGTCTGCTTGAATTTATTGGAGAAGGAGTTATCATTATTTACACGCGGACTATTTTCCTCATCTTTTTTCTGTTTATCAGATCGTTTTATTTTTATTTTTTTTGTGCTCTCCGACATCTTCAGGTTTTTAATTGATCCGGATAGATTGTTCTCGTTCCGTTGTCTAATATCTAAGCAGTGGCGTGCCGAGGTCTTGGTCCAAGGGTAGGACAAGAGCTCGACTCGGCGGCCCCTACCACAACCAATGGCTAACAAGCCGGGATGAAGCAAATATTAATTTTTTAGAAATGCAAATAATTCTCGTGGTGATTGAAGCGATATAATTGGATATACAAATATAAGTAGAAATAATTTTCTTACAGATCCCAAAAATACAAAAAAATAAATAAATAAAAATAAAAAATGCTTCTGACATAAATCCATATGCTCTGAAAAATATTTAAATGCAATTCAAATACATTTTTATTTGATTCGCCACAACGAACAGGAACTTTGCATTGACAAGACATGAATTAAAAGAAATCAAGACAAGATTCATTTCATCTATTTGAATTCGTAAAGCTGCGACATACGACCAGGCTTAGCAGTCAAAAATTTCTCAATGACACCATCTACATTCATATGTCTAAATTCTTCATTTTTCGCTGCTCAATAAAACCAAATTATTTAGGCATTTCTGACGCATTTTTTTTACCAATTTTAGTTTACATTATTTACATTATTCGGACTATTGTCCTCATCTTTGTCGCCATATCAAAGCAGTCAGTCCATAATCTCATCGCTAAGTGAGAAACATGATAGAAACTGATAGAAATCTGCTCTGACGAGCCGTTTCTCTTTTTCACCTCTTCCTCTTCCTCCTATTCTACTGCTCGTTTGGGGACGAATACACCTATGCATATATATATATATATATATATATATATATATATATATATATATATGTGTGTGTGTGTGTGTGTGTGTGTGTTTATGTATGTGTGTGTGTGTGTGTGTGCACGCGCTTGTGTGTTGGTGTGTGTGTATGTGTGACTTAATATATACACACGAATATATACTTCTATAAAAGTCGATTATGCATATATACAGATATATAAACACACACATATGACGTTTGAAGTTATATATATATTATAAATTTACTTATTTAAAAATATGGTGCCAACGCTACACAGGAATTCCAACATTCGCTTGAAAATGGAACAAAACTAGGGACCTTAATTTAATTTAATTCTATACTTGAATTTGAAGTTTTTAGTTTCTGTTTTTGAAACTTGGTAATTCCTGTGTAGCGATGGAACCATATTTTTAAATAAGTAAATTTACAATATTTATGCTCTGTAGATTTGAATTAAGCACTGTTTCGTAAAAATAAAAATATTAATAAGAACATCGGACTCGTCTATATTTCTGAGATGAGGTATTATGTACACTATTTACATTATTCGGACTATTGTCCTCATCTTTGTCGCCATATTTATTACAACGTTTCGGCCGTTGTACGCTCCGGCGTTCTTCAGGTGGTTGGAATGTCGAACTGAACCCTTTATTTCGCTCACTGGGGTAGACTGTTCTAGTTCCGCGTGCCATGTTTAATGGATGTCAGTTATCAGTTATCTCCTGTTAATTTCTCTCTGAAAGTTCTCCACTGCCTTAGCTGGGTATTGAACTCCTGTTAATTTCCCTGATAATTGTCGAAATTTTTTACTTTCATAATGTGTGACGTCATTTTTTTACATTTTGATACGCCATGAGCAGATATGAGTGTACGTGAGAGAATCATGGAAGATTGTAGTTTAAAGACAGTAAATTCTACCTTGCTAATCGAACGCTCCTCTATGGCCAAAAACAGTTAAGGCACGTCAGGCTATATGATGGTTCTGTATAGGATAGAGGTTCGATTCCTGTCGGAGGACGAATATTTTCTATGAAAATTTCTCGGACATTCAGGCCGGTAAATGTTGTTTAATACTGTTTATTATAAACAGAGAATTTACTTAAATATTTGTATCTATAAAAAGAATGTATAAACATAAAAATGTCATAAAATAATTGTCGGACTTTGTCCATTTTATAATACACATACACACACACACACACACACACACACACACACATATATATATATATATATATATATATATATATATATGTGTGTGTGTGTGTGTATGTATATGTATATATGCACATTCCATTAAAACAACTGACTAGGTGCTTTTATTTAGTTTTTTATGTAATTTCTCGTGCGATCTAATAATATTTTTCTTTTCAGATGATAAATTATATAAAAAACTGTCCGAATGTTCTTTTTATCCGAGCACTTTCGGCTATACATTTACATTTAGCCATTTTCAAGGATTATATTTCAACTGTTAGAATTAGAAATAGTTTGTTATATGTATGTTTTATGTGTGTGTGTGTGTGTGTGTGTGTGTGTGTGTGTGTGGTGTCAGTTAGCATTTATCTCAGTTTGTTCATATCTATCTATCTATCTATCTATCTCTTCTATCTGGGACTATTCATATCTATTCGCGGCTTTTCATATATATATATATATATATATATATATATATATAGTCATAAACAGCTGCACATAGGTATCAACAGTCTTTCAAATTTCAAAAGAGGAGTCTCAGCGAGTTCAGTGAAGCGTGACAATCGTCATCAGCAGCAACAGAAGAATCGGTTTCCTCTGCAAGCAGGTCGGGGTCAAGGATACAAGCTCTCCAATCAGGATTGGAAACAGCCTATTGGATAGAAGCGTCGGTTCCTGAATTTGGATGCATAGTAATTTGGGGTTCAATCCTGAGCCGGATAGTTACACACTAAAACCCAAGTGGGAACAGGGCGATCAATAGCTGAGTTGTACTAACAAATAAGATGAGACATCCCTAGAGCTGGCCAGTGGAACGAGACCAAATTCACTTTCGTAGATTTAGAAAAGAAAGAAAGAAAAAGTCCCTCACACTGCCCGGATCGATTTACCTGATGAAAGCTGTAGGGAACAACGGTTGAAACGTTGTGATGATAACAAGGATGAAGATAATAATCTGCATGTAAATAACATGAATAAAGTTGTGCTGCGAAGTTGAGCCTCAATGTGTAGCCCATTGTTATGGCCTTAGAATAAACAAAACCAACCTTTGTAAATAACTTCAATACAATAATCTAGGCCAGGCCTACCTAGAATGGGCGTCACAACCTCCATGGCAGCCACAAAAAAATACATCATTTGTCAGTAGATATGTGCGTATATGTTTCCGATTCATTTTGGCTGGATGTGCAAGTGCCGTAATGGATAGAGAAAACGGAGAACAGAGTTCGAATTCCAATCGGGCACCCCTTTACATTCACTTACGAGCAAATACCCTTGAGAAATGTAACCATCTCTCTTATTGAATATTAGGATTTGTATTGTTCTTCTTTAAAAAAATAATGCAATAATCCCTGAAAAAGAATTTCTTACAATCCCCGAAATGTTATCGGTTTTTAATCTCCGACAATGTGTCGATAAACCTTTAAAAAAATCAGTCATACACTATGGATTTTTTTTTTGGGGGGGGGGATACGTTTTAATTTTTTTTTTACTTTCGCAACTATTGTTTGCTTTTGGTTTGGTTTATTTTGTTTTACGGCATATCAACCCGAATGGATTATTTAATGCCGACAAGACTATTAGGATATGTTCGTATGACAAAAGGTCGTTCTCAATGGATTCATCTCCAGCTCCTATCCCACTAACGCAGGTGTTCCTCAAGGCTCCATCCTAGGCCCTACTCTGTTCCTCATATTCATAAACGACCTTACTGACGCCATAGACTCCCAAGTCGGCATCTATGCTGACGACACCACAATTTACACCTGCCTCAAACACAAATCTAGTGATGCTGACAAAGTTAACTTGGCAGTTCAAATAGAAAAGGAACTCCAATCGGTTGTGAACTGGGGCAAGAAATGGATGGTTAACTTTAACGCCTCTAAAACAAAACTGCTGTCTATTAACCACCACAAGGATCCATCCCTGCATCCCATTAGAACGTCTGAAGACCAACTTCTCGCGAGCTCCTCTCTGCGGCTGCTCGGTCTCACGCTGTCCGCTGATCTGAGATGGAACAAATACATCGAGTCAGTTGCATCATCCACCGCAAGGAAAGTTGGTTTCCTGTGCCGAGCCAGGAAATTTTCTCCCCGGAATCGATCCTCCAAATCTATAAATCGACCATTCGCCCTTGCATGGAGTATTGCTGCCATATATGGTCTGGAGCCCCTGCTGTTTACCTCAGGGTTCTTGATAAGATCCAGAGACGGATATGCAATGTAATTGGCTCTGATCTGTCATCTCGTCTGCAGTCGCTCTCTCACAGACGCGCCGTTGCCTTGCTCTGTCTTTTTTACAAATACTTTCACGGTAATTGCCCCGAGGAGCTGCTTTCGCTGGTCCCTAGGCCTCATGAATTTAAACGTCCTACGAGGCTGGCATCCCGTTCCCACTCCTTCACCGTTGAAACTGTTAGATGTAAACGTATCTTCTACTCCAATAGCTTCATGTCTCGCACATCTCGCCTGTGGAACTCCCTTCCTTATTCCTGTTTCCCTGACAAATACAATCTCCAACTATTTAAGTGTAACGCCAATCGACATCTCTAGTTGCCTTGATCTATTCACTTCCCTTCTCCACATCCTTTCACCTTTCATTCCTATATGCTCTCGCTCCAAATCTTCTGTAACCCCCTTGCCTTGATCGATCCACTAGCTTTCTCCACATCCTCTCCTTTACCACTCCTATCTGCTCTTCCTCCAAACCTTCTGTAACCCCTTGCGTGCTAGTGGCCTCCAGCCTTGCTTGGGGTGATAAGCTTAAAAAAAAAAATTCTTTGTAAGAAATCAGTTTGTAAGAGATTTGGTTTGGTTTATTTTGTTTCACGGCATATCAACCTCAATGGGTTATTTAATGCCGACAAGATTTTTAGGATAGGTTCGTATGAATAGAATATATGTTCTTTGTAAGAAATCAGTTTGTAGCAGATTTGGTTTGGTTTATTTTGTTTTACGGCATATCAACCTGAATGGATTATTTAATACCGACAACATTTTTTATTGCTGGTAATATTTTGTTTTGTCAAAAATCTGTTTCTGGTAATATTTTTCTTCCAAAATTGTATTGCTGGTAATAATTTAAAAAAAAATGTATTGCTGATAATAGTTAACTATTTGCCTATAGCTGGGACCCTAACAAGTGCTACCACCCCGGTCAGGGTGGACGTGGGAGCACCAGCAGTTAAGAGGTTGTTCCATGCTCCTCGAAACCTCCTGATCAGAGGTCTTGCTGCTGGATGTAGCTTATCGTCTTACCCAGGACGCTTGTTTGATTTTAATGACTGAACAGTTTTCAGCATAGTCTCCTCAGATCATTTATTTCCAAAGGCTTCATATTGTTTAGATTGTTTTGTTTTTAGGGGGATGACACCTTCAAGTGAACTGGGGCAATAACGTTGTCTTTCTCGATTTCAGGCCTTTCAATTTGACTCATCCCCTCCTACATATGGGTTAAAGAGCATGATTTGAATCTAGATTTTCAAAAAATTGTTAACACAATATTCACTCGTAAAAATAACAAAGAATTATTCTCACAATACAAAAATATGTTTCAGTTTAAAATAACAAACAAAGGGTTGATAAACCATAAAAAACAATCAATTGTGTAGATAGATGTATCATCCAGTAATACAAATGTTGCGTGTATAATCTCTTTGTAGTTATAAACTAATTGTCTAAGTTTACTATTGTTATTATTATTAGTATTATTATTATTATTATTATTATTGTTGTTGTTGTTGTTGTTGTGTTGCTGTTGTTCTTGTTATTGTTGCTGTTGTTATTGTTGGCTCTAAATGCTATCAAATTTATGAAAAAAATAATTATCTCCCCTTTCGATGAGTAATAAAATTTTGGCAATTTTTAATCTTCACAACCACAAAAAAAAACAGAAAAACAAAACGAAAAAAAACGTTGTGTCAAAATGATGTTTTTACCTTAACGCCGCTATTATTTTTACTAGCTCCACTTCTTGGCCATATTTATTGTTTTAAAAAAGCGATGATTAGAATTGTAATAAAACCTAAACATATAATGAAAGTGAATTTATACATAATTTTTTTATTCGTGAGAATTTACAACAAAAATATTAAACACTCTTTTTTCATTAGATTGTTTATTTACAAGAATAATTTTATATTTACAACATTCGAAAAACTAATACAATTAAAACTAATGAAATACAATATTTGTCATTTACCAATTTATAAAGAAATAAATATGAAAACAATTTGTTATTCTTAAATTTATAAACATTTACTAAATTATTAAAATATGTGAAATGAAATCCTTATTTACCATTTTATAAAGTTCGAATTGGCAATTAGACGCTGTTTTGTCAACTACTCCAACAAACTATATAATAAATAAATAGTGTAAATAAACAATTTAATAAATAAAGATGTTTATCATTTCTGTTGTTTATTCTCATAGAGAAAGAAAATGTATAAATTCCCTTATATATGTTTACGTTTTATTAAAATTCTAATTGCCGCTTTTTAAAACAATAGACAATGCTGAAGAGTGAAGGTAGTTAAAATAATAGCGGTGTCAAGGGAAAAGCCGTTCTTTTGATATCCTGTTTTATTTATTTGTCTATATTTCTGGTATTATGTACATTATTTACATTATTCGGACTATTGTCATCATCTTTGTCGCCATATTTATTACAACGTTTCGGCCGTTGTAAGCTCCGGCCTTCTTCAGGTGGTTGGAATCTCGAAATTTCATATCTACTCAGTTTTGTATTCAAACCTAAGTAATGTCTTTTTTTTATTTACTAATACAACAGATTTTATCGCTATAAACGTTATTTCAGTAAATACCCATACTTGCGTAGACCCTTCGCTTATTTATTAAACAATATATTTATTTATTTTCATCTAATATATATTCGAGAAATCATATTAAAGAAAGCTATTTGCTCGTTAACTTTAATAAGATTTCATGTAGATGAAAATAAATCAGTATACTGTTTAATAAATATACTTTTTTCTAGTATCAAAAAACTGTAATCAGGGATGAGACAATGAAACTAAGTATGGCGGATCATGTATAAAGGTAAAAAAATGGTCACCAATTTTTGTCGAATGAAGTAAAAATACTAGAGAGAGAAAAAAAAACACAGAATAATATGTTTGAAGGAATCAGCACATATACTAGGCTATGTCGAGCCCACCCCTCCGTGAAACTAATATAAAAATGAATACCATATGGATATCCATTAAAATAACGTTTAAGCTGATAAAAACACTCTGTACATATATCAATATTTGATATTTTTGGCTACTATTAGGCCAAGTGAAGAGAAGATTGTGTTGCTCCAGCTTTTCAAGCAAGGGAGAGTACCTAATTTAGAAAATTAGCATTTTTTTTTATCTTGATTGTGACCGCGGTCTCCGGATCTGGACAAAGAAGGCAAATTTGTCTTAAATGTTTCTGACTGTTAAGGAGTCTTCTTCAAAATATAGACAATGGTGTAATCAGTCTTAAATGGTCCACTCGTTTCCTCACAGGAATCGTATTTGTGTCCTTGTAAAATCCATAATACCCCTGTAGAATATTTGCTTGGTTTCTATCATAGTACATTGGTGACCGCCTGCCTCTTTCTTTTTCTTTCAGTGTCTTTGCACGAGAGTGCCTTCTTATATGACAAGGCTGTCATGTTTATTGTCGTCCATTATCTAGCACGACAAAAGACGTTTCACTTGTTGGTGATTGTTATCTCTCGACTTGGGTGTAACTCCGTGGTGGGTCGGATTGTTGCGACTGTCAACCTAGACGTTCCTTATACGTGTGGGCTGCTCTTGTCCCCGTCACTCACAGTGTACCAATCGAAATCCCCCCCACCATATGGCAGACAATCATTTTTTTATGACAGATTTATATTACGTCTGTTTTTATAAGATAAGGTATGTTTATACGTTTATTTATATTACGTCTGTTTTGTATAAGTTAGGACATCCGGGTAGGTTAACGGTTATTGGCGCAGAAAGTGAAATCGTCGAGTTAGGTTCGAATTCTGACCGAGTGCGTTACGTTCACTTTTGCACTAATGCCCTTGGGGAAGGTAGGAATACGTTTCTTCTCTAACACTCACAGGTCATTTTTACGGCAAGAAAGGCAGAAGAACCGACCCTTAACACGCGTGCGAGGGATGGGGAAAAGACAAAGCTTAGTAACAGCTACAAAGGATAGGAACTTGTGGAGAACAATCATCGCAAATGGTCTGAGAGAAACACGGCACATAGGAGAAGAAGATTCAAAGAAAATCGTGCAGATGGAATACTGCAGCCTGGGGGCGTGGGGGTGGGCAGCCGATCTAAAAGAACGAAAAATTCCTTTACTCTTGCGAACATACCGAATTATTCATTTTATATATAACTAGCAGCATGGCCCGGCGTTGCCCGCGCTTGATTCAAAAATCGTACGACTCATACAGCAATCGCTACCACTTGACTTAAAATATTTTTGCCCTTCCTTGCCTTTAAAGGAGTGCCCTTTGCCGTGCTGATGTTGCTATATGCCTTACTTCTTGCCTATCTCACACTGCGAATCTTTTCTAAGCTCTATACTAAACATTAAATCTGTTACGAAAAAAGAACTAAACAAAATGAACACAAAACGATCAGCTTTAAAAAAGGACTCGTAACTGGAAAAACCGAATGAAAAAAGAATGTTAACAACAAATATTTTTTCACACCCAACCCAGTTCTGCGGAATCAGAATCAACGTTGAGTTTAATCAAGCAAATGAGTTAATTGGAGTAAAGTGCCATGCAGATTTAAATTTTTCCCACTTGTGACGAATGCAGCTATCGAATTTTTTGCATGCTAGCATGCTAGTTAACAT
>OZ038510.1:86434663-86447163 GCA_964036315.1 Acanthosepion esculentum
TTTTCTGCATGTGTGTGTGTTGAGGATTCTAGCTCTATATATAATGAATTATAGAACTCCCTAGATTACTAATCTGTTATATATATATATATATATATATATATATATATATATATATATATATATATATATATATATATATATATTAAGGTATTTTCATCTTTATATATTCATTTTATAGACACAAATATTTAAGTAAATGCTCTGTTTATAATAAACAGTATTAAACAACATTTGTCGGCCTGAATGTCAGAGAAATTTTCATAGAAAATATTCGTCCTCCGGCAGGAATCGAACCTGTATCCTAAACCGAACCGTCATATAGACTGACGTGTCTTTAACCGATTTTGCCACAGAGGAGCGTTCGTTTGGCAAGGTCGAATTTACTGCTTTTAAACTTCAATCTTCCATGAATCTCTCACGTACATTCATATCTGCTCAAAGCGTATCCAAATGTAAACAAATGACGTCACAGATTATGAAATGGACAATGTATAAACATAAAAATGTCTTAAAATAATCTTGATGCGAACTAATAAATAATCCTGATGCGAATTGGTAAATAATCTTAATGCAAATTGATAAATAATCCTGATGCAAATTGGTAAATAATCTTGACGCGAATTGATAAATAATCCTGATGCGAATTGGTAAATAATCTTGATGTGAATTGATAAATAACCCTGATGCGAATTGGTAAATAACCCTGATGCGAATTGCATTTAATGGGTTGTTTTATAAAAGATCCCTTTTGTGTTCATATGATATTTCATTTAATTTCCTTGAGGTTTCTCTGGTGTATTCCTTGTGAGAATTATTACATGTAATAGAGTAATTTCTTCTTTCAAGTTTTAGCTAATTATTTAGTCTGTTATTCTTTTAGACGTAGTTGTGACAAATTTTATGTTAAGTTTTGATAAATTCTTTTCAGATGTAATTGTTATAGAATTAGTATCCAGAATAATAGATTTTCATTCGTTGTGTTTGCCAGGTAAGACCGCTTTATTATATATATTTTTGATATTTTATTATTTTTAAATTTAAAATTCCCAGCATCTCTCGTTCATGCGCATGTGCAGTTGCATTGACGAAAACATAAACTTAGTCTGATGATGTCCAAAAGAACAAAACGCGTCACACGAAAATGTTTTCCACTTTGTAACACTTCTTTATATATATATATATATATATATATATATATATATATATATATATATATATATATATATGTGTGTGTGTGTGTGTGTGTGTGTGTGTGTGTGTGTGTGAACATTGAAATCAACAATCAGAGACCTGATGATCGCGTCCAGCATGAAACAGCTTATCGCTTCTGAGTGTTGACTTCAATGTTCACTTTTATATTTATATTTACATACACTCTATCACTGATATTGAGCACTTTATCCCATAAATATAGCACAGTTTAAAATTATATATATATATATATATATATATATATATATATATATATCGTTATCCCATATATATGTATATATGCTAATCTATACATTTCGGTTCATATATATATATATATATATATATATATATATATATATATATATATATATATATATATATATATCTGTAAAGGACTGTAGGTAAAGACAAAGGAAAGCTTATATTCCTCTGCGTAACTTTATAAGGGTAAATCAAAGGATTTTATTTTGTAACGAGTATTTATAGACAAGATCAAAAATGTTAGTTATTAAATAATTTCAGAAACGGTCGTAATTATTCTTCAGGTTAGCTGAAATGTGTGGGTAAGTTATGGAAGACGCTAAGTCACATAATTTAATGTCTAATAAATAAAAATGAGTAAAAGATGTTCTTGAATATTTTTAATGCAAATAGAAATTAATCTTTAAATAATTTTAGTTTGTGATTAATTTATATGTTATATATTTTAAATAACATGAGGTTGTGAATTTAACTTTTTTTTTTTTTAATTTTGTAACATTCTAACAGTCATGCCGTTTGGCTCGGGGGAGTAATAATTTTTACAAAAAAGGAGATATTGTAAAAAAAAAAATCCTAGGTACAGATTTACATTTTGATAAGATTCGATAGTGGCAATCTCGGGAATTTATCATCTAAGTACTTTCTCTTTTAAGAAGTGTGGCATTCTTTATAGAATTTCATCAATATTTTAAATTTCCAAGAGATTAAGTAATTCGTAATATCTAAACTTAATTATGCATTCAATTTATATTATATTATTTACTTGCATCAAATATCAAATAATTTTTGATTAAACTGTGACTATATTTATCACATATTTGTATAATTATGAGATTTGATAATAATTTCAAACATTAATCCCTGATGAGCGTTTTAACGTGAAATTCTGAATGATATCAGAAAGAGCGATACAGATGCAGAAGGATGTGTACCCATGTTTCATAGACTACGCAAAGGCCCTCGACAAAGTACTCCACAAGGATCTGATTGAACTACTCAATAACCTTGATATATTCGGGAAAGATATTAGAATAATCAAGAACCTATACTGGCAGCAAACAGCAAGCATGTTCATGGGGAACGAGTTCAGTAAATAGACAAAAATAGAAAGGGGCGTAAGGCAAGGATGTGTCTTCTCGCCGGACTTATTCAACCTATACAGCGAGACAGTTCTGAGAGAATTGGAAACACTACCTGGATTTAGCATTGGCGGACACAATCTTAACAACATAAGATACGCAGATGACACAGTAGTGATAGTAGACACGAAACAGAAATTACAAAATCTCCTACAGAAGGTAGCGAAGGAGAGCAAGGAGAAGGGACTAAGCATAAACTACAAGAAGATAGAATGCATGGAAGAGGATGAGCCCGAAATGCGATTTGCAGGTCGAGGATACTAGAATCAAGCAGACGCGGAAGTTTAAATAACTAGGAAGCGTCTTGACAGAGGACGGTAAGTGCGACGCTGAGATCCGTAGGCGTATTGGGATGGCCAAGGACACTTTCCAAAAGCTGGACAGAGTACTGCGAGACAGGAGGATTCCTTTGGTAACAAAGAAAAGAATACTGAGCTGTTACATGACGTCTGTCCTTCTTTACAGCAGCGAATGTTGGACGATTCCCTCAAAGATGAAGAAGAGACTCGAGGCGACGGAGATATGGTTCCACAGAAGGATGCTAAGGGTATCATGGACCGAGTGTGTGTGAGCAACGATGAGGTCTTAGAGAGAATGCAACCAAGAAAGAGGCTTATACTTAATATCAGGAAGAGGCAGCTGAAATTTCTGGAACATATAATGAGAAAGGAGGGCCTGGAGAATCTGATACTCACAGGTCGAATAGAGGGAAAGAGAGACAAGGGAACAACAACGCGTGACATATCTGGCGGGCTTAAGCAAGTGGATGACAGAACGTGGTCTGGGGGAGGAAGCAGAGGGAAGGAACTTGTTGAGAGCTGCAAGGGATAGAGGGAGGTGGAGAGCTATGGTCGCCTACGTCCTGAAAGGACATAGCAAATAAAAAGAAAGATGTTACACTGTGTGCATATGTACAATGTATATATATATATACAGTGATACAGCGAAATAGTACTGTCTGTGAATGATATAATTTAGCTCTTGAAAATACATTGCAATTGAGCACTGTTGAGTGATAAGCTAATTCTATAAACAACAGCCACCTGCACAATGCAAAGCTCTTCAATAAAATGAATGGAGCACTTTGGCTGATTGGCATTTGTTTACATTTGTAAAAACAATACGCTAGATTTAGTTGTGTAACTCTACCGAGTGAAGATAGCTCTGGCTGACACCAAATTAGTTGAGTTTCAATCCTGGCTTGAGGCATTCGGAAGTCTAGTCACACTGAGGAGCTGTGATACAGCGAAACAGTACTGTCTGTGAATGACACACATATATATATATATATATATATATATATATATATATATATATATATATATATATATATATATATATATATATTTAATACGATAAAGTTAATTGGTAATCCGTATGGATAATTCCAGGGAGAATATAAATCCCGAGAGCTCAATGTAGTAAATAGAGCAAGTGATAATTAATCAATAAATCAGAGACTTCAGAAAGCCATAGTAATATTTTATATTTCGGGAGGCCGGTAAAGTTCGGTTTTGCTTCGTCAAACCCTGCGGTTTAATAAAATATTGTTTCACAGTATGGTATATTTATGTATTAAAGTGCTTAAAAAGGATTTTCGGTTTTCGTATCTTGGATCGTTCCTTTTGCCGACTACTATACACTCCGTCTCCTTACAATTGGTTCTTAGTCCTTTCTTCTCGCCTTCCTTTACTACCTTCTGAATGAGTACCTGTAGTTTATTTTTTGTGTCCGTTATCAACACTGTCATCTGTGTAAACTCTGAATGTATAAAATCCGTGGAAAAGCCAACGGCAAAACAGTTGGCTATTTTTTCACAAGAACAATGCGACATAGACTTTGTATATATTAAAGTAAAGAAACTGTGGAGAGCTATGATCAACTGTTTTGAAAAGATTACTTATTTATTTCTAACTGAAAAGGCACGTCTCGGTGTTTTGAGAATGAAAATGTTCTCGAGAAACCAGAAATTGTTTATTCGGGTAGCCATTCCTTCGAAATGAAAACTGATTGGTTAAACGAGGTGTATTTTTTATAGATCTTTTACTTTAACAATCGGGCCTTTTCTGCTGTATATTAGCATCTGCATATTCTTTCTGCAATTTGCTTTCTCGCACAAATAGATCACACTTGATTAAATGCATCACATGACAAGTCAGTTTACTACCTGCATTATTTCTCTCACCCAGCTCCCTTTTTTGTCTTCTTTTTTTTTTTTTTTAATGATTACACTATTCCCCGGGAAACCTTAAGCGCTCTCGTCTTCATCAGTCATCCCTCACCACATACACTGCCATCACTCCATGGCTGGTGGATACCGGTAACTGGACAACCTGTTCAGTTATACAGGACGAATAAATTAACAAGTTCTTGAGTTCAAACCGATTTGTCAATCAGTGGGTTGAAAGATTGAAGGGCGCCTCCTAGCGACGCACTCACGAATCCGGCTCGCCTGGTTCCATCCCCTTTGTCACATTTAACTCTTATCGGCCTGTCTCATCTGGCTTCGGATTGGTTCCTTCACAAGCGAGATGCCTGCCCTCACGCAGCCATGGAAGACAGCAAAAGGAAACTGGAATTATATAAGCAATCATTTAATGATGCAAGATATCCTTATATAGTGGTTCCTAAACAGTGCAGCGCGCCTCGGCTGAAGAGGATAGCAGGTGAGGCGGAATGATTGAAAGACAATCAAAGATTTAGAAACAGTTTCAAAATATTAATAAATGTGATTTCAAAATTTAAAATATTATTATGGATTACTTGTAATTACATGCATGAGTCCCAGTATAAAGAGTTATAAATAATTATTGACCGATTTTATCATTGGGATATTTTTGCATTATATCAAGTTTTAAGAATATAGTAGGTCCGCAAATTGGAGGAGAGAGTTATCAATGGAAATGTTCTGACGTTCGAATCGGCATTAATCTCCTTTGAAGACACTCTTGTTTTTTTCATCTTTATTTGTAAATGTACTTTTTATCGCATATAATTTTGGTGGGGCACAAGCAAATTTCTCATGCAAAAATGCGAGCCAGAGACAAAAATGGTTTGGGGACGACTCGGTCTGTGCATATCTATCAGTCCTTTCATGTTTACATACACACACACACACATATATATATATATATATATATATATATATATATATATATATATATATATATACATATATATATATATATATATATATATATATATATATATATATATATATATATATACCATTATAGACATTTATATAAAATATCATTCTACATATATCGATCTCGCTAATACCTGTTCATATTCATCTTAGTCAATATCTATCTATTCCGCGCATAGCAATGACTTTCTGTGTAGTCTTTTCTGCATTAATCTATCTACATATATATATATATATATATATATATATATATATATATATATATATATATATATATATCAATCTGCATATGCCTATGTGTCTATCAATCTATTTATATCTATATATATAATTTTCTCTCTCTCACACACTCTCTCTCTCTCCATATACATATATATATATACATATATATATATATATATATATATATATATATATATATATATATATATATATATATATATATATATATATGCATTTTAGCAGTTTATGACGAGGAGGATATAAATCCAGAGAGAGCTCAATGTCGACTACAGAACATTATAATGATGATAAGAAAAGTGGGACTTTAATTATCCATTTCGTGAACACTGAGATGTTCAAATCTTCAGATCGAAATCTCCTCCGTAAATGGAGAAAATACATTAGACGGGCACATTAGGCTGACAGTGGGGGGGGATGAAAAAGAAGGGACGGGTAAAGATAGGGCTAAGGCATTAGTGGTTAGTTTAGAAGGCACGGTGGAGTAATGGATAGCAGCTCGCATTGAGAAAATCGGAGAGCCGTGTTCGAATTCCAGTCAGATCCATTACATTCGATTCCATGCTAATACCCTTGGAAAAGGTATGAATCCTCTTCTTCTATCTCCAGCTATGGGTAAATAGCAGGACAAACCGTGTTATATAGCCTTGGATGGCAACTGCAGAAAGAAATGGCAACTTACTGCGGGAAAAAAAAATCTGCCTATTGCCTAAGCGTGTATCACGCATAGCACATAACTGACTGAATAGTCGGTTCACCCAGCCGTGAATTTACTTTATACTTTTAGATTTTTATATTTGGTTCTATTTTACATTGACCGATACGGTTTGTTGACTTTAGGCAGGACAAACGAGGTCGATTCAAATCAATTTAATGAAAGAGATCTTAATTCAAATAACGGTCGGTATTAATATAGTAATACTTTTTGTTTTTTGTTTTTGTTTTTTTAGGCCGAAGTCTTATAGTCAGTGGAGACATTGAGTTGACGGGAACTCAAAATGGTGTTATAGGAAGGGTGGTATGGACGCAGAAGAAGAGGCTAAGAAGGAAAATGCGGGTACTAGTAGCTTTAGCAAACTGGCCGGCCTAGATCTTTCTTAATTTTTGGAACTATGTAAATTGGTTTATACAGTGGCTTGACCGTTGGTTGTTTGTTTTCATGAAATAGTCCTTAGTACAAATACTAATTAGAAATCACAATAATAGTGTCAGATAGAATTGGAGGGATTTTAAATAGGTAAATAAAACAAATAAATAGAGGGCATTAAGAGTGCGAATAAAAATTCAAATCAAAATACCAAAATTAAGGAATAAGAATAAAAGTTATAGAGTATGGATAATGATACAAGATGTGTTAGTTTAGAAACAAGGGCAAGGTGTACATCGGCAAGACACTCATAGGTCTATGTGTACAAACCCGCAAAAAGCAACAAGGCTGTGAGATATTCAATACCAACCCACGTACGCACCTATACACACACACACACACACACACACACACACACACACACACACACACACACACACACACACACACACACACGTGTACAAATCTACATACCAACACATAAATGCGTACCCATATGTGCTACTATCCCTACCAAGTCAACGAAAAAAATTAATATATAGGTCATGACACGAAGTTGTCTGCATATAAATCCTAGACAATTTCATGATGGACAGATACAAATGGTTACATTATTTCGTAGATGTATAAAAGTCTGGCGTTCAACTTTCCCTCTATCTCTTTTTACAAATACTTTCACGGAAACTGCCCCGATGAGCTGCTTTCGCCGGTTCCCAGACTTCATGAATTTAAGCGTTCTACTAGGATGGCATCTCGCTCTCACCCTTTCAGTGTCGAAACTGTTAAATATAGCTGTCTTTTCTACTCCGATAGCTTCATGTCTCGCACTTCTTGCCTGTCGAACACCCTCCCCTCTTCCTGTTTCCCCGATAGATATAATCTCCAACTATTCATCTGTAATCTCAATCGACGTCTCCAGATGCCTTGATCTATCCCCTATCCTTCTCTTCATCCTTTTCTCTATCACTCCTATTTGCTCTCGCTCCAACTCTCTGTAACCCATTGCGTGCTAGTGGCTTCCCGCCTTGCTTGGGGTGGGTGAAACGCTTAAAAAAATAAGTAAAAGCGAAAGAGGCGGGGAGGTAATTTAACATAATGCTAACTAGTTATATGCTCGTTCAGCTTCTTACACAAAATTTTGTAGTTGATAAATAAAAAGCCCCTTTAAGAAACTGGTAAATAACTGCGCAGAAAAAAAAACGGATAAAAAATACTAAACTACTTTGGCATTTAATATGCAACTGCTAACTAAAGAGCATCCATTAAGATGTTAATAATACTAACTAATCAAAGTAAGATGTTTATAATACTAACTAAACACCTGTACATCCATATAAGATGTTAAAAATACTAACCAAAGATCAATACAAAGCAATATTGAATAAACATCAAATAGACTAAACCTTTAAATGATGGCTGGTGATGGAGGTTATCTTAGAATAACAACAAGCGTTCCTACCATAGATCTATAGGGCCTTGCATAAGGAATGAAAGACAATGCACAGAGTGTTAATATATATACAAAATAAATTTTTATATTACATGAAATAAATAATTCAAATAGGTTTGAGAGCTTTACCGTGATTAACCAAACGAATGTGACCGACGCTAAATTCAAATTCAACGGAAAAAAATTGTAATATAGGTCATGACACGAAGTTGTCTGCATATAAAACCTAGACAATTTCCTTACGGGCAGATACAGGTTGCTAGATTATTTCATAAGATGTATCGAAGTCTGACGTTCAACTTTCCTAAGAAGTAAAAACGAAAGAGGCGGGGAGGTAATTTAACATAATGCTAACTAGTTATATGCTCGGTCAGCTTCTTACACAAAAATTTGTAGTTGATAAATAAAAGGTTTCTTTATGAAACTGGTAAATAACTCAACCGTTTGGAAAAACGGATCACAAATACAGAACTACGTTGGCAAATTAATATGCAACCGTTAAATAAAGAGCATCCATATAAGATGTTAATAATAACAACTAATCAATGTAAGATGTTAATAATACTAACTAAACATCAATACAAAGCAATATAAAATCAAAACAAATCATACAAAAAGAATAGCAAGCCATATAAGTTGCACAACAGTTCATTTACTCATTATTACTATAAGAAAAATATTATAAAATTCAGTGTTTAAACATATTATGAGATTAAAGGTAGACTATGCCTACAATTTACAGTCAATTTATTTCTTTAGTTTAATAAAGAGTTTTTATCAGAAAATATGATAATTTCTAATATTTCATGTAAGCATAGAAAGCAAGGTTCATTTAAAGATCTACATGTTCTATCTTTTTAAAAATTTTCCATTTTACCTTAGGATTTTTATTAGCTTCTTTTAACATTTTCAGCCCTGATCACCGCTTTACCAGTGGTAGAGAAAAATGACGTAATGCCAGCCACCGGTTGAACAGTGGTAGAGAAAATGACTTAATGCTCAGCCAAAGGCTGAACGGTGGGTAAACACTTGTAACTATGTTTATATCTACCGTAAAACATTACATACCAATTATTTGCAAAATTTGACTCAGGAGCTCAGGCAGGAGGGTTAAAATTGTTCAGGAACTCAGGGCTCAAAGGGTTTAATTCCAAAAATATTTAGAAAGAGATGTACTATTTTTATAAATACTATTGGTGAAGATTAAGATATTTTGGTACGACTTAGTCTTAAAATAATTCTTCGTACTAACAATATGAGATTTTTCAACAGTCGGATTCTCTATTGTAGAAATAGTAAATATTTTTGAAATTGACCTATATAGGTTTTCACTTCTTAGGAAAGTTTGACACCAGACTTCTATACATCTTACGAAATAATGTAATATTTGTATCTGTCCATAATGAAATTGTCTAGGATTTATATGCAGACAACTCCATGTCATGACCTATATCATAAAAAAAATTTCGGTGAATTTGAATTTAGCGTAGGCCATATTCAATTGGTTAATCGCGGTAAAGGCTTAGCTAGACGGTTTTTTTTTTCTCTCGAGAAAAAAAGATGAATTATTCTGTTTTTGAAATTAAAATAATCATTGACTCGCCAGAAGTTTAACCCGAGGAGATACATTTGTCTTGTTGAAACGTAATTGATATTCTGCCAAGATTTTTAACATGTTTTTGTTTATCCTAAAATAAATAATTTTCAGCTCTATCTTTATTGAGCCCTCTTTTAAATTAAATATTACGGACAGTGGATTTATACTCCATTTGTTCTCATTTTCCCTGGATTTATATATATATATATATATATATATATATGTTCGAATTCCAATCGAATCCATTACATTCACTTACGTGCTAATACCCTTGGGAAAGGTGTGAATCCTCTTCTTCTCCCTCCAACTATGGATAAATATGGTAAATAGCAGGACAGACTGGGTTCTATAGCCTTGGATGGCAACTGGTCTAGGAGAAGGACAACTCTGAATTCAAAACCTGCGGAGGGTCGTTTGGGGACCTTGTGGCACTCAGTGCACCAGGTCTCTGTATTCGTCCCTTCAAAAAGTGTGGATGGTCCTGCACGAAACCTTCACCACTATAATCAAATCTCATGTGTCGGCGTCGGGCTTTCAGTTTCTGGGAACTGATCTGCTTGACACTCATACGTCGAATTCGACGGGAGAGTCGATGATATATATATATATATATATATATATATATATATATATATATATATATATATATATATATACATGGCCATTCGTATTCGAAGATACCTGTCTACAGGCGCATTTTTTGCCCATTTTGTGGGTACTATGGGTGTTTATTGTTTATTCAGCACCCACAGAGCCGACCTATGGTTTAAACTGCAAATATGCTGAGCAGATCTTAGTTACAGTTTCTGAGAAAGAGCGTGTTATCTAGCGTGATGAACAATTTGAACAAGGCCAGTAGACTCAAGCCCTCAACCACGATGACATTGACTTCATGCTAGCACTCCTACTGAGTGCACCCAAGGTTCCGTCTACTCAGTTTCACTCACAAGGCTTGGATCAACCTGCGGTATGGTTGTCAGGCACTTTCAAAAGGTACCGCACGCTGGGATCGACCTCGCCCGTTTTCTTCTTAACAAGTCGACCATGATGAAATTCGAACCGGGGTCTCATTGTCAGAATGCGAACGTTCTAACCACTCGGCAACGTGCCATAATATATATATATATATATAGCAAGGGTTCCGTCTACTCAATTTCATTGACAAGGCTTGGGTCCGAGCACATTCCATTGTAGTATATTGTAGTAAGAGAGACTCAGCACATCCGGCCTCGGAGAGAGAGGCTGAAGGGTGAAAAATAATTCTTCTCCAACAAGGACTCGTAGACGTTTTGAACTCCATCAAGACTGGGAAGTGATGACTAGGGAGGTTCCGCCCAAATATGGCAACAATATTCCATTCTCGGCCGGATCTAGCTGTTGTAAAGGTAGAGGATAGCATGAGGGGACAGGTACTTACTGGTGCGGTACAGGCAGCCAATCCTTTTACTCTTTCTCTATCAAGACTAGAAAGTGATGACTGGAGACCTCCCGCCCAAATATGGTAACAGTATTCCATTCTCGGACTGATCTGGCTCTTGTAAAGGTAGAGGATAGCAAAAGGGGACAGGTACTTACTTGTGCGGTACAGGGAGCCGATCATTTTACCTGCATCTTTTGGGATGGATCGTATATAGGAATTCCACTTGTGTGGACATCCGTTCATCGTTACTGGCGTTAGTTTGGGGTCTGATTTTGAGTCCTATACCTTGGAATAATTAGTCTATTTCTGCGACAGAATGAAAATAGTTTATCAGTTGAACACAATCTTTTCTCAAGTATGGGTATTTTTCAGTGCACCCACATCGCTACTGAACGTGGCACAAGTTCTATGCTTAAAGTGGGTTTAATGTCAACACCGTGGGAAAATTGCCCAAACCCCTCGTCACTTTCCCTTTTGGGGACTCCTCAAGTGCCTGACCAAAAATCCAGATCTCTCCCGAAGTAGAGTTTGCCTGGGGCTTGTGCTTAATATTTTTAAAGCTTTCTCGGTGCGTATACAGCAAGTATGTTCTGAACATTAATGCTTAGATATGCGGAACATGAACTCTAACCTTTGAGGTATTCAAAGCGTACCCGGTCATATAATACAAACAATGTCAAAGAATTCAAAGAATTCAAAGAATGTCAAAGAATGTCAAAGAATTCAAAGAATGTCAAAGAATTCAAAGAATTCGGGGAGAACGTTGAAGTGATTATCGACCGAAACCTAGTTTACGGCTACATCGCGTTGAAACACCGGTTCCCGTACGGTCCCCGAAGTTAAGCAACGTCGAGCCTGGTCAGTACCTAAATGAATGACCTTACAAGAATGCCAGGTGCTGTATGTTTGGATGTTCAGGTGGTGTAATAAATAATGGCTCGTAATTGTTAAACGGAGAGCC
>OZ038510.1:86452163-86454663 GCA_964036315.1 Acanthosepion esculentum
TCATTACTGTGTAGCGAAAAAACATATTTTAAATCAATTAATTTATAATATTTATGCTCTGTAAATTTACATTGAGCACTATTTTGTAAAAATAAAAATATCAGTAAGAACACCGGATTATATATCTTACTGTTCTTTCTTTATATATATATATATATATATATATATATATATATATATATATATATATATATATATATATATATATATATATATATATATATATATATATATATATATATATGTATGTATGTATATCTATATATATTCCTGTTTCATTAAAAACGACAGACAAGGTACTACGGTTAAGCTTTTTATTTAATTTTTCTTGTGTTCCCATCAAGAACTTTCTTTTTTGGACACAGAGTGTGTAGAAACTATCTAAATCTCGAAGCCCGAAGATATATATATATATATATATTCTCTCGTCCTTTAATAACGACACCAAAACCTTATAAAAATAATGTATAAATATAAAAAATGCCTTAATATATATATATATACAGTTTTGAATTGGACATAGTCCGACAATTTATTAAAGACATTTTTGATATGTTTAACGTTCTTTTTATAGATACAAGTATTTAAGCAAATGCTCTGTTTATAATAAACAGTATTAAATAACATTTACCGGCCTGAATGTCCGAGAAATTTTCATAGAAAATTTTCGTTCTCCGACAGGAATCGAAACTGTATCCTATACGGAACCGTCATTTCGCGTGACGTGCCTTAACCTTTCGGCCACAGAGAAGCGTTTGGTCAGTAAGGTCGATTTTACTATCTTTAAACTTAAATCTTCCATGAATCTCTTCTATTCATATCTGCTCTTAGTGTATCAAATGTAAACAAATGACGTCATGTATTTTTGAATTGGACATAGTCCGCAAAGACGAGAGAATTTATATATATATATATATATATATATATATATAAGGAAGAGGTTATAGTAGTTCCAACGAGAGAAAAGTGTGTATATACACGAAAAACATAAAGGATAAAAATTAACTATTTTTAATATGTGTAAATCTCCAAAATTTGTCTGATGACGATCGCGAGACCGAAAATGTTGCGTTGAATAATTTAGACATGTTCTGTCTACATATTCTCAATAGGATCTTAACATTTCTAAGCATTTACAACAACATTCGCAGTTTAGAAAAATCCTTGTTGAAAAACTTCTATACTTTTTCACGAACAGAATAAACATAAACTAAAAATTCTCGAAGCTATCTATATTCAAAAATTGAAACCAACTCTTAATAAAATTAATTATGAATACTCCACAAATGTTTTAAAATGAGTACAGTAGATAGTTTTAAATGCCAGGTTTGCACTAATAGCTTTTTACTACTCATTTCTTAAAAAAAACTCTCCAAACCATACTTAGTTATCTCCCATTAAACGGCTTCAGCGGTCACGCACTGACACTGCATTACTCACTCCACCTGTAAGAAATTTAACACATTTTTATCTTTGACAATAATGAACACTACAATATTTATCTTGTAATAATAATGATGACATTGCCATGTCGAAAGTACTCGGAAATAAAAGAAATGTGTATCAACACAGCGATTTTCTCTCGTTCTTTAATAACGACACCAAAACCATATCCGCGAATACGAAAGGATCCTATTGAAAATAAGCAGAAACATGTCTCAATATGTATATATATATATATATATATATATATATATATATATATATATATATATATATATATATATATATATATATATATATAAATATATATATATGAAGAAATATAGTCTTATGGTGTGCTATATTTATGGGATGAAGTGTTCAATATCAGAGACAGAGCGTGTGTAAATATAAAAGTGAACATTGAAGTCAACCCTTAGAGGCGACAGTACGATTGCTTCTAGCATGAAACAGACTGTCGCCTCTAAGTCTTGACTTCTATGTTCACTTGATTAAATACAAAAAAAAGACTCAATACCCGAGAGGCTAGTATTATGTGAAATAAACAGTCTACATTAAATAAAATATAATTTACCTCATTCATTGAAGTGGAGATGGAGACAAATGAATTCTGCCTTCCATACAGTTGATTCTTAATTAAACTTGTTTGAATAAATACTTGTTGCTTAAATATACCTTATTCACACATGCACATACAGAGTACGCGATGGATAAATTGTCGTCTAAATTACTCGAATATGAAAAAAACACATCTAATTTTAACTAATTAAATTCATTTAATAAAATCAACCACGGTCCCCAGATCGGAATCTCATGAATCTTTGCCATCAGTTCATCTTTGGTGTTACAAGGAGTTTTTGTTGGTCTCTCGCTCAATTGTTTTCCATACATAATAATCAAAGGGTGTTGCAGTCTGGGGAGTGAGATAGCCAGATGTAAGGGATGATGTGGTCGCAAAAATTGTCTGACAGCCATGACTGAAGTCTCCTGCTTGTGTGGCATGGTGCAGAGTCCTGTTGCCAGACATAGGGCTTTCCAGCAGTCACCCTCTTGACCC
>OZ038510.1:86459663-86462163 GCA_964036315.1 Acanthosepion esculentum
TCAAATACCAGCCGCACCCTGTATATTACATATATATAGAACTGCATACAGTGCATAGACACACTTACATACTCAGACTTCAACGGCGTTCTGATATATATATATATATATATATATATATATATATATATATATATATATATATAAAAGGCATATATTAGGAAATCTTGGTCGTTTCAGCGGCAGGGAGGGTGGTCAGGTGAAAGACCCAATCTTGGTATAGGAATAATAATAGCCCGATCAACACTAGCGGAGAGGTCATCAAGTCCACGGTGCCGTAGGAAAGGGAATCGTTGACTGGGGCCAGTCTCCTACCTACATCCCATCACCTACTTTCCTTACATTTGTCCATTGTTTGCCGGAGGTGAGAGCGGGCTAGCACGCACCTACCCACTTCCTAGCATCACCCGCGCCCCCCAGCGACATCAATCTGCATTGAAAGGCTTTCATTTGGCTGTCGGGATGGGCCGTGCGCTTCCCCTGCACTATACGCGGGCCACGGTAAACAAGCTGGCTGCTCGCGACTGTCGGTCAGGCCTGATTTTACAAACATTAGGCAGGGAACCGCCGCCTTTCCTCTTTCCCACCACCCGGTTACCACTTATGGAGCAGTTTGGCGCAGGAACTGGCTTATGAACGGGTTTTGCTGTGGTTCCCACGGGGCAGACGGCTGCATCAAATTGAAAAAAAAATAAACGAATTTGTAAAAGAACGTGGGGATATTAATAAAATAATGATTTATTAAAAAAAATACAATTTTTTCATTGGGATTAATCAGTTTTCATTTATTTGTTTGCCCATTTGTGTATCTATTTCAGTCCGTTTTAGTCGCTTCATATCTATCTAACTTTTGCAAAGATCTAAACAGACTGACATAGATAGATAGATAGATAGATAGATAGATAGATAGATAGATATGAAAATACTGACATAGATAGATAGATAGATAGATATGAAAATACTGAGATAGATAGATAGATAGATAGATAGATAGATATGAAAATACATAGATAGATAGATAGATAGATAGATAGATAGATAGATATGAAAATACATTGATAGATAGATAGATAGATAGATAGATAGATAGATAGATAGATATATAGATATGAAAATACTGAGATAGATATATAGATAGATAGATATGAAAATACATAGATAGATAGATAGATAGATAGATATGAAAATACATAGATAGATAGATAGATAGATAGATAGATAGATAGATATGAAAATACTGAGATAGATAGATAGATAGATAGATAGATATGAAAATACATAGATAGATAGATAGATAGATATGAAAATACATAGATAGATAGATAGATAGATAGATAGATATGAAAATACTGAGATAGATAGATAGATAGATAGATAGATAGATATGAAAATTCTGAGATAGATAGATAGATAGATAGATATATAGATATGAAAATACTGAGATAGATAGATAGATAGATAGATAGATAGATAGATATGAAAATACATAGATAGATAGATAGATAGATAGATAGATAGATAGATAGATAGATATGAAAATACTGAGATAGATAGATAGATAGATAGATAGATATGAAAATACTGAGATAGATAGATAGATAGATAGATAGATAGATAGATAGATATGAAAATACATAGATAGATAGATAGATAGATAGATAGATAGATAGATAGATAGATAGATAGATATGAAAATACTGAGATAGATAGATAGATAGATAGATAGATAGATAGATAGATAGATAGATAGATAGAAGTACTGACATTGTCGGTAGATCGTTTGAAGTGTAAAACAGGCACTCACCATGCAATGTAGATTCTGATTTCAAATTCGGACAGCCGGAAGTAGGAACATCAGACGTTATAAAAAAACACGCGCACCGTGCCCGGCCATCAGTTATAATCCGGACAGCTGTGAGAAGGATGGAAGTGTCTAGAGATCTCGTTCGGGTATGTTTGCTTTATGACTTCAAAGTGGGCTTATCAGCAGCTGCATCAAGTCGCTGCATATGTCAAGCGTTTAGGGATAGTGCTGTAGATGAACGTACTGCAAGGCGTGGGTTTCGAAAATTCAAGTCGGGAGATTTGTCTCTTCATGATGAGCCTCGCAGTGGACGACCACAGGTCTTGAATGACGGAGTCCTGAAGGCGGCCATTAAAGAGAACAGTAGTCTAACATGTGGTGAACTTGCAAGACAGTTCAACGTTTCCGATGAAACAGTTAGATTTCACCTGCACCGCCTAGGTAAGACGTACAAACTGAGCAAGTGGGTTCCGCAAACGCTGTTGTTGGTCCACAAGAGACAACGAGTGGCAGCCCGCGTATCCCTGCTTTCTTGCCACCGTACCGCATCCTTATTCAATCGAGTGCTTACCAGTGATGAAAAGTGGGTTCTGTACGAAACTCCCAAGCGTTCCAGATATTGGTTGTCTCCTCAGGATGCTGTCCCTCACACCGCAAGGCCGCCTATGCACCCACGCAAGATTATGCTTTTTGTCT
>OZ038510.1:86467163-86492163 GCA_964036315.1 Acanthosepion esculentum
CTACAGCTTTTTTTAGCCTCGAATAAAAAAAAAAGTTGAAATTCAAATAAAAAAATTAATTTCAAATTAAAAATCTCAACTTTAAATAAAAAAAAAACTCAAATTAAATGGCTCAACATCAAATTCAAAAACTGCAAATGCAAAAATCTCAGCATCAAATAAAAAGTTAAAATTAAACTTAAAAGTGCTCAATTTCAAATTAAAAAGCTTAACCTCTAATTAAAATTTCAACTGCAAATTAAAAAACTCAACTTCCAATTAAAAAGCTTAGCTTCAAATTAAAAAACTCAACTTCAACTTAAAAAGCTTAGCTTCAAATTAAAAAAACTCAACTTCAACTTAAAAAGCTTAGCTTCAAATAAAAAAAAACTCAATTTCAACTTAAAAAACTCAATTTCAACTTAAAAAAACTCAATTTCAACTTAGAAAAGCTCAACTTCAAATTATACAGAGCTCAACTACAATTTAAAAAAAATCTCAATTTGAAATTAAAAAATCACAGCTTCAAACTTAAGACACTCAACTTTAAAAAAAAGCTCGATATCAAATTAAAGAGACCATAACTTCAAATAAAAATCTTCAATTTAAAAAACTCAGTTTCAAATTAGAAAATTTATCTTATTTGGATATATTCTTATCATCTCCGATTTGCAAACTTTTACTAAAAAATATGCCTTCTGTCTTCTTGTAGTTGATATTTATTGCTTTCATCTCGCTTTCCTTCACTACTTTCTGTAGGTGATTTTTGTAGATTTCTTTCCGTTACCAACACTGTGTCATCAGCATACCTTATGTTGTTTAAACCGTGGCTGTCAGTATTGAATCCTGGAAGAACTTCTAATTCTCTCAGAATCGCCTCGCTGCATAGATTAAATACCTCCGGTGAGAAGATAAAACTCTTTTCTGTTTTTTCATATATTTTGTATATTGTCTGCTGGACTCGTTTTCTATCCGTATGCAGGCAAATTTGCAGCCAGTATAGGTTCTTGATTATTTTAATATCCTTCCCAAATATGTCAAGGGAAAAGCGATTAAAAGCCTGACGAAGAACTAAAGAAGCTGCCATCTCCTTTTTATTTACGACGTGGCTGGCTGACAGTTGACAAACTACAAGCAGCGGCCAAGTTACCACGTGAGGAGAAAGGATGACAGCAAAAGCGAGAAGAGAAACAAAGACGGAGAAAAGGAAAACGGAGCTAGCCATGAAAGTGAGGGACACAAACGAGGAGAACTCAGAGAAGGAAATGCTTTAAGAGAACCAGTGAAAAGCAAAATGAAAAAAACTGCGGGTCACATTTGATTCATAGTTGATGAATGGATTGTCAAAATCTGGGATTAATTTGCCGAATATGTAAATTCCTGATGAAAATAATTAAATCCTTTTCCTCTCACAAGACCATAACAAAATAATATTACTGCTATTTCTATTTCTACCTTAAAAACCCAAATCACTACTATTACTAATACTACCACAATATATACTACTACTACTACTACTACTACTCATAATACAACAGTTCATTAGATCTTCAGTTCCTCTAGTTCAAACCTTTACAGCTAGCATGCATGCCACTTCCACCGAGTCAAATCACCCTCATTTCCGCCATATTCCAAATATAAGGAGACCTGTTACTTTGTGGAACCGACTACCGCGTGGATAGATCCCTGACAACTGTAATCTTAACCTCATCAAGTCAAGAGTCAATCTTTATCTATCCTCTTCGTATCCATAGTGATCACTTTCTACCACATCCCCATTCGTTCATATCACCCCCTCCCATTCATCCTGAACGTTTTACCCCTCTACCTTGAGCGACTCTCGATCCTTGTACTGGGTGAAATTTAGCGTTAAAGAAATTAATGATAGCGCAAATATCATACACTATTATTACTGATGCAACAAGGCGGACAACTGCTACATTACTTCCTCGGTTATCCGGACTTCGATTTTCCGGACTATGGTTATGTGGCCGTGAAATGAAAAGAAAAATTGAAATCACCAGAACGTTATTCAGTAATCCGAACTGAAACCCATTCTGATATTTCCTCTTAAAGAAGCGATTTGAGAATTTAGAGAACTATTCTCGGTAAAAGAGCAGCATCAGCTTTCATTGCCAATTTCCTGCTCTACAGATCGCTGGTTGTAAGCATCCTCCTCTACGTGTGTGGGACGTTCAACTCCTGGTTGAGGCGGGAAAAAAGGATCCAGGCGTTCAACAAACAAAATGCTCCAGAAAGCTCCCCCGCATATCCTAATGGGAGCACAAAACCAATCACTATGTACGGAGCATGGGCAAAAGTCTCGTGGGCCGACAGGAATCCCTCGCCGCCACTATCAAACGTCATAAGATGATATGGTTTGGCCACGTCATACTGCATAACAGCCTCTGCAAGACCATCATGCAAGGTACTGTTGAAGGCGGAAGTCGATAGCTGTGCTAGCACGAAGTCGCAAGTCATCTTGACAGAGGGTTTGAATGTACTGTGGTTGTTCAGATTGTTCATCATTCTAGATAACACGCTCTCTCCAAGAAACTGTAACGAAGGTCTGCTCAATAGAGTTGCAGTATATAACAACTCGGCCAGTATCTTTTAGATTTATTTACATTCTTTCGAATACGAATGTACAGAAATTACTGCGGGCACAAAGTGAGGGATCAATTTATATATTGATTTTAATATATAATTGAACCCCCAGTTTATATCCGCATTGTAATTTTTTGTTTGTTTATTAAATTCTGCTTAGGTGTGAATCCACCTTTTCTCCCTCAACTATGGGTTAAATTGTATGTGCATAACTAAATCATTAATATCTAAAAAAAATTCTGACAATGTAAAAATATTTTCTGGCTTTAAATAACCTACAAAAACTTGTTTCGTGTTTGTATATTAAATGCAGATTAGCTATGAATTTACTGCTTCTCACACAGCTATGGATTAATTAATTGGACTTGTATAACTAAATCATTAATATCTATAAAAAAATTCTTACAATCTAAAAATGCTTTCTAGCTTTAAATAAAAAGTGTTGATAAACCGTAAAAATATTCACTTACGTGCAAATAACGTTGGGGAAAGGTTATAAATCCCTTTCTTCTCCCCCCATCTATGTACATGTATCAGAAAATCATTATTATCCCCAAAAAAATTATAATAAAAAATATGACTGTAAAAACTGTAAAAAGGTTGATAAACAGTAAAAAAAAAAGAAATCGTTCGGAATTGTTTTCTCAGCACATAGCAAGGTTGACCTAATAGCCGTGCCGAAAAATATTGAAGAGGGGGAGTGGGATGATGATGATATTGCCCATGTCCAAGTTCAACATCCATAATGCACAATTTAGAAACACCAAAGTAATGATGATGTTTGGCAAATGTTTAAGTCGGTTGCGCTTTCAGCCCTAAGCTATACTTACAAATACTTCTACTTTAAGTCTATATTTCTGAGATGAGGTATTATGTACACTATTTACATTATTCGGACTATTGTCCTCATCTTTGTCGCCATATTTATTAAAACATTTCGGCTTTTCAGTATCTGTTTTATATTTCTGAGATGAGGTATTATGTACACTATTTACATTATTCGGACTAATACCTCATCTCAGAAATATAGATAGATACTGAAGGGCCGAAACGTTGTAATAAATATGGCGACAAAGATGAGGGCAATAGTCCGAATAATGTAAATAGTGTACATAATACCTCATCTCAGAAATATAGATAGATACTGAAGGGCCGAAACGTTGTAATAAACATGGCGACAAAGATGAGCTTTGTCGCCATATTTATTACAACGTTTCGGCCCTTCAGTATCTATCTATATTTCTGAGATGAGGTATTATGTACACTATTTACATTATTCGGACTATTGCCCTCATCTTTGTCGCCATATTTATTACAACGTTTCGGCCCTTCAGTATCTATCTATATTTCTGAGATGAGGTATTATGTACACTATTTACATTATTCGGACTATTGCCCTCATCTTTGTCGCCATATTTATTACAACGTTACGCCCCTTCAGTATCTGTCTATATTTCTGAGATGAGGTATTATGTACACTATTTACATTATTCGGACTATTGCCCTCATCTTTGTCGCCATATTTATTACAACGTTTTGGCCCTTCAGTATCTATCTATATTTCTGAGATGAGGTATTATGTACACTATTTACATTATTTGGACATAATAATGAATGTCAGTTATCAGTTATCTCCTGTTAATTTTTCCCTCGGAATGTTCTCCACTGCCTTAACCGGGTATTGAATTCACTCTCTTTGGGTCCTGTTACTAGATCTAACCAACGCCTTTATCCACTGTGCCATGTGTCCTCACGATCGCATGGCACAGTGGATAAAGGCGTTCGTTAGATCCAGGTAAACTTATGCTTAGATCTATGGTAAACTTATAAAGATGTAAGATCCAGTGACAGGACCCTTACAGCACCTAGTGTTCCCGAGCGGTCACCCATCTAAGTACTGACCAGGCTCGATGTTGCTTAACTTTGGTGATCATACGAGAACAGTTGTTACAACATCTTTTTGGTATCTCCGATTTGCAATTCGCACTTTGGACCTATGCTTTTGCTAACAACCATGCATTCTGTCTTCTTGCAGTTGAAGTTTAATGTTTTCTTATCGCTTTCGTCCACTCCCTAAAGAAAGCTAAAAAAAAACTGCTACAAAGAACGTACAATGAGGACGGAAGAGGTTCATCTTATTAGGTCATGTAAGATAGGTTGAAGCTGGACTTGAAGTTATTATGATTGCAGTAATCGGGAAAGCATATTTTCGGGTGTCTGTTCAACAACGTAACACATCTGGAGAAAAAGTTGTCTGAGTTTCCTCATCATTAACGAATGAGGATGAATAGAACCTGTGCATATGTCATAGCGGGTCCCAATTGTGAAGGTCTGAACTGGTGAAACTAAGGGAAGTAACTTGCCTGAACATTTGCCATGAAAATAACGGTAGAGTAGCGAGAGGCCAGCAACATTTCGTCCGTGAGAAAGGAATGTTTCTTGTTATTGATGTCTATTTTACGGCATAAGTTTGTAACGGATCGTGTGTTTATACGCGTTGTGAAATTGATGTAATAAAATAACCTGTCACTCCAATGAATGACTACACTATAGGTAGTAACTGCCTATAAGTATCTGTAAGTCAACGGACTACAGAGTCTAACTGGGATCTGTTCCAGCTATACTGGTCAAACTTTCTGCCTCTGGACAGAGAGAATCTCCAGACGAGGCTATGTCAAAGGGCAGAGTCTCGTCTTGGGAAACAGCTACCCGACTCCGTTTTATACTGGGAATTTTTGGCTGAGAGTACGGGCTCGGATACCCCACATTAAATTCGGTCCTGTGCCACATCTGATCGCGTGGGGCGGCTAGTAAATATACTAGCTGGAATCTGTTACTCGGCTGTTAGATGTTGTCGAACTCTCTGTCCGAAGGCAGAGAGGAACTCGGACGAGGCCGTGCCTAAGGGCAGAGTCTCGTCCGGGGGAGGTAGACAAACCCGAACCTGTTTATGCGGGGTTACAGGGAATTTTTGGCCGAGCCTACGGGCTCCGGTTGGCCCATATTAAATTCGGCCTTGTGCCACATCCTACCTTGTGGGGAGGCTGGTAAATACTTGTAGCTGGGATCTGTTGAGTACGACTCAGACTTACGCGAGAACTACCAACCTTCCAATAGTAGCACTCACTACTGGATTGACTTGTGACAACCTTGTGCATAACTGTTACCTTTATTCTTATTGTACTGTTTTTTTTTACAATAAACCTTTACTTATTTTATCCACCTTGATTTTCAAGTATATATATTCCTATTAGCACGGAATATAACAGAAATATAACACGCGTGGTCTCTTGAAATAAAGTCTCGTAGAAACATGGCCTACTCAAGATAGGTCCACCCAAAAGAAATGTAAAAGAAAACAATCAAGACCGAGATATATATATATATATATATATTTATATATATATATATATATATATATATATATATATATATATATATATATACAAACAATTATATGTGTATTAACAAACAGATGCAAATTACAAAAACAATAATGTGTAACAAATAATTGTCTGAGGTGTGTGTGTGTGTGTGTTTTGTGTTTGTGTGTGTGTGTGTGTGTGTTTGTGTTTGTGTGTGTGTGTGTGTATTTCATGGCGTCTTCCCACAAGTGGGAATGCGTATCTTCTGCCAGAGCTTACACAGTCGTAGTTTGCGAAGAAAGAAAGAAAGAAAGAAAGAAAGAAAGAACGAAAGAAAGAAAGAAATGTTTTTCTCAAGTATATATAGTTTAAGAATAGCTCACCAAGTGGTGGTGTCATAATTTAGGAGGAGATAACTCCGACAATTTTTACAAAGAGAGAAAACATAATTAGATGACGACAGGAAAAGAAAGTGAAAGAAAGAGAAAGAACCAGAAAGAAAAAGAAGGAACAAGAAAGAAATAGAAAGGAGATAACGTCACGAAAAAGAATAAGAATGAAAAAGAGTTTGACATTTTTTGTGTGTAATCTCTCGAGTATTTCAATCACTTTTGTGAGAATTAGTTTGCAATCTGCACAAGCAGTTAGTGTTAATATCCAATATCGGCTCAGGGTCATGTGTCAAGAATTGATTCAATGACAAAGAAAATGATCAATAAATAAAAGAAACATTCGTTTGCAGATTTCTTGGACCGGCAGTACCGGAAGTAACGGTCGATCTAAATTCACCCAGCATTCTAATTCTACGACAAAATATTCGACATTTAAATATTTTCGCGCGCAGATTCCTGTCACCTGACTTTTGGCTAGCGAGATTAATTACTGCTCCCGTCTCGAAATCTCGTTGTTGACAGACGATACTTACAAAAACGAAATTTATTATAACTGCGTTCATTATTTCGTCAACGAATTACATGAATAGAAGCAGCAGTTGCTGTTGAATGAATAAATTGTAGAAAAGCAAAAGAAATGTTGACATGGACAGGGAAAACAAAAGAGAGAAGAATGGGGAAAAGCAGTAAGGCGGGCAGATAAGGAATTAGGGATGGTAGGAGGAGAGACCGGTGGGCAAAGAAAGAAAGTAGGAAGAGAATATACAGTGCTGTTCGATAAAAGTGATTCACCTGATTTTTTTTTTTTTTTTACTAAATGTTCTCTTCTCCGGTGAAACTAAAGTTGAGCTAAATTCAAAGTATAAGCGATCTAAAATTCCGAAGAAAAAACTTTGAAAGCTCTTTGAATTTAGCAGTAAGTACTGTCAAGCATCTGTTCAGTATAATGTTCTGGCGATACTTTTCTTTTCATGGAACTGGTTTCTTAAAACCTATTGAAAAGACCCTCAGGAGCTAGCAGTACAAAGAATTTTAGAGTTCTGTCGGCTCCCTTCTGCTGAAAGGGTGCAAATCGACCCCACCAAGCTCATTTTTATGCAGAATAATGCTCCCTGTCACAAATCAAAATTGATGAAGGAATACTTTGATGAGAAGCAGGTAAGTATTATGACATGGCCGCCCCAATCTCCTGACCTCAACCCCATAGAAAACTTATGGAGCATTATAAAGTAGAGGCTCTCGAGAAAGCAGTTGAGCAACAAAGAGGATTTGATTGTGAATTTCATATCCGAATGGAATTCAATGCTTGGAGATGAGTTTTGCCAGAACCTAATCAAGTCTATGCCAAAAAGGGTTGAAAAGGTTATTCAAAATAAAGGAGGACCCATAGATTATTAAATATTTCGAACAATATTACCTATTATAAATAAATTATACCTCTATTATTCTTTATTTAAAGCTATTCGGTTATGTTTCTATTGATTACTAGTTGCAGGAAATAAGTGAGTCACTTTTTTTGCACAGAGTTTTTCCCTAAATCTCATTTATATCCAAAATTATAATTATCAATAGAATACCTTAGGGTGAGTAATCTTTTTTACTAGGTGGTCGGGAAGAGGTCTTTATATTAGTTAAAAATTAGTTTGATCCCAAAAACAATAGGCGAAAAAGATTTTAAGTGAAAAAAAAAATCAGGTGAGTCACTTTTATCGAACAGCACTGTAGTAGGAGAAAGCGGTAACTATGATCTTAATTACCGTATAGTTGGGTATGTCGGGTATGTACATGTCTTTTCTCATATGAGAAAAGTTATGAACATACCCGGCATTCATCGGGCAATTAAACGCCTTGTTCATATACTTGCTGTTATTAACGTAACGTTTCAACCGATCTCTTCTTCAGCCTACGTTATGTATATTCCAATTAGTTAATGTGGCTATTATAGTTAGTGCGGCCTTTTACGGGTGAAGTTGCCAGCCCCACAGCGGAACTGGTTTTGTATTTTACGGCCCAAGTGCCACCCAATGTAGAGGATTAGATGTGTAGTATGAATGTAAGTGTAAGGAGTAAGAACTGTGGATTATGGGGATATGCAGAATAGTTAAGTGACCGTTGACTTTGACTTGAGGTTAAGATTCTCTTAAGTGTCGGAGAGAGAAAGAGTAGAAGAAGCAAATATTGATACAAAAATAAAAGATAGAGATAGGGAGAATAAGTAGAGAAAGGAAAAGGTGAGAAGTAGAGAGGGAGAAAAGGGAGAATTAGAGTGAGGGAAGAGATAATCAGAGAGAGGGAAAGGAAAAGAGAGAGGGAAAGGAAAAGAGAGAGAGGAATGAGAGAGAAATAGAGAGAGGAATGAGAGAAAAGTAGAGAGAGGAATGAGAGAAAAGTAGAGAGAGGAATGAGAGAAAAGTAGAGAGGAATGAGAGAAAAGTAGGGAGAGGAATGAGAGAAAAGTAGGGAGAGGGAAAGAGCCTAGAGAGAGGAAAAAGACAGAAGTCGAGAAAGAAAGAGGAATACGAGAGAAGTAGAGAGGTTAAAATTATAGTGAAAAGAGTCACCCGAGTATCTTAACCGCAAGTCAAAGGTCACTTACCCCTCTTACATATCCACATATGTCAGTTCTTACTTGAGCTTAAAATTCTTGCGTTTGGAAAGCATCCACTCGGGAGTTCTTTGTTTAACTAAGGCTACAGAGCCGAGTTTGCGCTTCTATGTATGTATGGTGTGTTGTTCGTGGGGAGAAGTGGTGTATTCATACTTTTCCTAAGGACATTTATGCAAAAGTGAACGCAACTAACTCGACCGAAATTCGAACTTGGCATGTCGAGCCCACTTTCCACACCGACAACCGTCATGCCACGCCCACCTGTTAACATATATTCACAATCAATTTGAGCTATTTTTAAGAAAGTGATTTTCCTATCGATTATACCTGACTAAAGCCCAAGAATGTATCGACCGAAACGTTGTGCTAACAACATCGATACAAAGAAGATATTCAATTTTTTAAATAACATTCACCCAATAGAAAGCGCAAAAGCCACTCGAAGTATTACTGAAATAGATTGTTGTAAGGCGGTAAAGGGAAAGGGGAGGGGGCATATTATGAAAATATATAGGAGAGATAAAGATTGACCCAAGACCTGAAGAGGTTAAGATTGTAGTGATTAAGGAAGCATCATCTAGGGAGTCGGTCACATAAAGTGACACTTTCTGGAGAAGAAGCTGTCTGAGTGAAACTTCGTTCTTATCAATAGAATACGGAGGAAATGAGGATGATTTGACGACTTGTAGGTGGCATGGCGAGTTCTAATAGTGCTAGATATGGAGTCGGGAAAACCAATAATAGTGCAGGAATAGTTGTACGGGAATGAAAAAACAAAAATAAATAAAACAAAACTAATAAAACGAAGAATAAAATAAAAAATACAAACGAATAATTGACTGTTAGAGAGGAAGAGAGTAGAAAGAGGAAAAATTGATATAAAAATAAAAGAGAGAGATAGGGAGAATAAGTAAAGAGGGAAACAGAGAGAAGTAGTGAGAGAGAGATAAGTAGAGAGAGAGGGATAAGAGATAAGTAGAGAGAGAGGGATAAGAGAGAAGTAAAGAGAGAGGGATAAGAGAGAAGTAGAGAGAGAGAGATAAGAGAGAAGTATAGAGAGAGGGATAAGAGAGAAGTAGAGAGAGAGGGATAAGAGATAAGTAGAGAGAGGGATAAGCGATAAGTAGAGAGAGAGGGGATAAGAGAGAAGTAGAGAGAGAGGGGATAAGAGAGAAGTAGAGAGAGAGGAATAAGAGAGAAGTAGAGAAAGGAATAAGAGAGGAGTAGAGCAAGGAAAAAGAGGGAAGTAGAAAGGAAAAAGAGGGAAGTAGAGAGATGGAAAAGAGAGAAGCAGAGGGAGGAAAAAGAAAGAAAAGGAGAAAAAGTAGAGGGAGGAAACAGAGAGAAGACAGGAAAAGAAAGAAGTAGAGAGAGGGATAAGAGATGAGTAGAGAATGGAATAAGAGATTAGAGAGAGTAAAAAGAGAGAATCAGAGAGGAAAATAGAGAAGTAGAGAGAATTATAAGAGAGAAGTAGAGAGAGGAATAAGAGAGAAGTAGAATGAGGAAAAAGAGGGAAGTAGAGAGAGTGGAAAAAAGGAAAAAGAAAGAAAAGGAGAAAAAGTAGAGAGAGTAAATAGAGAGAAGTAGAGATAGTAAATAGAGAGAAGTAGAGAGAGGAATAAGAGATAAGTATAGAGAGTAAAAAGAGAGAAGTAGAGAGAGTAAATAGAGAGAAGTAGAGAGAGAGAGAGAGTAAATAGAGATAAGTAGAGAGAGAGAGAGTAAATAGAGATAAGTAGAGAGAGAGAGAGTAAATAGAGATAAGTAGAGAGAGAGAGTAAATAGAGATAAGTAGAGAGAGGAATAAGAGATAAGTAGAGAGAGGGATAAGAAATAAGTAGAGGGAGGAATAAGAGATAAGTAGAGAGAGGAATAAGAGATAAGTAGAGAGAGGAATAAGAGATAAGTAGAGAGAGGATTAAGAGATAAGTAGAGAGAGGAATAAGAGATAAGTAGAGAGAGTAAATAGAGAGAAGTAGAGCTAGAGAGTAAATAGAGAGAAGTAGAGAGAGGAATAAGAGATAAGTAGAGGGAGGAATAAGAGATAAGTAGAGAGAGGGATAAGAAATAAGTAGAGGGAGGAATAAGAGATAAGTAGAGAGAGGAATAAGAGATAAGTAGAGAGAGGAAAAAGGCAGAAGTCAATAAAAAAGAGAAAGAGAAAATTTGAGAGAGTACAAAGACAGAAATACAGAAAGAAAGAGGAAAAGAGAGAAGTAGAGAAAGGAATAAGAGAGAAATAGTGAGAAATAGAGTGATGGAAAAGAGAGAAGTAGAGAAAGAAAAAAGAATAGAATAGAGAATGGAATATGATAATGAGGAAGAAGAAGAGAAAAAGAAAAGAGATGTTGGGATATTAAAAGTGAAAAGGCAAAGGTGAAAATGAGAAAATAGAGAGAGACAGAGACAGAGAAACAGATAAAGAGAAACATGCAAAATAAAGAGGTACAATGACATATAATTATCCTAACAGGTGAAAGAAAGAGAAAGACAAATAGATAAAGAGAGAAGAGATCTTCTCTCTTCATGAAACCTCATTTTATTTTCTTTCCTCCTCATTAAAATTGTCTCGTTGGCGTCTTATTGGCATTACAGCCTTACTTGGGGTGAAATGATTCTTTAAAAAATAGAGAAAAAAAAATAAGAGAATTTGAAGTATTTTTTTTTTTAATTATTTAACACCAAGCAAGGCGATAATGTCACTAAGACGCAAGGGATTACTGGCGGGTGGAAAAAATGAGTAGACTTTAGGAAGAGGAACTTAAACAAGAATCAAGGGATAAACCTCTAGCATATGGGGAAGAAGTGTGAACCGGGCGTTAGGCGAACTTATCGCCTTCACTGTCTTAGCAAAAAAAAAGAGTGAAAATGAGAAAAAAAGGAAGAGATAGAAACAGGCAGACAGAGAGAAAGAGGCAGACGGAGAGAAAGAAATGTTAGGAAAGGAAAAACGAGAGAAAAGGGGGCAAAGTTGGGATATTGATGAATGAGGCAAATTAACAAATAATAAATATAATAAAATGGAAATATAAACGAATAAAAATATAAAATTAAAAAATAAAGTAATAATATAAAAATATTAACGAAAAATATAAAATCAAAGAATAATAAAAGAAATAATCTAAAACTCTAATCGAATAAAAATATAAAATCAAAGAATAATAAAAGAAATAATATAAAACTCTAATCGAATAAAAATATAAAATCAAAGAATAATAAAAGAAATAATATAAAACTCTAATCGAATAAAAATATAAAATCAAAGAATAATAAAAGAAATAATAAAAAAACTCTAATCGAATAAAAATATAAAATCAAAGAATGATAAAAGAAATAATATAAAAGTCTAATCGAATAAAAATATAAAATCAAAGAATAATAAAAGAAATAATATAAAACTCTAAACGAATAAAAATATAAAATCAAAAATCAGAAAATACCAAAAATATTAACGTGTAACCATTTCAGATAGAGTATATCTGTAAAATGAGAATATGAATAAAAGCAATAGGGAAACTTATCTTAGCCGACGTGTTTTGTCCTCCGAGGAACTTTATCAAGGCAAATGCAAGGAATTTATTTTGCAACAAGAATTTATGTACAAGAACAAAAAAGTTATTAGTTTTTCAAACATTTTAAATTTAAGTACGCATAAAAAGAAAGTGAACGAATAAAAAGTGAATAAATAAAAAAGAACGAGAACTAATAAAAAACAGTGAATAAAAGTAAAAAAAGACAATGAATAAAAAGGAAATGAATAAAATTGAAATAGAATAAATAAAAAGGAAATGCATAAAAAGAAAAAGAACGAATAAAAAATGAATAATTAAAAAAGAAAGAGAATGAATAAAAAAGAGAATAAATAAAAAGGAAATGAATAAAAAAGAAAGAAAATGAATAAAAAATAAATAAATAAGAAGAGAATGAATAAAAAAGAAAGAGAATGAATAAAAATGAAAGAATAAATAAAAAGGAAATGAATAAAAAAAGAATGAGAACGAATAAAAAATGAATAATTAAAAAAGAAAGAAAATGAATAAAAAAAAGAAAGAATAAAAAAGAAAGAGAATGAATAAAAAGAAAGAGAATGAATAAAAAAGAAAGAGAATGAATAAAAAGAGAATGAATAAAAAAGAAAGAGAATAAATAAAAAGGAAATGAATAAAAAAGAAAGAAAATGAATAAAAAAGAAAGAATAAAAAGGAAATGAATAAAAAAGAAAGAGAATGGATAAAAATGAAAGAATAAATAAAAAGGAAATGAATAAAAAAGAAAGAGAACGAATAAAAAATGAATAATTAAAAAAGAAAGAAAATGAATAAAAAAGGGAAGAATAAAAAAGAAAGAGAATGAATAAAAAAGAAAGAGAATAAATAAAAAGGAAATGAATAAAAAAGAAAGAAAATGAATTAAAAAAAGAAAGAATAAATAAAAAGGAAATGAATAAAAAAGAAAGAAAATGAATAAAAAAGAAAGAATAAAAAGGAAATGAATAAAAAAGAAAGAGAATGGATAAAAAAGAGAAGGAATAAAAAAGAAATGAATAAAAAAGAAAGAGAACGAATAAAAATGAGAATGAATAAAAAAACGAAAGAGAATGAATGAACAAGGTATGAGAATGAGTGAAACCCATAAAATGATGCATAATTCAACCAGAAAAGTGAAAGAAATAATACCTTTGATGGAAGAACATGACAAAAACGAAGGAATTTGTGAATCTTTTTGCGTTCGAGTTTATTTTCTATTCTGCGTTCAGACAATTGTTTCTCAATATTTCTTTCGTTTAATTCTAAAGCCTTTATTTCCGGCGCGCGCCAACAGAGGAAAGCAACATCCTTCAGGCAACGGAAGGTCAAATATTTAAAAAGACAAAAAGCCAACGTGGCGATTATAATGTTTAATATGTCAGATCGTGCTTTTGCTGAACAAGTGGGTAAAACGGAAAGCGTTAAATTGAGGCAAGGACAATTAAAGGAGAAAAGAGAATTGAAAAGAAACAAAAGAGAAAAGACACGGAGCGTCTGCAGAGAATAAGAAAGAAAACTTTACAAAAAGAGGAAGGACGAGCAGATGATGGCGAAAAAGATGGGAAGAAAAGAAATAAGGAGAAAAAGAAATTAATGAAAAATGTTTTTTAAAAAAATATTAAGGTAAATGAAAACTGGTCGAAATAGATAGAAAGAAAGAAAAAGGAAGCCAAAGAAAAAAGAAAGAAATGTAAAAAGAAAAGAAGAAGAAGAACGTAATGAAAATTTCAGTTGTAATACAAATAAATTAATAAACTGGAAAGCAAAGAAAAAATATGACTTCAATGAAACGAAAGAAATGTGGATTGAAAAAAAAAATGAAATTAAAATAGAACAAAATAAAAAGCAATGAATGAATGACAGAAAAATTAAAATTCAGTTAAAAGAAAGAAAAAGAAAAAGAAATAAAAAGAAAAAAGAAAGAAAAAGAAAAAAGAAATAAAGAAAGAAAAAGAAAAAAGAAATAAAGAAAAAGAAAAAGAAATAAAGAAATAAAAAGAAAAAAGAAATAAAGAAAAAGAAAAAAGAAATAAAAGAAATAAAGAAATAAAAAGAAAAAAGAAATAAAGAAAAAGAAAAAGAAATAAAGAAATAAAAAGAAAAAAGAAATAAAGAAAAAGAAAAAAGAAATAAAAGAAATAAAGAAAGAAAAAGAAAAAAGAAAGAAAAAAAGGAAAAAGAAAGAAAAAAGAAAAAATAAAGAAAGAAAAAGAAAAAAGAAATAAAGAAAGAAAAAGAAAAAAGAAAGAAAAAAGAAAAAAGAAAGAAAGAAAAAGAAAAAAGAAATAAAGAAAGAAAAAGAAAAAAGAAATGAAGAAAGAAAAAGAAAAAAGAAATAAAGAAAGAAAAAGAAAAAGAAATAAAGAAAGAAAAAGAAATAAAGAAAAAGAAAAAAGAAAAAAAATGAAGAAAGAAAAAGAAAAAAGAAATAAAGAAAGAAAAAGAAAAAAGAAATAAAGAAAGAAAAAGAAAAAAGAAATAAAGAAAAAGAAAAAAGAAATAAAGAAAAAGAAAAAAGAAATAAAGAAAGAAAAAGAAAAAAGAAATAAAGAAAAAGAAAAAAGAAATAAAAAAGAAAAAAATAAAGAAAGAAAAAGAAAACAGAAAGAAAGAAAGAAAAAGAAAAAAGAAATAAAGAAAAAGAAAAAAGAAAGAAAAAAGAAAAAAATAAAGAAAGAAAAAGAAAAAAGAAATAAAGAAAAAGAAAAAAGAAATAAAGAAAAAGAAAAAAGAAAGAAAAAAGAAAAAAAATAAAGAAAGAAAAAGAAATAAAGAAAGAAAAAGAAAAAAGAAATAAAGAAAAAGAAAAAAGAAATAAAAAAGAAAAAAAAGAAAGAAAGAAAAAGAAATAAAGAAAGAAAAAGAAAAAAGAAATAAAGAAAGAAAAAGAAAAAAGAAATAAAGAAGAAAAAAGAAATAAAGAAAGAAAAAGAAAAAATAAAGAAAGAAAAATAAAGACAGAAAAAGAAAGAAAAAGAAAGAAAGAAAAAGAAAGAAAGAAAAAGAAAGAAAATTAAAGAAAGAAAAAGAAAGAAAAATAAAGGAAGAAAAAGAAAGAAAGAAAAAGAAAGAAAGAATAGAAATACAACTGAAATAGAAAGTAAAAAAGAAAAAGGAAGACAGAAGAAAACAAAATTCAGTCGTAAAAGAAATAATAAACTGAAAAAACATAAAGAAAAAACATGACGTTTCAATAAAAAGAAAGAAATATGACTGGAAAGAAAACGGAATTAAAACAACAAGAATCGAAGAAACAATGGATGAAACAAAAAAATACAAATTAAATAGAAAAAAAGAAAGAAAGAGATAAAGAAAGATTAATTCGATTAGAATCGTAAGAAAGAAAGAAACGAAAATGCAAAAGAAATAGAAAGATGGAAACATGTAAATTGAATGGGAAAGAAAGAAGAAAAGTACAACTGAAATAAAAAGAAAGAAAAAAGAAAAGAAAAGAAAAGAAAGACGAAAAGGCAAATTCAATAGAAAGATGTTAAATTCAATTACAATCGTAAGAAAGAAAAAAGAAAAATACAAAGGAAATAGAAAATAAGAATAATGCAAATTGCAAGGAAAGAAAAACGGAAGAAAAAAAGAAAAAAGAATAAAGAAAGAAAAAAGAAAGAAAATAGAAAGAAAAAAGAAAAAAGAAAGAAAAAAAGAAAAAAGAAAAAAGAAAGAAAAAAAGAAAAAAGAAAGAAAAAAAGAAAGAAAGAAAGAAAGAAAGAAAAAAGAAAGAAAACGTTACAGAAGTAAACCTTATTAAAAATGAAAAATAAAAGAGACGGAATATAGTTAAATGCGATAAGAAAAGAAATATTAAAAAGAAGAAAATAATTCAAAGTGCGAGTGTAATATAAAAAGTACGGAAAATAATTAAAAAAAAACACCAAAGAATTTAACAAGAAAATATTTTTTTTAACTCGAATCTGTTAAAGAAAGAAAAGTAGAAAAATTATAGAACTAATAGATTTGGGTAAGGAGAAAACATTGTAAAGTGAATAATTAAAAATATAAACCTGTAAATGATCAAAAGAAAGAAGTAAACAGATCTCTGTGGTATGAGTGGGTTGAACGAAGAAAAAGCAAAAAATTAGGGAAGAAGACAAAGAATAAGAGAAGAAGATGGAGGAGAAGAAGGCGGAAGACAGTCGAAGATGGAATAAAAGCATAAAATAAATTTTGAAAACGATCTATATCTACGTCTGTAGTTTAGTTAATAACAGAGATAATGTATATAAAGTTAATATGACGTAAAGGGAGATAATCAATGACTAACTTTGCAACAACGAAAAGAATAGCGGGGTTAATTAGGACCGAGAGGTTAAAAACGAAGAAGTAAAATCAAGAGAAATGAAGAAGGAAAAAAGTTAAATACAAAAGCGAATAAAAAAAAAAGGATAAAGAAATAAATCGGCAAAAGAAGAAAAATTAGCATTAAATACATAAACGTGAAGACAGAGAAAGAATAATGTTATATTCTTCTAAAAATGGCGGAAAGCTTAAAAAAATGAAGAAAAAAACTATTAATCAAAATTGTTATCTAAGATGGCCGAAGGTTGAAGGCGTGATGTTGATCGATTTTCTCCAATAAACCAACAAACCCTCACCACCCATACGAGGTCAATTCGACTGTAATGGCGTCGAATTATTGAGAAAATTCTTCTAAAGCTAAAACAAATGTAAGATCGTGTCGACAATTAGCAAGCGTCACGCCCGTTGGCGGGGTGTGCACTGTAAATGGTAACTGACGGAGGCAGGCGACAGTTAACCACACGGACATAGCTCCTTACTGCATACGGTGACCACTAGCAGCCAAGATCGTCTAACTTCCAAGTACTATAAACGGGACTCGGAAATTATGTCCCCCCTTCAATTTCCTCCTCCAGTTTAAAAGATCATCGTCTGTCATGACAAATGCGCCCCCTAGCGACAATAGCTAAGAGTCGCACGACTGAACCATTTCACTTCCGGCATGTGCTTTCATGTATCCAAGATGGCGGCCATTGTGCGAACGTGATACGCCTGTTGTGGACGACCGTATTATTCGTGCTCGGAGCATACACAAGTAATTTGTGGGGAGATTTGCCGCTTTTCGCGACGGCTAAGATTGAATTGACATTGAGAACTCTTATAATTACATTAGTGATCCGCGTCTCTCCACCATGTTAAATAGCACGTAGCGTTTGCTGGGGATAGCCATATTGACAGACAGGGGCAAATCTCCCGTTTTAATTTTTACGAATGAAAATTTCAAACTGTGAATCGACAACTGCTTGAGTTTGTTCTCATCCCTGTACAGAGTGTGTTTATCAACTTTAAGAAGTGTCTTTCTTTCTACAACATCACCGCCAGTTTATAACTCTCTCAAAAGACAGACATCGAGAAATATGAATACGGGAGAGCTAAATGGTTTGAAATTTTTTTAGGCTGTCTCATATTAAAATTCCATTTTGTTTTTCAGCTGGGTGCTTCATTCCACAATAAGAATCATATAAGTCTGTTCCTTCAGTTCTCACCAGTACCTCATAAATAATGGATTATTCCGCCTTGATCGTAGGTAAAGAAGGAAAAGATATATCAGTGATTCTATTTGGTTTCAATAAGAACAAGAAGAGAGAGAGAGAAGATGGAAGAAGGTGATAACCTTTTTATGTGCTTGTTTACTTCAGTGAAATGGAAAAACGTGTCGATTTAAAATATTTTCATTTGTACCCTCTTAATTCTTTAAATAGTGACTTACATTCATAATTTTGTCGGTATTAAATAACCCATTGAGGTGTTGATATGCCGTAAAACAAAACAAAACAAACTAAACCAAACTCACGACGTTTCTGTCATTGTATGGTCCAGCTTTCTTCAGTATCTGTCTATATTTCTGAGATAAACTATTTAACTATTTATACTATTTACATTGTTCGAACAGTTATCCTCATCTTCACTGACATATTCATGACGTTTCAGTCGTTGTTCGCTTCGGCCTTCTTCAGGTGACAGACATTGGAATTTCGAACTAAAACGTTTATTTAGTCAACAAAGACTAATTTCTAATTCCACATACCATGACTTATTTTCAGTTAATTCGCCTTGATAAGTTTTTGTTCTTACGTTTTTGGATAAAAGCTTTGGTTGATTGATCCCAAGAGTTGTGAGTTCAATCCCTGGCCTCAGCGGAGAGCGCGAAAACTTAGAGGTGAAAAGAACAAAACCATATTGTGGAATTAACATCCAAAGACATGGTACGTTGAACGTACCAATAAAATATATATCGCCGGTATGTCATTACAAAATATATCATGGTTAAAAAAAAAAATTTTTTTTAAGTTGTTCGTTGGTTGTCATGTTAACGCTAGTATGCAAACCACGGGTAATGCTAGAAACGTAAAATTTAATACAGACGAATAAATCCTATTTGTTTTCTTCATTTATTGAGGGTAGAACATGAAATTAAAAGGAATGATGAAAAGATGGTTACATGCCGATGGCATAGGTTTTTAGTTGAGATAAGAATGATCTTGAAAAGCAAACGTTCCGAGAAATAGGTCTCCAGATTTTAGATTGAAGGCACGAAAGACAGAGACAGCGCGTAACATACTTCGAAAGTTTGAGTAAATTGATTACGGAACAGGGTTTAGGATAAATAACAAACACAATTTATTAAGAGCTACAAAGGATAGGAAACTGTGGAGAGCCATAATCACCTACATTATGAGGGCACACGGCATATAAAAAATAGAATACTACTAGTGGAAATAAAGCAATTGAATTGATGAAAGAAATCCCAGTGAAAACTGAAGAATGCTTGACAATGCTTCATCTAATCAAAATTCCAGATAATATTACTACTACTAATACTACTGGTGGAAATAAAGCAATTGAAATGAAGATGAAAGAAATCCTAGTCCAAAATGAATAATGCTTGACAATGCTTCATCTAATCAAAATTCCAGATAATATTACTACTACTAATACTACTGGTGGAAATAAAGCAATTGAAATGAAGATGAAAGAAATCCTAGTCCAAAATGAATAATGCTTGACAATGCTTCATCTAATCCAAATTCCAGATAATATTACTACTACTAATACTACTAGTGGAAATAAAGCAATTGAAATGAAGATGAAAGAAATCCTAGTCCAAAATGAATAATGCTTGACCATGCTTCATCTAATCCAAATTCCAGATAATATTACTACTACTAATACTACTAGTGGAAATAAAGCAATTGAAATGAAGATGAAAGAAATCATAGTCCAAAATGAAGAATACTTGAAAATGCTTCATCCAATCAGAATTCAAGGGAATGTTAATGTTAAAACTAAGGACTTACATTTGGAATTAAACTGAAAAAATTCAAGTAAAAAATGAATAATGTTTTTCTTTGTTTTCTGTTTAATCTTTTCACTTCAAGCAAGGCAACAAAGCCACTAACACGCGGGGGTGGTGTTTACTGAGTGTGAAAGAATAAGAAAGAAGAGCGAGAACAATAAAAGAAAAGAAATTAAGACAGAAGATAACGATTAGCATTTCATTTAAATTTTTCAATATATAAATTTGAATTGAAATAGAGAAACTGGAAGACAATTCCACGTGCGAGAATTATGAGAGAAGAACTCTTAGCATAGAACTTACAGTTAAATTGAAGATCAACCATCCCCTATCCTTCCATTTTGGTTTTGTGTCACATTTTTGTATTATTCAAAATAAATATTACTTCTATGGTACATATGTTTTATACATTTCAACACAGTACTAGATTGCCAGAAAGATCTCATCATTTTACAGTTGAAATATCGAGATGTAGTAGTAAGTTCTTTTTTTTTACGTACTTCTCGCTTATGGCACTCTGGCCCCGTGTCTTGCTTTTATCTTCAAGAATTTAAATAGACTTTAGGAACTTAAGCGCATTACGGGATTGGCAAGAGGGCCTCATCATTTTATCTTTGAAATGGCTAAATTTTAACCGTAAGTTCTATGCCGAAGAACGCACTTTTCTTTATTAAGATTTATAAAAAGCGGGCGAAAGTACTACACACAGTTTAATAGATAAAAATGGGCCTTCAATTTAAAATTTGAAGTATCCATTATATGATAACGTTTGAACTAATCTATATATGTTATTATAATATTTTACATCGCTACACAAAAACTTTCATGTTTCGGAACTATAATGTTCCTTCATAGCTAACATATGATGAAAATGATTTATTTGATAAACTAGAAAATAAATCATTACCTGATTTGGAAGTTAAAATGGAGGGGTCCTCTAGTTTAAAAAAAAAATGTGGGCATGTCTGGATTAACCAATCAAGAGACAGATCTAAGCTGAAAGTGAAAAAATTTAAAATTAGGCAATAGGGTGTAGGTAGGTGGGTTATGAATTCATGTCTATATAAATTGACACTTTAGACACATCCAACAGCGGACAAACTGTTGCAAGCAAAACTTAGATAAGGTGAAGTAGACTCACAAAAAGTTATTTTTAAGGAATTTCAAAAATTTTTATATATGTGTGTGTGTATGTGTGTTTGTGTGTGTGTCCTAAAGTGTGATACTTATTATATTTAATGGGCAATACAACAAGGCAATATTAAAGATGAACAAATCAAAGAATTAAGTAAATATTATGTGGACTATTATATACTAATAAAATAATGGAAATGTAATGCGTAAATCTTTTGAAAAATTCTATTAACTATATTTTAAAGTAAACATTATACAATGCCTACAAATTACAGTTAATTCATTTCTTTGATTTAGGAAAGCTTTATTTTTAGGAAACTTTATAATATACAGCTTTTCATGTAAACACAGGGGACATGGGTCATTTAAGGGTTTGGAGATTCTTGTTTTTTATATTTTTCATTTTACAATAGGGGTTTTATTAAATTTTTTAAATGCCCAAAATATTTATAAAGGGATGTTCTGTTGTGCTATGCATTGTTGTTAAAGAATACATACATACATATATATATATATATATATATATATATATATATATATATATATATATATATATATATATATATATAATATAAAAGGCTCAAACACTAATATTCCATGGTTATAATTTATTACATTGGAATTGTAATCACGATCCAAATCAGACCTACTGTAGGTCTGATGATTTGGATCATGATTACTTGTATCTGTAAAAAATCAGTTTTTGTTCTCAAGAAATTGTTAATGCAATATTCACTTGCAAGAAAAGAATTATTCTAAAAATTCAAAATATATTTCAGCTTTAAATAACATACAAAGGTTGATAAGCCATAAAAAACAAATCAAACAATTCCTGTTACTCAGGCGTTGTTACCAGGTAGAAATTAAATTAATGCTCTCAACACAGATGTCCATTTCAGTTTCATTTGAATAATCTGTCTATGTACGTTTATATAGGTACATACGTAGTATAATGGTTTACAAGTTTGTCTCGCTAGATCTGTTATGACTGAGTAGTGAGTTTGATCCTCACTGGATTCCCCTATACTTTCAACCTTGTGCCATAACTAAGCTACACTATATATATACACATTTTAATTCAATGGCAGACATATATTTTCGTTTTTTTTTAACATATATATATATATATATATATATATATATATATATATATATATATATATGAGAGGGCACTGAGCTCAAAACCGAAAAAAATGGCGACTTTCAGTTTCTTGCTTGAAAGCAATCGTCAGGTTATGTGAGTTATATGGTGGCTCGACTTGACTGAACATAGTGTTTGTTGTGGTGTCATCCCTGTAAAGAGTCTATGTTGGACTCTTCCGCCTACTATAAGATTAGTAGGAGAGAAGGCCTTAGGGGAACAATCGAATAGATCTGTTCCAGATGTGCTAGTCAAACTCTATGCCTCCGGGAAGAGATTTTTGGATCCCCAGGCGAGGCTATGCCGAAGAGCAGAGTCTCGTCTCGTGGAATAGCTACCCGGCCCCGTTTTATACGGGGTTTATGGGGAATTTTTAGCCGAGCCTACGGGCTCGGATTGCCCCACATTAAACTCGGCCTTGTGCCGCATCCTACCTCGTGGGGAGGCTGGTAAATATCAACAGTCGAATAGATTGAAACCGACCCACGCTCACTAGCCGTGTAATACTCTTCTGTTGTACTTACTGTTTAATATATGATATATCTGCAAAACTGGTTTTGTTATTTCTTTAACCATTTACTTGGTCACAACAGTGTTCAAAAATGAAAAGGATACTCGACCCTCGCCTTTGACCTCAGTGTCCACTTTTATATTTACACTCGCCCTATCTCTAGTATTGAGCATTTTTACCCATAATAACTGCATTATTTCATATATATATATATATATATATATATATATATATATATATATATATATATTACGCGAATCATTCATACGAAAAGCAGATAATGAAGTTAATGATATGGCAAGAATCACTCTCGCAAACATTAACTTCATTATCTGCTTTTCGTATAAATGATTCGCGTAATCTAAATTGAACCCGCACCACATAATTGATATATATATATATATATATATATATATATATATATATATATATATATATATATAGGACAGGCAATAGATCCGTTGATATATAATCCAGGTGGATCCTAGCAATAACAAATATTAAAACTGATCCACAGAGAGCTCGATGTATTTATTATAACAGAGCATATATATATATTTTTATGGTAAAAAACAAAATTACCTCAACATGAGTATAGTATATTTCTGGCTGATTTGAACCCAGCCGTCTTCAGCTCTTAAGTGTTTGTCTGGAAGAAAGGTGTTAGAATTTATTTTCAATATCAATTCCCCTCTGGGAGACGCCTTGTTTATGATAAGGGGCTTGTGTTGGTGACCGGTAGGGGGCCTGAGGTATCTCATTACAAGTAGTAGCAGTCTAGGGTTGGAGTTTATTTATGTCTAGAGCCTTTCGTTGTCTGTTACTAAATTTCGGTTTCTACTATGGGGTTCACCGTGTACTAGCAACAAGTGTGTTTTCCTGGGATTTACAGTAAATAGTATTTAGACCATAAGGGTTTAATATTATTAATAAGTTATGGGGGATTTAACCTTAGGGCCAATTACATTTAGGTAAATCAGTTGACGAATGGATCCATAACTTGTGGGTAATACCGGGACATTTAATGGAATAGATCATGCTATCCGACACACATACCCCCACATGTATCCACATACAAATGTCTGTGCGTTTACACATATATACATTTATGTGTACCCACATACATGTATATAACTTAGTAACCATATGCACATACACGCCTCCATACATACATCTACATATATTCTTATGTAATTTTGAATCTGTTCCTATGTCTACATTTCGTAATTAGCTCTTTTCGTTGATTTAATAGTTTGCATTGATTTTCGTATTTTATTATCCTGATTTTCTCCTCCAAATATAGCATGCACCTATTTCTAAAACTATTGGGGATGTTCACGAAACCTAAAATTTTCCAACTTATTTGGGGATTCAGACCATTTTCTTTCAATTCCCGAATTTTTTTTAAAGGGCTGTTTGGTGTTTTAATTTTGTATTAGTAAATGAGTGTCTATGTGTATTGATTGTTTGTTTAAATTCTCCATTCTAGACTTAGTTTGTTTTTTTTTGTTTTTTTTCATGGAACTTACTTCATATGTATTTTTATGGGAATTAATAATTGATGCATATTATTTGTGCAGGAGTAGCTAATCTTGATTGGCTTCTTGTTGAATATTTTATTTAGAGGATTTTTTTGTGGAAGTTTTTAGTAATTCATTTTAGGAAGTACTGTCCGATGTTGATACTTGAAAGTTTGCAGAAGTGGAGGGTGTGAACTAAGTGATTTTATTTTTCCTATTTTTACACCTACATCTCACTTTTTTGTTTGTCATTACTACCTATAAGGATTGTGTATTTTTTAAAACCATTTTTGGAGGGACTTTTCATGTGGTTCTTTATTTTTATTAAAGATTGTTTTCACTGGACGATAGTTTACTAATTCTGGTGCAAACAGTAGTGGGTGTTTGTCTCGGGATTGCATTGGGGTGGTTAGAACCTATATTAATGCAGTTTGGGGTTTCGTTGTCTTTATGGTAAGTTTTAAAAAATAAGCTGTCTTACGCAACTAAACTAAAATTTTCTTACTTATTTGGGAACATTTTCCTTCAATTCCCATAATTTTTTCAAAAGGGTTGTTTAGTGTTTTAATTTTGGGTTTGGTAAATGAGCGTCTATGTGCACTGATTCTCTTTTTAAATTCTCCTGCAGAAATGCCGATGTAAATATTATGGTTTTTCGTATTTTCTTTGCGGGTAATGGTTGCCTGGTAAACTACCCTGGTGGATCTGCACTTGCTCTCTACTGGGCAGTTTTTCATAATTCTACAATTACAGGGGGTTCCCATGGTAGATTTAGTTTTTTTCCCATGGAATTTACTTAATATGTAATTCTTATGGGAATTAATAAGTTGATACATATTATTCGTGTAGGAGTAGCTAATTTTGATTGACTTCTTGTTGAATATCT
>OZ038510.1:86497163-86669663 GCA_964036315.1 Acanthosepion esculentum
ACAATTTCTCAGAGTTAACCTGTAGAAAAGACAATATTCATAAATGTAGTAATGTAATAGTTGCCGACACGTTTCGTCCAATGTGGACTTTTTCAAGGTAAAACGAAATGAATTTATTAAACGAAGTAACTAATAATAACAAAACAAAATGTCCTTAGCAACTGGAAGAATTTACAGAACGCTATTTCCATACTGTAAACTAAAATAAAAAAAAAACGCATTTATGAGAACAAAGGAGACCTCACAAAAAACAACTTAATGCACTAGTCATACATAGAAATAAATTCAACCACAATTTTGATTTTAAAAATGCTACTCTCATAAAAAAAGAAAATAACTCAGTCAGAAGGAAAATCCTCGACATTGAATATTATCCAAATATTAATCTACGCCCAGGCTTTTTTCCTATTTAACCTTTCTTAACAGAATTACTACTCTCCCAAACAAATGTACAGAACAGTATAAAGAAATAAAAAGAAAATAGTTGAATCCGTCAACACAGCAATAAAAACAATATCTCCACACATGACGGCAAATGACGTAATTTCAGTAAACAGTATGAAAATAGCGTTCTCTAAATTATATATATATATATATATATATATATATATATATATATATATATATATAGAGAGAGAGAGAGAGAGAGAGAGAGAGAGAGAGAAATAGAGAGAGGGAGAAAGAGAGAGAATTTAGAGAACGCTATTTTCATACTGTTAACTGAAATTACGTCAATTACTGTCACGTGTGGAAATATTGCTTTTATTGCTGTGTTGACGATTATATATTTTATTACTGTTTTGACATATATATATATATATATTTTATTGCTGTGTTAACGGATATATATATATATATATATATATATATATATATATGCGTGTGTGTGTGTATGTATGATTCTAAGTATAAGTGCACTTTTTCCATTTTCTCTAAAACTTCGTCGTTGCTCATACGTACAGTCTCAGCATCTTTCTGTAGAAACACACTTCTGTTGCTTCAAACTCTTCTTCATCTTTGAGGACATTGTCCACCATTCACAGTCGTATAGGAGTACCGATATTATATAGCCTACCAGTACTCTTCGTCTTAATACGTTTCTTAGATTTTGGGTCATCTTTCACTAATCCAATGAACTTTGTAGTTTTAACCATTTCACCCCCAAGCAAGGCGATAATGCCCCTATGACGCAAGGGGGGTTACTAGGAGTGGAAGAGAATGGGAAGAGTTCAGGGAAAAGATAGACCAATCAAAGAACAAGGAAGACAGAAGATGGTGATTGACGTTGCATTTAAACTTTTGAAGACTGTACATGTCAGGGAAGTAAGAAACTTGAGAAGTGCTAGAAAAGAAACTACTAGATTAGAACGTAGGGTTATGTCTATTTAGTTCAACAGTAAAACGGCGAGACCTAATTGCCAATCTAGTATCACGCTTAAATTCATGCAGTCGATGCATTAAGGAGGAAAGCTCATTAAAGCACTTGCTATGAAAGTATTTGTAGAAAAGACAAGGGAAGCTATGCTATGTCGGTGAGAAAGTGACTGCAGTCGAAAAGCCTTGTCAAGATCGATAAAATTGAAAACTATTCTTTGAAAGTTCTCGGGAATCCCGAGTAGATCGGATATGGCAGTAATATTCAATTCACGGACGAATGGTAAATTCCATGATTTTGGTACCTCCAAGCATCAGCAACAGTTCTTTTAGTATGGAAGCTTTCTACGCAAATCCATGTCAAAAAGATGTATAACATTTTTTAGTAAGCTTTAAAAAAGTAACATTATTGTTTTGATAAACATCAGTTGTCTCAATACTGGTTCCCATCTGAAATAATAATAATAATAATAATAATAATAATAATAATAATAATAATAATAATAATAATAATAATATTGGGCCAATATCTGCACTGGAAAATTTGCAACTCCTATGGGAAGGAAACTGGAAGAAACTGGTACGAACACCACCCTGACCCGGTTACGGAGATAGGACCTGTTACAATTCTATGGGACTACACAATACACACTGACAGAACAATCAAAGCCAACCGCCCAGACATTGTTATTAAAGACCACAAACAAAATAAGTGCCTCCTTATTGATATGACAGTCCCTGCAGACTGCAATGTATCTTTGAAGATATTCGAAAAACTGTCAAAATTCAAGGACCTTGAAATAGAAATCTCAAAAATGTGACACATGGGAACATCAACAATCCCTGTTGTAGTTGGAGCCTTAGGATTGGTTGGAAAAGATTCCAGTAGGCTGATTGAAGGGATCCCTGGAAGTCCATGCCTCAAAGAGATACAAAAAATTGTTCTGACAAGTACAGCCCACACTTTACGAAGGGCTTTATGTAATATTTTTTTTTTGCAGTGGAAAGTGTCATGATACCATTTCTAACCTTAGGTCCCTGGGCGGGACCCGGAAAGAAATGTGTAAACGCCAGATATCAAAGAAAATAATAATAATAATAATAATAATAATAATAATAATAATAATAAATATTGTTTTTTTTTTAATTCTCGCTTTACATGAAAGGTTTCCAGTCAAATCAATTATAGGACGATGTCAAAAGTGACAAACGAACGCAACTGATTGTTTACTTATAATATTCACTGTTTAACTCTCGCTTTTATTAATGAGAAAAGCGGTTATCAACGACAGGTTTTCTCTGTCAACTCTCCATCTGCGAAAGAACTCATTCTCCAGCTTGTGTCTACACATCCAGCGTAACAACGGGTGTAGACTATTGGAGACATCACCGAACCCATTACTCGCTAATGTCAAGTAATTCTGTTCGGGGTTTATTATAGACAGTATGAAGCGTTCGTCTTGACGCGTTTGTTTGCGCAGTGCTGGTGTATTGGCGCCATTTGGAACAAATATTACAGATGGCGTTAGATCAACAAGGCGGAGAAGTTCTTTCCGATTCAGATCAATTTAACGAGTTTCCCCACCTCCTTATTCAGTTTGATTCACCTGCTATTATTTTCATATTTTAGTTAAACATCCTCATTACACATGTTTTATTGACGTACAAGGACGGAGGTGATGAAAAGAATGAAAGTTCTTAGACAGTCGTTCATAAGTAAAGTTTTTGTCCTCAAATTATTCATACGTTCTAGTTTATCTCGAGCGATTATATTATTCAAATTGTAACATTTATTTTACACACACACACACACACACACACACACACACACACACACATATATATATATATATATATATATATATATATATATATAATATAAAAGGCACAAACACTAATATTCCATGGCTATAATTTATTACATTGGAGTCGTAATCACGATCCAATTCATCAGACTTACAAATTCAAATTCTATGGAATATTAGTATTTGAGCCTTTTATATTATATTCTTACTCTGTCGTTGACATTGAGTTCTACCTGGATTCTATCCACTTGAGAATTTATATATATATATATATATATATATATATATATATATATTGACCACTAATATTATCAATATATATATATATATATACGAGGGTCATTCAATAAAAAAGGTGAATTTTTCGGTATAAGGACTTCTAATATAGATATAAGCTTACTCTTTTATTTTTATTTTTTTCGTTTTACTTCTTTTTCACATGGATTTAATTTCTTTTGCAGATTAAAAAAATACTTTGAGAGTTTTGGCGATTAACAAAGATGGCCGACCAAGAAGGATGCTCCAGGATTGAACAGCGGTCAGTTATCAAGTTTTTGGTTGCTGAAGGGTGCAAACCAGTTGAAATTCATAGGAGAATGTCAACTGTGTATGGTGCCACATGTTTCAGCAACAAAAATGTCTACAAGTGGGCTAAATTGTTTAAAGAAGGATGGAACAGTGTTGAGGATGAAGACAGACCTGGGAGGCCTACAGAACTGAGATCTCCTGAGGTGATCGAATCAGTCAATGACCTCATTCAGTCTGACAGAATGGTGACAGTGGATGACATTGCAAGGACTTTGAGCTTAACTGTTGGGACAAACGCAGGGGTCATCAGTCAGAAGGAGTCATCTTGCATCATGACAACGCAAGGCCTCACACAGCAGCCCAAACGGTGCCGACCATCAACGAGCTGGGCTGGGAACTGCTCCCTCGTCCCTCTTACAGCCCAGACCATGCCCCTTCAGACTTTCACCTGTTTGGTCCCTTGAAAGCGTTCACGAGAGGCACCAAGTTTAAAAGTGACAATGAAGTCAAAAGTGTTGTGAGCGACTGGCTGAGACATCAGTCCGAAGATTTTTACGCTGAGGGAATACGGAAGCTTGTGCACAGATGGGAAAAGTGTGTGACAGTGCTGGGAGACTACGTTGAAGAAACAAAGTAAGCTTCTATCCGTATTAGAAGTCCTTATACCTTATTTATTGAATGACCCTTATATATATATATATATATATATATATATATATATATATATATATATATATATATATATATATATATATATATATATATATATATATATATATATATACAATGAAGTTTGATTTAAAAGAACAGACAAGGTTTACCTGTTTAATCTTTTATTGTACTTTTCCAGTTTTCGAATAATGCTTAAAACTGCGGATAAACTGACTGAAATTCCTGTTTGTGTTGTTGTTTTGTTGAAGTAAGTTCGAGTTTCGCAGTCATTTTCAAGAGCCAATGTGGTGTCAGCGTAGTAGACAGAATGCTTTTGTCTACATCTTGGTATACTTTAGGAAACTGAATATTTGAAATATTCTGCGGTGACATCACATGTAACGCTTCCTGGGACCGACAACGTATAAAAAAGAAACATATTTTTTAATCATATATATATATATATATATATATATATATATATATATATATATATATATATATATATTGGGTTGGTGCAAAAATAATGTCGTTTTCTCACATGAAGTTGAACGTAAAAAAACGACATTATTTTTGCACCAACCTAATATATATGATATGATATGATAAAGTTAATTGGTATTCCGTATGGATAATTCCAGGGAGAATATAAATCCTGAGAGCTCAATGTAGTAAATAGACCAAGTGATAATTAATCAACAAATCGGAGACTTCAGAAAGCCATAGTAGTATTTTATATTTCGGGAGGCCGGTAAAGTTCGATTTTGTTTCGTCAGAGCGTGCGGCTGCAAAATCGCAATCTCTGACGAACCAAAAACGAATTTTATCGGCCTCCCGAAATATAAAATATTATTATAAATCTCCGATTCGTTAATTAATATATATATATATATATATATATATATATATATATATATATATATATATATATATATATATATATATATATATATATGTATGTATATATATATATATATATATATATATATATATATATATATATATATATATATATATATATATATATGTATGTATGTATCCATAAAAGGTTAATGGTCAGAGTTGAATTGGACCAGGAAACATTAGCATTAAAAATTACTCAATACACGTGTGAAAAAATCAAAAATCAAAAAATAACTTGTAGAGCAGTTGATTCTCCTACTTTGGTTTCAACCTTACGCTATCCTCAGGTGATTGAAGGTGAAGCCTTTACAACAACCACAATAACATTTGCAACCACTGCCAACAGAAAAAATTAGCAATAATGAAATTTGCGGATCCATTTTTTTTTTTTGAACCAGAGATCCGAAGTCATGAACTGTTGCATGCATACATAATAAAAATCATCTTAAGCTCATATGAGTCTGGTTAAAAGAGTATGTAGATTTCAATTAACCTCCCCCCACCTTTTTTTTGCTGGTAGCCAATGCCTTACAGATATATAAAAAATTGTACTCAAGAGTACAACTCAACTGCTCAAAGTGTTCTGTCCAAATAAAATGTCTATGTGTTTGTAAGTTGCTGTTTTTGTTTATTTTATTCTATTTTTTAACAAATGCTCAGCGGAAAATTTCCTCGTGCCATTTTTGACCTTAGGTCTCTGGTTGGGACCCGGAAGGGAATGTGTATACAATCAAAGGATATAATAATAATAATAATAATAATAATAATAATAATAATAATAATAATAATAATAATAAATAAGCCCAAGCCGTGTTAGCCCAAGATGCAGATTCTGTGACAAATATCCAGAAACCATTGATCATCTTATATCAGGTTGCACGATATTGGCACCCACTGAATATAAAACCCGGCATGACAGAGTGGGCCAATATCTGCACTGGAAAATTTGCAACTCCTATGGGAAGGAAACTGGAAGAAACTGGTACGAACACCACCCTGACCCGGTTACGGAGATAGGACCTGTTACAATTCTATGGGACTACACAATACACACTGATAGAACAATCAAAGCCAACCGCCCAGACATTGTTATTAAAGACCACAAACAAAATAAGTGCCTCCTTATTGATATGACAGTCCCTGCAGACTGCAATGTGTCTTTGAAGATATTCGAAAAACTGTCAAAATACAAGGACCTTGAAATAGAAATATCAAAAACGTGGCACATGGGAACATCAACAATCCCTGTTGTAGTTGGAGCCCTTGGACTGGTTGGAAAAGATTCCAGTAGGCTGATTGAAGGGATCCATGGAAGTCCATGCCTCAAAGAGATACACAAAATTGTTCTGACAAGTACAGCCCACACTTTACGAAGGGCTTTATCTATGTAATTATTTTTTTATTTTTTTTGCAGTGGAAAGTGTCATGATACCATTTCTAACCTTAGGTCCCTGGGCGGGACCCGGAAAGAAATGTGTAAACGCCAGATATCAAAGGAAATAAAAATAATAATAATAATAATTCTTTTGTATTATTAGATCTTGAGACAATATAGAAGCATGAGAGAAAAGTTAAGAATCGGGTGAAAAAAGGGTTGTTTTGTGCCCGTGTCAGTGATTTATTGTACTGATTAAATCTCGTACATTTTGGTTAAATGCCTGCCACGATCAGGGCTGTGGGGACTATAGACTGATTTTTTTTTGGTTAAAATTGTATTAATTGAGTATGCATATATATATATATATATATATATATATATATATATATATATATATATCGGCGGCCTGACGATTGCGTCTAGCATGAAACAGTCTGTCGCCTCTGAGTGTTGACTTCAATGTTCACTTTTATATTTATATTTACATACGTTCTATCTCTGACATTGAGCACTTTATCCCATAAATATAGCAGACCTTAAAACTATATTTCTTCATTCATATATATATATATATTTGCGTGACCAATATATATATATATATATATATATATATATATATATATATATATATATATATATATATATATAAAATAAAAAATATAAATAATATAATATATATAAAATATATAACGAGGAAAACAATTTGACCCAAATAAATAAGCAAATAAACGACTTCCGGTAAAATAACAGCCATAATAGACTACCTACAATAAGCTATATAAACAAATTTTTACTACGTTAATAAAAACACCGATAAAAATAAAAAAATAAGTAAATATATAAGATAAAAAATAAAAATAAAATTAAATAGAAACAAGCAAAATAATTTGACACAAATAAATAAACAAACAAATAAACGACTTCCGGTAAAAGTAACCGCCAAAATAGACTATCCACAATGCACCACTGACCCGTATATATAAATAGCCGAGAAAAATAACAGCACTAGTTGCCTGACGATTGCATCTAGCATGAAACAGACTGTCGCCTCTAAGTGCTGACTTCTATGTTCACCTTCATATATATATATATATATATATATATATATATATATATATATATATATATATATATTGGTCACGCAAATTGGTTGAACGTCTAAATAAGGAAATATTTGTTAACATAGTTACACGATTGATAGACTCCAATCGATACGAACATTTTCCATGTTACCATAACAACTGAATATCTCATTACTAATAAATGAGATCAGCCTATTAATCCATTGCTTTGTTATTTTTTGAGTAGGCTCTCCGTTTTTATATCAAACAGTATATTTATCAAATGAGAGTATCCACCAATAATAACGTTTAAATCGACACAAATAAGTCGGATTAATAAATCCATTCTAATAAATGCTCTCTGTTTACGTTTGAATACTAAACTGCGCACAGATACGAAAAACATTAACAAAGAGAAATTTCGCTTGAAAGCATCGAATTTAACTTTTCCTGGCCGTTTGTCGCTTCGAGGCCAAAGAGTTATAAATACCCCGATTTAAAAGGTGGCTCACTCTACCCTGAGGTAGCAGGTTCGATTCTTGTCGAAGAGCGCAAATTCTTCTTTAATAAGGTTTCTCTAAATTCTTCTTTAATAAGGTTTCTCTAAATTTAATGAATATAAATAAATATGCTGTTTAATATATAAACGGAACGTCTACTCAAATATAAGTATCCACTAACAACGTTTAAAGTGATATTGGACCAAATGTAGGTATAAAATTTACAGTTTTTTTTTTTTACAAATAACTGTATTTATTTATTACAATTACATTTGTATAACACTGTTTTATCTCCTAAGTGCTCGAAATGTCCACCTTCACCTTTGCAACATTCCTCGAAGCTTTCCAGAAATACTGTGACACACAGCAATAATTGTGAAATGTTCAGTCTATTAACAATATCATTATCCTCTCTACACATTCAATTTTTAGAATTGTATATTGAGCACTTCCTTAAAATAAATATTATCTGGTCTGATTGGCAAAATATTTATATATATATATAAGTGGCACAATACTGATATATATAAGTGTTGACTTCTATGTTCACTTTTATATTTACACACGCTCTATCGCAGATATAGGGCACTTTATGCCATAAATATAGCACATCTTAAGACTATATTTCTTCATATATATATATATATATATATATATATATATATATATATATATATATATATATAAAAGGCTGAAACACTAATATTCCATGGTTATAATTTATTACATTGGAATCGTAATCACGATCCAATTTCATCAAACCTACAAATTCAAAAAGGTTTTTGAATTTTTAGGTCTGATGAATTGGATTGTAATTCCGATTCCAATGTAATAAATTATAAGCATGGAATATTAGTGTTTCAGCCTTTTATATTATATTCTTACTCTGTCCTGGACATTGAGCTCTACCTGGATTCTATCCTCTTGGGAATGTATGCATATATATATATATATATATATATATATATATATATATATATATATATATATATATATGTTGAACTGCCCCGTCGTTTATCGATGTATGAGGGTCAAACAAATCATATGATTTGATTATAGTGGTGAAGGCTTTGTGCACAAGCAACCACACTTTCTTGAAGAGACAGAGACCTATATATATATAGTGAACATTGAAGTCAACACTCAGAGGCGACAAGCTGATTCACGCTAGATGCAATTGTCAGGCCGCCTGACTATTGCGTCTAGCATGAAACAGCCTTTCGCCTCTGAGTGTTGACTCCACTGACCACTTATATATTTATATTTACATACGCTCTATCTCTGATATTGAGCACTTTATCCCACGCATATAGCACACCTTAAAACTATGTTTCTTTACATATATATATATATATATATATATATATATATATATATATATATATATATATAATTTTAAAATAAAAATTGTTTTTGATCGTTACTTGTCAGTGGAAAATTGTAGTCAAGAGTGACATATTTGAATTTTTTTTCATATTAAGAAAAGGTGTTAAATAGAAAATACAACAGACACCAACAACTCTGATATATAACCACGTGACATTTTCCCGAGTTCGGCCTGTTCCTCCAATCACCCGAAATAAGAAAAGTCCTTTATTTACACTATTTACAATGTTCGGACTGTTGTCCTCATCTTTGTTGCCATATTTGTCGGAGTTAGCGCCTCCTCAGTTCTTTAATCCTTCAACAGGGGTCTCTCTGCACTGGCTATAAATACTGGCTGACCCTTCTCTCTCTCTCTCTCTCTCTCTCTCTCTCTCTCTTTCGACTCAGGCCTTGGGCCGCTACCTCGCGCGGAGACGAGGTAAAATCTCTCTCCTTTTCCACTTAGGCCAATATGTGACCTCTCACAGATACAGCGTTTCCCAAATTCCGGGAACGCGCTAAGAACAATACACGTACGTACGAACACTCACAACACACACACATAATTTCTCCATACAAACTCTATGTAACAGTCCATGTCTTTGTTTAACTTGTTTTGTTATTAATATATATTTGTTTACCCATATATATATATCGGTCTTGTTTGTTTTGTTTGTCTTCTTTGGACTTAATTAAAGTCCGACATTCTCATGTAGCTAGACCCGCCAGCAGGAAAATTTAACCTTCTGATATCTCTTCACATCTTCACTCCCCACGGTCCGCTACATATATCCCGACGTTTCGGCCGTTGTACTTTCCGACCTTCTGATTAGAATGTCGAACGGAACCCTATATTTTGTCTACCGGGGGTGTAGATTGTTCTAGTTCCACGTGCCATGCCTCTTCTGCATATCTCAGTTATTTCCCTTTAACTCAACTCGCCAAGATTTGTTCACCTCTGTTATAGATAGGTCAGTCACTGGATTACTTCAGCCACCGCTTTTATCCACTGGACAATATATCCTCGAGAACAACATTCCGAACATTGTAAATAGTGTAATTACAATACCACACCTCAGAGATACAGAGAGATAATGAAAATCCATTCTAATAAGTACTCTTTGTTTACATTTGGATACGAAACTGCGTGTTAAGCTAATTCCTTCGTTAATATTAAACGCTGAAATGCTACCCGGGCAGACTTCGTGAAAGGGCGTTTTCCTCTTCTAAAATACGGCGTAGCCACGTCGTTAAACACATGACCGGCACACAAGTTACGACAAAAGTGCGTTTACCATTCACTGCTTTCCCATTCGGTAAACATTGGCTCTCACTTGATTAGATTTTCATTGTTCTTTTAGACATCGTCGTGCAAACATTTACCGACGCGTCGCTTAACAGCTGACCAGTGCAGTAGGATTTGTCGTACAATCTTGTCAGGTGATTTAGTTTTCAGAGGGGAAAATAAGCAAGAAATAAGATAAGCGAAAGATTCTAACTAGCGACGTTTCCCATTGTTTATTTTACATCTGTTGTACATAAATATTTATGACCAACACAGATCCATAATAATTGGTACATTTTGAGGATGAAATATCTAGGCAAATGGAATAACTATTATGAGACAAAAGTAGAATCATATAAATTGTATTATGTTACATCTGTCCCGTAATAGATGGTACATTTATCGTATGAAAAGTGAAGGCAAATGGAACAAATAATATGAAACAGAAGTATAATTATATAAATAATAATTGACTAACTCTGTCCCATAATAAATGGTACATTTAATGCATGAAATGTGTATGCATCTGGAATAATTATTATGGAACAGATGTATTATTATATAAATAATAATTGACTAACTCTGTCCCATAATAAATGGTACATTTAATGCATGAAATGTGTATGCATCTGGAATAGTTATTATGGAACAGATGTATTATTATATAAATAATAATTTACTAACTCTGTCCCATAATAGATGGTACATTTAATGCATGAAATGTGTATGCATCTGGAATAATTATTATGGAACAGATGTATTATTATATAAATAAAAATTGACTACCTCTGTTCGTACGCCGTCTCATTCTTTCTTTCTCTCAAATGTTACTCTTGCTTATCAAACACAAGTGCCACCATGATTAAATTGTCAAATGTCTATTTGATACTTATTTATTTTTAAATAATTATTTTGTCCCTTGATTTTTTAAATCATTTCACCCCGAGAAAGGCAATAAAACCACTAAGACGCAAGAGGTTGCCGTGTTTTTGAGAATATGAGAAAGAAAACACTATTAACGAGAGAGAACAATAAAAGAAGAGGAATTAAGTTGACAGAAGATAATAATTGACATTGCATTTAAATTTTTGAAGATCAAAGTTGTCTGGCAGGCAAGAAGCAAGAAGAGAGTTCCACAGGCGAGAAGTGCGATAGAAGAAACTGTTAGCATACTGTTACATTTCGACTGTGAGATGTTAAGACCTTGCCGCCAGTTTTGTACCGTACTCAAATTCATATCTAGGTACAATATTTATATTAATATATAATATCACCGCCATCAGCTTCGATTAAGGTTTCTAACACGGGAGTCTGCGTTGATAAGGTGTGCTTTATTTATGTTGGCCATAATGTCCAAAATAGCAACCATCAGAATAAATTCAGTGACTGACTGCATACAAAATAGTCAGCTCTGTTGTAGCATGTCTTTATTTTATTGCGATGCATAAAAAGGTCAGATTGATATTTTTATAGAATATTATCATTGCACTTTGTGCAAAAGCTGGCGTTTGATGTGATAAGTACCCTCACCAAAACTTAGATTCATAGTTTTTACCAATTTTTGAACATTTAAGTTTAATTATTGCCTGAAAATTGTACAGAAATCCCTAATTTCCACAGATTTTTGCTTACAAACTGATTTCAAAATTTTACTATTTCAAGAATAAATCCAAATAAAGTTGATATCGTTTTTATTAGGTACATTGAATGGAAAATATATTCAAACCAGAATTATTATTATCATTCACCACAAGCAACATACGCAATATTAATTATTTTGTTTTACGATATATCAACCTCAATGGGTTATTTAATGCCGACAAAATTTTTTATTGTGGTAATATTTTGTTTTGTCAAAAATCTGTTTCTGGTAATATATTTCCTTCAAAACTGTATTGCTGGTAATAATTTTTTTCAAAAGAGTATTGCTGGTAATAGTTAACTATTTGCCCATAGCTGGGACCCCAACAGGTGCTACCATCCCGGGTCAGGGTGGACCTGGGAACATCAGCAATTAAGAGGTGATTCCACGCTCCTCAAAACCTCCTGATCAGAGGACTTGCTGCTGGACGTAGTTTAACGTCTTACCCAGGACGCGGATGTAGTTTCACGTCTTACCCAGGACGAACATTATTAAAGGGAGGGAAGAATGAAAGAACAAATTTCAAGGAGACAGATGAAGTTGTATTTAGATTTTTTTAAGGCGGTATTTGACAGAAGAAAGTTACACAATCAAGAAGTGCGAGAGAAGGGACTATTGGATTAGAACCTACGAGGATAATTGCTCCGAGGAGCTGCTTTCGCTTGTTCACAGGCCTCATGAATTTAAGCGTCCTACGAGGCTGGCATCCCGTTCCCACCCCTTCACCGTTGAAACTGTTAGATGTAGACGTCTCTTCTACTCCAATAGCTTCATGTCTCGCACCTCTCGCCTGTGGAACTCCCTTCCTTATTCCTGTTTCCCTGACAAATATAATCTCCAACTATTTAAGTGTAACGTCAATCGACATCTCCAGTTGCCTTGATCTATCCACTTCCCTTCTCCACATCCTTTACCCCTTTCATACCTATCTGCTCTCGCTCCAAACATTCTGTAACCCCTAGCGTGCTAGTGGCTTCCAGCCTTGCTTGGGGTGAAAAGCTTAAAAAAAAAATATATATATATATACACTACTTACGTTGTTTGGACTATTGTCCTCATCTTTGTTGCCATATTCATGATGGTTTTTTTTTCTGTAGGGGATAAAAATAACAACATTTAAAAATGAAATCCCAATGAATACAATTCTTAATTATGACAGAAATGTCAGTTTTCTGTTTTAATTAATTCCGGAATAAAATAATACAAAGAATCCTTCAACCAAACACTCACTCAAAGAAACGCTCATCCAGACAGAAAAACAAAGACCAAATAGAAAAAAGCCTATCAGAACAATTGCCATGAAAATATTTATAGAAAAAGCACAGGGAATATTCGTTATGGCGGTTTGGAAAGTGAAGACGAGATGCCTGGTTACGGCTGAAAACGTTGCGGATTCTTGTTTGTATTTTGTTAGGAATTTCTAGATATAAAGCAGAAGCCTCAGACCAAATCTGGCGACAATATTCACAGCAAGGACGAATGCTAGACTTATAAATGTGCAAGATAGATTTCTCATAACATACGAGCAATTGAAAATCTAGCAAGATTCATAGTAATCAAATTAAGACATAAAAATTATCAATTTTATAGGATTCGAATGATGAAACTTTCGCAGGCAAGAAGTGCGAGAAAAGAAAATATTAGAATAGAAATTACGTTTACATCTAACTATTTCAACAGTATAATAATGAGACCTAGTTGCCAATCTAGTACTTAAATTCGCGAAGAAGTATCAAGGAGAAAAGATCATCAGAACAATTACCTTGAAAATATTTATTAAGGCACAGGGAACCTAAGATACAGCGATGGGGAAGTGATTGAAGACGTGATGCCAGGTCAGGACTGGTAACGTTGCCGTTTCTTCTTTTGATTTTGTAAAGAATCTTTTTATATATAGTAGAAGCACCAAATCAGATGTGGCAGTTGTCTTTCTGTCTGGTGTGTGCGTGGCATCCAACGATCTCAAGAAACCTTGGATCTACGCCCAAAGAGTTATGCCTCAGCTGCTGATGGCGGTGCAGTATCTGTTATGGCTGTACAGGCACGCAAAGGAAAGAGTGTCTCGATTGCAACGAATGCATGTGAAGACGTTCTCTCCCGATATCGCCTGGTTTTCTTTCTGTTGAGCTCACGCTTCTCCCAGGCGGCAAACCATTGTTTCTCATCTCCTCGCTGAAAAACCTCGGTGTAAATCACGTCTCCAGCGCGAACGATCTCAGTACAAGGCCCAAGCAACACTCAAGGTAGAGAGAAAATGGGGAAGTAAGGTGTGTATTATGAGGATACCTAGGATAGATATCGGTTGATACTGGACTTGAAGATTGTAATGGTCATAGAAGCAACCTCTCGGAAGGGGGTGGGGAGAAGCTGCCTGGGTGGAACTTACTACTTACCAAAGTTTGATTTTGATTTGTTTTTCACGGCTTATCGACCTTTTAATTTAAAGCTGAAACCTGTTTTTTGTTGTAAGAATTTTGGGAGGTAATAATGATTTTTCCATACAAGTCCTGCTATTCAACCTATAGCTGGGGGAGAAAGGGATGGACTCATACCTTTCCCAAGGTTATTTGCATGTAAGTGAATGCAATGAACCCGAATTCGAACGCCAACCCCACGATTTCTCCCTCCGAGCCGTTATCCATTACACTACCCACACATCCAAGCTCACAGCACCTGTTATTAAAGTGCAGTCACCCATCCAAGTACTGACCTTTGCTTAACGAGATCATACGCGAACTGGTGTTTCAAAATAACATGGCTGTAAGTCTCTTACCAAAGTAACACAAAAGGAATGGGGATGGTTAGCTATCGTAAGCATGGCATAGCAGATTCTAACTGTGGATGTCTGAGATGTTGGGTCTAAGGAATGTAATGCGTTTGAACATTTGCCATATCAGTAGTGATAGGATTGTGAGAGATTTGCAACTTTTCATCTGTGGACTCTCTTAAAATATTGTTTTTAGGAGCTTATTGGAAACTAAATTTTAATTTCTTTAACAAGGAATATTTTCTTATCAATTAATGCGCTGTAATTGTCTCTTGCAACAAGATTTAAATTAAAATTACTCGTAGCTATCCGACTTGTTGCAGCTAGATATGCAATGCTCAAAGCACGTGTCCGTTCAGGCCATGTCATATGACCTTCTCATAAATAAAACATGACGTTGAGTTTTGCATAATTGCGTCTGAATAGGGTTGCTTTTTAGAGTGACATCAAAATTGCCCCCTCTAATTATAGGTAATCTATCAGTTCAACTGGTGAGTTGTGCAGAAGCAACAGCTTTTCCTATATAAAAGCGGCAAGAAATTACTAATTATTTGAAGCTGAACTGTTTAACAACCAAGAATACGAGGTTGGTGGGAGATGAACGGCTAAAGTTGTTCTCTGACTATTATCTTCTACCTACATACAGCCAACGTGGTTATTATACGCTGTTTTACGTACGCACAAACAGCCAATATAATTATCTACGAATCGAAAGACGGCTCCAACTTCCATTTCGTTACGTTTTTACATTCATGTATCCAAGATGTCACTAACAAATGGCTGGTTGCTTGTTTCGGAGTATGCTCGTCTGCCGGGGTGGTTAAGCTAATCTCTGTTACAGACAATCACATTTGGCTTTTCGATTTTTAAAGAAACACCCATAGAAGCCAATGTGCTTCAATCTATGTCAACTACATTAAAACGGCCATGCTACAGGGTTCCCAGTTTTTAAAAAAGCGGTAAATTTCTTCTTCGTGAAAATACACCAGCTCTAATTAGTAAATCTCAGTGGCCCTCTAAAAGTGGCCCATATCTGAATGTTATGGATTATACTCCTAACTCCCTTGCAAAACCGCCGTCGTGACATCGTCAAGATAGATTCATTGAAGTGGAACTTAACTGAAGCTTGGAATGAAATTCCTCTTGACACTATTTGCAAAGCTACTGCCTGCTGGGTACCACGATTACAACTTTGTGTTGAATATTCGGGCAAACATTTCTATGATTTTTCAGTTTGTGTATGAATCGTGATTGCTAAATGAATTTATGATTTTGTGATTAAATGAAAGAAGTTTTGTTAACATTCACAAGTCAATCCTTACCTCAGTTAATCACGAATTGGAGGTGCTTTTCGATAACAGTTGCCAAGTTTACTTTGTCAGATCTGTCGGACATGCTACTAAGACAGAGGTAAATAGCTGTACTACGTGCATAAATAACTTTTGAGTAAAAAAGAATGTTTTTGTTTCAGTCTAATCTTTCAGTCAATGTTTCGCATTGTATGTATATTCAAAAGAAAAGATAAAAGTCTCAAGATTCAAAACCTAGTCATCCCTCCTCTGAAAAATTCAATGCAGCTGCCGTAGAGTATAGAAGACACCTCCGGTAAACAAAAATGAACTAGGCAAGACGCCTTAAATAAAGAACTCAAAGAAAGTCAAAGGAAGTCAATATATATATATGTGAGTGTTTGTGTGTGCGTGTGTGTATGTGTGTGTATGTGTGTATGTGTGTGTATAGGGTGCCTAGTAAAAAAAACGGCAAATTTCTTCTTCGAGAAAATATACCAGCTCTAATTAGTAAATCTCAGTGGCCCTCTAAAAGCCCATATCTGAATGTTAAGGATTATGCTCCTAACTCCCTTGCAAAACCGTCGTCGTGACATCGTCAAGATAGATTCATTGAAGTGGAACTTAACTAAAGCTTGGAATGAAATTCCTCTTGACGTTATCCACAAAGCCATTGCCCCCTCCTGGTTACCACGCTTACAACTTTGTGTTGAATATTCAGGCAAACATTTCGAACCTCTACCATGATTGTTCACTTTGTGCATGAATCATGATTGTTAAATAAATTTCTTTCTGAATTTACCACTTTTTACTGGGTACCCTGTAGTCCTGATAACATGTTGTTATTATTATTTTAATTATTATTATTATTATTGTTGTTGTTGTTGTTGTTGTTGTTGTTGCTCGTTTACGAGTGGATGGTACGGGTGGTGCAATATGTAATGGATAGCGGAAATGAAGAAATCGGAGAGCCGAGTTCGAATTGCAGACATGTTCGTTACATTCATTTACGCGAAAATTGACTTGTGAAAGGCATGAACCTATCCAGCTATGACTCCTCTCAACTATGTCTCACCTCAACTACGTCTCCGCCCAACTATGTCTCCCTTCTAACTATGGGTTAATTAGCAGTTTTTTAATTGTTATTTCAATAATCACTCGTAAAAAAAAAAATGAATTATTCTTCCAATCCAAAATACATGTTCAACTTTAAATAACCTATAAAAGGTTGATAATCCATAAAAAAAAGAATCACTCAATCTATGGCTCGCTTCCGAGTGTGCTCATCTGCAAGCACATTTCGCTCTCCGGAAGTTGAAGAAACACCGGATCAACCAAATGTGCTTCAATTATCTATGTTAATAACAATAATAATAATAATAATAATAATAATAGTAACAATGTTTGCTCGTATCCAAGTTTACGTATTTATTGGGGAGGCAGTCGAATCCCTGTTGCAGTTATCTGCTCATGCACATATCTGTTTCTTCAAAAGCCCTTTGGTTTATACTCCAACGAAACTGGGCAGTCCTTACTTGAAGTTTCTGGGATACAGTGCACAATCTGGCGTGATCATGAGTTGAACAAGGCCGCTACGGTCAAACACTCGGAATAGTGCCTTCGTGCTACAGTTTCGTTCAGCCAACTTCACTCACAAGGCTTAGGTCAACCTGCCATTGGATTTTCAGGCACTTTCCAATGTCAACAAGGTGTCACTTTATTGGAGCGGTTCGAACTTGTGCTTCATTATCGGAACGCTAACTTTCTAACCACTAGGCCATCTACCGAGTAAACGTGGAAAGATTTTTATACTAGGCAATAATGAATTGTTTTCCTCGGCCTGTGAAATGCAAGCAGTATCCAAACAGGTGACCAAACAAGGAAAATACAAATTCACAAGGTCGGGGTGAATTGCAGCGTGTGCTAATAATAACAATAAAATACCATGTCCGTTTAGGATGTGAAAGATAATGGCTCTCCACAGGTTCCTTTTTCGGCTTACGGTCACATCACGTTGAAACTCCAGTTCCACAGTTTTTCCCTTTATTATCTGTGGATTGACATGCATGGTCGGGAAAGATAAGGGAGTGGTTTCCCGTTGCCTACTCCACGGTCCGGAATTTCGAGTTTTCCGTCTCTTCGATTGAATGCTAACTAAAGCTAGAATATCCAGTCTGCTATTTAAGCCCATAACTGAGGAGAGACGAGATGGATTCATGGCGTTCCCGAAAAGTATTTGTGCGAAAGTGAACGCAACATATTGGCGCTGAACTTGAATACGACTCGCCGGTCCTAATATATGTATATATGTGGGGAAAATTTAAACTAAGATAACAGATCCGAAAGAATGAGTGTATGATAGCAACAAAATATTTTCTAAGCTGTTAAGACTGTTGGCCGGCTTAGGCTAGAAAACATAGTCTACTCTACAGTTTAACCCATAACTGGGGAGAGAAAGATGCGCTTAGTACGAAAGTGAATCCAATAGACTAGAAGAGAAATTGAAATCAGTTCGCCGGTTCTGTTTTCTGTGCCGATAACCGTTGCATATTACATATCGCATTGATACAATGTTGCATTGCAAATATTTTTAAATGGCCAGGGTCATGTAAGTAAATGGGAGATCATGGCTTTCTGCATATTTCATGTTTTTGGGGGGGGCGGGGGGTTATTATCTTTGAATTTCTACAACGTCTTGGGAAATATATTGACGTGGCTTCCCCGTTGCTTTTCCGCGGTTTTGGATTCATAGTCTTCCTTTTCGTAGATTGTAGAGAAGCCAAGGCTAGAGAGTCCAGTTTACCTTATTATGTCATTTCTTGGGCGACAACGACTGAATGTTCGCCTGCTTTCTGCATTGTTATGACTATAGTAAAAATCATACGAAATTGTCCATGGTTAACTAATGGCTGAACGAGACTTTCCTTTTGACACCAAATGTTCTTCAGTTAGAATAGTTCTGACACCTAAAAATAATCGATGCAAAGAAAGAAAGAAAGAAAGAAGAACACAGTATATAGAAAGGTACGGGAAGAAGAAGAAGAAGAAGAAGAAGAAGAAGAAGAAGAAGAAGAAGAAGAAGAAGAAGAAGATAAAGAAGAAGAAGGAGGAGGAGGAGGCGGGAGAAGAAATATTGAGAAGTTTTCGTGAAGAAGAAGAAAAATAAATAAAAGAAGAAAAAAGAGGAAGGAGGTGGAAGCTATGTGAAAAAGAAAGGGAAGAAGAAAAAGAAGAAGAAGAAGAAGGTAATATATAGAAAGCTACGTAAAAGAGGAGGAGAAGGAATACGATATAATGAAAGATAAATGTGAAAGAAAAGGAAGTAGAAGAGGGAAAATGAGGAAGAAGGCTATATAGAGAAGATTACGCGAAGGAGAAAACAACAATGCATTATAGAGAAAGCTACATAGAAAAGAAAAAAGGTGAAGAAGAAAAGAAGAAAAAGAAGAAGATAAAGAAGAAGAACGCAATATAGAGAAAGTTGCGTGGAAGAGAAGAAAAAGTAAAAGAAAAAGGCAATAAAGAGAAAGCTACGTAAAAGTGAAGGAAATAGGAAACTACGTGTAAGAGAAGAAAAAGAAGAAAAAGAAGAAGAAGAAAAAAGAAGAAAAGAAGAAAAAAAAGAAGAAGAAAAAGAAGAAGAAATCTATATTGATAGCTAGTTGAACGAAGTTAATAATAAAAATAATAATAAAAGTAATAATAAAAGTAATAATAAAAGTAATAATAAAAATAATATATTGGAATGAAGAAGGAAGGCTGAGGGAGGAACAGGAAGAAGAGGACGAAAACAATGTTGTCAGTGTGGGCCATCTCGTAAAATGAGAAAATCTCCTGCCATTAAAGGAAGCTTGGATGACAACAGTGAGAACAGCAAGGAAAAGTAATCTTGTTCTAATAGCGGGGAACAGATACATCGGGATGATAGGGATCTACAATTTAAAGGCCCGACAAAACAGAGGTTCACCCCGTCTCATGTTATTCTTTGCGCTTCTCTTGGCAGCGTTAACCCAAGACGATCTTATCTTGCGCGGTCGTCCTGTTTCGCCCCACCGTCACTCCGCATTTATCATTTGTTCTAAGTTGTCGTTGTTTCATTGTCCTTTTCAAGAGTGAGCCACTATTTTCTTCATCAACTTGGTATACGAACGTAATTACAGTGTGTAGCGAATGTCGACCCGCCTGTGTAGGAGGTAACGTTAGCTTCACTCTCGCTTAAATGACACGTAACATGTTTTATTTCTCGTTGTTGACATCTAAAATGACATTATTACGTATTTGAATATGGCCTACAATAGTTTCTATGAAGGTTCAAGTCTCGCTTTTCGATATTTGATCGATGTAGGCTTCAGAAACAAGGCACTGTGGGCTGCCATAAAGATCGTAAGAGATAGACACTATATTGTCATGTGGCTCCTAAGTTGACAAACCCAGATGATATAAAATATTTATTGGTTATTATTATTATTATTATTATTATTATTATTATTATTATTATTATTATCTTTGCCGGAGGTTTTTTCTTCTATGGGGGCAATAATAAGTCTCTGTTCACCTGTTTAGTCGGACACCTGCGTGCATGATGCAGACAGTGTAATGACACAGTGGGTTCAATACTGGATCGAATCACCAGAAACTTAGGACTTCACATAACTTATCATGCCGAGGCATTTTTTTTTTTGTTACAGCAAGGTTCACCCTCTACAAGGCCCTGGTGCCACTCGAGGTAGAGGGTTACATTAAAGGGGTAGTTTAAATGGATAGGAGAGGAAGATAAACGGTTAACTCTGAACTTTAACAGGTTAAGATTGTATTGATGGTTAATACATCCCCTTAGGAGTCTGTTCCACAGAGCGGGAAGATCTTCGTTTGGAACTTACTTCCCACCATCGGAATACGGATGGAATGTCGGTGGTTTGCTACAATGTAAGTGTTAATGCGGGTCCTAGCCGTGAAGGTTAGATCTGGCGGAACCAAGGAATGTAGTTTATCCGAACACGTTCCATGGAAGTAGTGATAGAGCAGCAAGAGACTCGTCACCTACCGCCTGTGAGAAAGGTTGGAGGGTGGAAATAATTCGTCATCTACAAGAACTCGGAGACGCTCTTTGAACTTTATACAGACAGGAAATATGGCAACAGTACTCCATTTTCTGTCTGAAAGTCAGAGGATAGCATGAGGAGTCAGGTTCTTACTAAAGCGATACAGGGAACCAATCCTTTTACCTGCATTTTTAGCAACGTATCGTATGTACGAGTTCCACTTGAGGTTGAGTGTGAGTTTGAGGCCCAATCCTCTTTCAATGCACGGTGCCTACTAGAGGAGGACATCCGTTTATCGTAATTGGCAGTCGTTGTGTGTCCGGTCGGCAACTAGTCTGACTTTCGAGGCATTGAATGTAACCAGCCAGTTTTGCATCACTGGGGAGTTAATGTTAGGTCGGAAGAAAGATCAGCTGCCAACCTTCGATCGTCAAGAGTTTTAGAGGTTCACCCGTATATCGTCGTATCATCGGCATAGATGTTTACAAATGATCTGAGTATATTCTTAGGCAGATCATTCATGTAAATCAGAAATAGGGTTGGTCCGAGAAGTGACCCCTGGGCTACGCCAGCGTTGACTGCCAGGGCCTCGGAGAACTGGCCGTTAATAACTGGCTTCAACGATCTACCTGTTAGGAAGGATTGGTGAAGTCGAAAAAAGAGACGTGGGCTACTGCTTGCGTGACGAAAATGGGCTACCATTTGCTCACATGGACGTGCCATTTTAGGAAATAGCGTTTTGCTCTGCAGTTTTCTACTTTCTTGTTTGATAGCAAATGCAAAAGGCTTGTTTTTACTCTTCTTCCTGAATTCAGCCGAGAAAACCATAATCGAAAAACAAAAAGACTTGATGATGCCGAAAAAAGATTCATGGGCTGCTACTTGCGCACATGGAGGCGACATTCTAAAAAGTGGCGCTTTGTTGTGCAATTTTCTACTTTCTCGTCGATAGCAAATACAAAATGCTTGTTTTTCAATTTTCTTGAATTCAACCGAGAAAACAATAATCGTAAAAGAAACAAAACTTGCAAAGCCTAAATATAACCCCAGGAGAAATAACTATTTTGGTGCTAGGTCTTGGATCTTGTATCGAGTGAACAATAGTAAAAATAAATATTCCCTCTGTTCCGAAATAGTTGTTCCATAGCCGGAAATCTCATGTGGAATATACTAATTCTTAGTCGAATTGTTTGCCGTTTACATTAATAGGTTAGCATTGATGTTCCTCAAGTATTTATATTAGCTTATTCAGATTTAAATAATTTGAAGCGCCATTTATATCACTTTTTCACCACATTAAAATTGTATTTTTTTTTCAGACCACCCGCTGGCAAGAGATTATGATGGGAGAAGAGAAGCCAATTGGCAGAAATGCAAAACGAAATTGCAAGAAGCATCTGCTTCTTTCGTTCTTTTTATGGCCATGCAACGCCTTTTCCTCCCAGTTTTGTTGTGATTCTCATTTGGCCAAATAGTTTTATTTTCTGCTTTACACGTTTGGCATAGATGGTAATGGCTTCTTTTTGTTGGTAGGATTTCAGGTATATTATGCTGTTTCTTGAAGAATGAAGATTCTTTGTTGATGGAGTGCCTTTGGTGTATTAGTATTTGTAGGAGAGGATCGTTGGTTTTTGTGAGTTAGACTTCCAAACCGATTGTTGTAGTAGAGTTAATTCAAGTTGCATTGGACATCGAACTCCTAAAGTTCTTGGTACATAGAGCCTATTAACCTCTGATTTCGGGTCGTGCATTCTCATTTAGGTAAACATTTTTATGGACTTATCGTCCAATCTTTTAATGTCATTCAACTTCCATTTAATAATGGGGAAGCTGTATGTTACTACAGGTATAGTTAAGGTGTTGATAGCCTTCATTTTATTGGCCCCATTAAGTTCGCTTTCTAGTTTCAAACACACTCTTCTATAATATTCTTTTCAGATCTTTTTCTTCATAATTGAATGTTGTATTCCGTCTCCTTCGTTAATTCTTAACTATTTGTATGTTCCATTTTGGTCGTCTAGTTCCTTAATCTTATTGTTGATATCAAGGTCTAAACATGTATTGTCGTTAGTTTACCGCTTTTGAAAATGGCTTTGACATATTTATCGATTCCGAAATCCATCCTAATGTCTTCGTTGAAGGTTTTGACAATGTTGAGTAGATTTTTCTGCTGGTTGTCATCCTTGGCAAACGTTTTAAGATCATCAATATAGAACAGGTGATTCAGTTTGCCATTCTCTGACTTGTATCCGTAGCTACTGGTGTTCAGTAGGCAGCTAAGTGGCGCTAATGCAAGGCAGAAGAGTAGTGGTGACAATGCTAATGACCCATCTGTATGCTTTAGGCTTAGTGTAGTCTTCTAGTTTTTCATGCTCTCCGTTATGAATTTGACTGTTGTGAAGCATACTCTGTATATTTTAGGCCCTTCTTTATCCATGAGTGTGGAAGACTGTCGAATGCCTTTCTGTAGTCAATTCATGCTGTCGATAAGCTTCTTTTCTTTGTTTTCACTTCTTCCAATATTGTTTCATAGATAATTAGTTGGTCCTTACACACGTAACTTCCTCTTTTATATCCTTTCTATTCTGCTGGGAGTAAATTGTTTTTCTCAAGGAAGTTGTATGTCTTCTCGGTTATGATAGACTTGAGGATCGTGTACATTGTTGGTAGGCAGGTGATGGACACATAGTTCTTCGGGTTCTGCGTTTCTTCTGTTTTGGGGAGTAGGTATGTTACTCCCTACGTAAGCCATTTGGAGGGGCTTTATGATTATATCATTATAGTCCCGTGCGAGGTCTTGGTGGGTGCTTGATAGGTTTTTATCCAAAAATTGGCTATTCGGACTATTCCTTGTGCTTTGCAGTTTTTAGTTTTGCAGGTTGAAGCGGTTGTTCCAGTAATATTGATATACGTCCATTTTCGGAACTCTATATGTTGGTATTGTTCCTGCTGTTGCATGATCCATGTAGCTCATTCATTGTGCATTTTGCAGTTTTCCCAAATCATACACCCGAACTCCTCGACATCCTGGATATTAGATGCATCATTTATCTCTATTTTATTTTTTTTTGAAGATCTTGTTTTGCTTCTATTTTTTCATAACGCCTGATTCTCTGTGCCTTCGCTTGAATTTGTTTTAGCTTCTCATTTACTTTTGGCACGTCAGTCTTGTTTCAGTTTTCAATGCTTCGTTTCAGTTGTCTCCTTTTCCTTTCTTTCATTTGGCAGCCCTTGTCTACTTCACTTAGAAGTGACAATTCTCCTAGTAGTTTATATATTTCGGTTTATATTTTTTCTTTCCAGACTTTCTTTTTCGTTTACGTTGTATTTTTACTTTTTCACCTATTGATTCTGTGATCGTTGCCTAGGCTGCAAATGTATGATGATTAATGTTTGTCAGATTCATCGGACTTTCCATTTCGTTCTTTATTTTTCTAAATGCTCCGTTAGCGAGGTCGATGTATTCTTTCACTTGACGGTTTTTTCTTTTCTTTTGGAATTGTTGGCCTTTCCTCGAAAGGCATTTCCTTTGTCTCCTTCCATTTATATCGGATGTTTATTGTCATCTCTGTTTCTCTCTCATATTCGTCATTATCTTCCTGTTATTTGCTTGCGTACCTCAGAGGGATTATTACTACAACTGGTTTCTGTTTGTTCCACTGCATGTGTCTCGTCTGGGTTGTTGACATTTAGTCTCTTGATGTTGACGTTTAATCTATGTTTGATGTCTTCTCTGATGCTTTCGAGTTCTATGTCAGGTTTTTTTTTTCATGATGATATCACACCTGACATTGGTTAGTTTGTTGGCATCGATGGTTAGTCTGTTTGAGGGATGTTTATCTCGCCAGATATTATAGGCGGCTTTGGTCGTTGTTGTTGTTGGATTTATCATAGCGGTGTAAAAGGCTATCCTTACTTCAATATACTCTTCCCTAGACCATTTATTTACTGTTCCTTTTGTGGGTTTTTCTTTTAATGAATATAGTGAGCCTCTGAGAGGACTGTTCTCGGCGTGGTTTTCCTTTAGTTCTCGTTGTGCAGAGTTTGTTCCAGTTGCAGACTCTTCGATCCCAGTGTGGTTCCTCACTGGGGATCGCGGTCCTTGTTGACCACGTGACGACTGATGCGGTTTAGTAATATTTTTCATTGTGTCAACATTATAGTTAGTTCGTATTTACCCATACGTGGGGGCTGCTACGTGGGCGCCAGAGCACATCCATTCCATGGTGGGCCATCACGTTCAGGAGGCCAGGACTTCTTCTGCTATCTTTTTTAACTATAGCTATTATAAACAACAACGGTAAAATCTTGTAGTATATATATAATATTATATATATAAAATATTATATATCTTTATAAACGTGTGGATCCCTAGGAGACACGACGTGCTTCACCAGACCCCGACATAACTTCAATTTTCAACAAAATTTTCTTTGACTTTTCTATTTTTTTTTATGTTCAATAATATGAAACTATATTCAAATCTCTTTAATCTTGTTATTACATGAATATATTTTATCCGTAAATACAATTAATATATAGTCACTAAATATATTTGAATAAAAGTTTATTATAAGTGTTTGTAATGTAGGGCTTATAAAATAAAAATTGTATATAAATTACTAATAAATAAATTACTAACTAAAGAGGCTTAAAAATAGCCGATAAGTCAGTTTCACGATAATCATGACCACTGCAATCATCATCATCACTACTACGATTGCATTACTCTTTGCCTCACTTCTTTCTTCCTATTATCAGTTATGAGAATCAAATAACTGTTCAATACTCTGCTCGAATCAGTTAAGAAAAAAAGATTTGCGTTCAAACTTAATAAAACTAGTAGGTACCAATTATATATTAGTTATGTCAACAAAATAATATAACTTAGTAACATGTGTTAATCTGAAATTTAATTTGCGGCTTTATACTAATCAATGTAGAAATATACGCAAATTTTTTGTATTTTTTTTTTAAGGTTTTCACCCCAAGCAAGGCTGGAAGCCACTAGCACGCAAGGGGTTACAGAAGATTTGGAGAGAGAGCAGATAGGAGTGAAAGAGGAAAGGATGTGGAGAAGGATAGTGGATAGATGAAGGCAATGGGGTTACAGAAGATTTGGAGCGAGAGCAGAAAGGAGAGAAAGAGGAAAGGATGTGGAGAAGGAGAGTGGATAGATCAAGGGTTACAGAAGATTTGGAGCGAGAGCAGAAAGGAGAGAAAGAGGAAAGGATGTGGAGAAGGAGAGTGGATAGATCAAGGCAAGGGGTTACAGAAGATTTGGAGCGAGAGCAGAAAGGAGAGAAATTGGAAAGGATGTGGAGAAGGAGAGTGGATAGATCAAGGCAAGGGGTTACAGAAGATTTGGAGCGAGAACAGATAGGAGTGAAAGAGGAAAGGATGTGGAGAAGGATAGTGGATAGATCAAGGCAAGGGGTTACAGAAGATTTGGAGCGAGAGGAGTGTTATAGGAAAGGATGTGGAGAAGGAGAGTGGATAGATCAAGGCAATGTGTTACAGAAGATTTGGAGCGAGAACAGATAGGAGTGAAAGTGGAAAGGATGTGGAGAAGGATAGTGGATAGATCAAGGCAAGGGGTTACAGAAGATTTGGAGCGAAAGCAGATAGGAGTGTTATAGGAAAGGATGTGGAGAAGGATAGTGGATAGATCAAGGCAAGGGGTTACAGAAGATTTGGAGCGAGAGCATATATGAGTGTTAGAGGAAATGATGTGGAGAAGGATAGTTGATAGATCAAGGCAAAGGTTACAAAAGATTTGGAGCGAGAGCAGATATGAGTGTTAGAGGAAAGGATGTGGAGAAGGATAGTGGATAGATCAAGGCAAGAGGTTACAGAAGATTTGGAGCGAGAGCAGATAGGAGTGAAAGAGGAAAGGATGTGGAGAAGGATAGTGGATAGATCAAGGCCACTGGAGATGTCGATTGACGTTACATTTGAATAGTTGGAGATTATAGTCATCAGGGAAACAGGAATAAGGAAGAGAGTTTCACAGGCGAGAGGTGCGAGATATGAACCTATTGGAGTAGAAGAGACGTTTACATGTAACAGTTTCAACAGTGAAAGGGTGGGAGCGGGATGCCAGCTTCGTAGGACGCTTGAATTCATAAAGCCTGGGAACCAGCGAAAGCAGCTCATCAGAGCAATTACCGTGAAAGTATTTGTAAAAAAGACAGAGCGAGGCGACGGCGCGTCTGTGAGAGAGTGACTGCAGACGAGATGACAGATCAAGGCCAATTACGTTGCATACCCGTTTCTGGATCTTATCAAGAACCCAATTTATACTTACGTACACACATATACAAGGACACATGACGATAAACTACATCCGCGTCCTGGGTAAGACGATAAACTACATCCGCGTCCTGGGTAAGACGATAAACTACGTCCAACAGCAAGGCCTCTGATCAGGAGGTTTTGAGGAGCGTGGAACCACCTCTTAATTGCTGGTGTTCCCAAGTCAACCCTGACCCGGGGTGTTAGGGTCCTAGCTATGGGCAAATAGTTAACACCTAAACTTGTGTAAAATTAGGTTTAATACAAAAAATACTTTGTAATAAAAAACCTATTACCAGCACTAATTTTTGAAGGAAAAATTATCAGCAATACTTTAAAAAAATACCAGAAATACAAACAGTTATATATTCTTTGAAAAAAATATGACCAAAAATGGGGCATATGAGGACATCAGTAATTCCAGTTGTAGCTGGAGCACTCGGATTGATTGGAAATGGTTTCGATATACCCATTGAAGGTATTCCTGGCAGCCCATGCTGCAGTGCTAGGATCTGGTTGGGAGGCTTTGGTCCTGAGCTGCAATAATTAGGCCTTTTACCTCAGCTTTCAACCCGGTACTCCTCAGCCACTGATGTGTTTTCTTCAGCTTCGTTCGTTCTTTTAGGTATTTACCATGCAACGCCTTGTCCTCGTAGGTTTTTTTTGTAATTTCATTTGGCTAAGCTGTTTTGCTTTCTGCTTTACTCATTTGATGTAGACGGTATTAGCTTCGTTTTTTGTTGGTAGGGTTTCAGATATATTACGCTGTTTCTTGAAGAGTGCAGCTTCTTTGTTGATGGAGTGGATTTGTTGTTTTAATATTTGTAGGAGAGGGTCATTGTTTTTTGTGGGGTATGCTTCCAATCCCATTGTTGTATTTTTTATACTTAGTTCACACATCTGGCTGGTCTTTTCAGTATAAGTAGAGGCTTAATCAGGTGTTTCCTGTTTAGGATTGGATTTCTGGTTCCTTCTAAAGTCCGCTTCAAATCTGTAATCCTAACGTCTGCGCCTCAACTCTGAAATTTTATTCACTATTTATTTCCTTTTATTTATTTTTCTCTCCTCCACCAATAGACGGTGATGTCTGATTTGGCGCCCCAAAGGATGCATTCTGTTGAAATCCACAAGATCTTCACTTGGTCGTTTTCAATTCATTTTCTCTGGTTTATGGCGGGACTGTTTCTCGTCGACTGCAATTCCGTACTTCCTAAATATACGCCGATGCAGATGACAGACCACTTTATAACGGCTATGCTCGTGTTCTTCCTGAGCAGCTATTTCAGAAGCGCGCTAAAGGTGACAGTTACTTTCTCCATATCACAAAGCCAACACTTGTCCAAATCCACTTAACGGTAGATGTTATTCCGAAGAGAATTAGTCTGCAGAGCTTGGTCTTTGGCGACGTCTCATAAGACTTCTGTTTCGTGTTTCAATTTGCCTTTTGTTAACTCATCCCACGACGTTTTAATGGCCCGGGTCATTAAGACAAAAGATTCGTGTGGTTGGGTGACGAAAGGCGAATTGAAACGCGAGATTGAAAGCCTACTGTTTTTTGTTTTTATTATTAATATTATTAATATTATTATTATTAGTAGTAGTAGTAGTCGTAGTAGTAGTATCCTATTATGTTTTTTGTTCTTTCGTTCCTTAGCGCGTACGTTACGCCCTACCATTTCCTCCCTAACATTATTCCGTTTTAATTGTGAGGAAAGACGGAAAAGACATATCAGAAATGCTGTTTGGTTTCAGTGAGAGAAAGAAGGAAAGAAGGTAAAGGAGGCGATAACACTCTCCCGTATTTCACATCCGCTTAAGTGAAATGGAAAATCTTGTTAATTTTTAAATCTTTTCATTTGCATTTCTTTAAATAACGACCTGCATTCATATATATTATTGCTATTGTAATATCTTGTTAAAGCTGTTTAGCTCATATATTTAACGATTCAGTCGGAGAAATTCCACGGGTATTTTCTCGTCATGGAACTCACAAGGAACTTATTTGTTCAGTAAATATTATGACACTACATCAGAAAATTCCAACAGGAAAACCGTTAATTTTTCAGTGCACTGCTATTCATTATTATTATTATTAGTAGTAGTAGTAGTAGTATTAGTATTATTAGTAGTAGCAGTAGTAGTAGCAGCAGTAGTAGTAGTAGTAGTAGTATCAGCAGTAGTAGTAGTAGTAGTAGCAGTAGTAGTAGTAGTATTCGCCGAGTTTTCATACCAGCACTAACTGATGATATGAAAAGCGGATCAAGTGACAATTTGTCTTCTCAGTACTCCAGAATGTTCTCCCCACTATTTAAGCTGATTTATTTTCTTTTTCTTTTCACAACTCCCTTTCTCTCTTTCTCTTTCTCTTTCTCTCTCCCTCTCCACTGATCTCTCTTTTTCCCTCACCCTGCCCACCCTTCATCTACCAACCCCAAGACTGGTTAGCATTGGGTTACCGGACGCCATTCAGTCAGTGGCAATAATGTGATAACTCTGCAAACAGACGGGTTGGTCTTCCGGTCCAGTCATACCACACATGTTCTTCAAAATCAAGATGAAATACAATACAGGGTGGGTCGGGAGTACGCGCCCGGTTTACCTAGCGAGGATACGTCACCACCTCGGTGCAGTTAGTACTGTGAACACATGCAGGGCACTTAATATACATTCAACTTTTTTTAAAATTTCTTTCAAGGCTTTTGCTCCAGACCGGTAGTTTAAAAAAAAACTTCTTACATAGACTATTCAGTATGTTCCTCACTAGGAATGGTGCTCGCCATTATCACCAGCAATGGCGAATATATACATACAATACTTTGAGTAAATGGCATTAGAATCTATATCTCTAAAGCCAGCTCTATGGTTAAGGTACTTAAATGACACCTTCATACTCTGGCCACACAAGGAAGCCGTTCAGGTTCTACTGGACCATGTGAACTCAATAAGACCTTCGGTACAGTTCACAATGGAGAAAGAGAGTAACAACACACTCCCATTCCTGGATGTTATAATATCTCGAACAGAGCATGGATTCAAGACATCCGTATACCGTAAACCGACATTCACCGGATAGTACTTCGATTTCAACTCCCACCATCTATACAGCGTAAAGAAAGGGATCGTCCGCTGCTTAAAAACACCGAGCAGAAGTCATAAGTGGTGACCCAGAGACATTAGATTAAGAATTGGTCAGTATAAGTAGTACCCTACAACGTAACAACTACCCTGGGTTCAAAGCAGCAGCCCCAATAAACTGGGATAGGCGAAACGTTGTGATGAATATGGCAACAAAGATGAGGACCGAATAATATAAATAGTGTAAAAATAATCAATGTCTATATGTTATGTACAAGAATAAAGTATTCAGTAACGGCTGAACAACAAGTTGTGTCAAATTAATGATTTGACATGGACTTAACAAGTTGCCTGATATCATCAGAGAAAATTCGAAAAAACTTTGGATTCAACCTGGTAGGTTTGTACCTTTTACCATCTCTATTAGTCACAAGGCCATTAAATAAAGATTGTTTACCCCTGTTTCTATTACTATGGTACTATACCATTCACATAAATACAGTAGTAAATACTGTATGCGCGTCAGCAGTTGGAGATTCGTCTCCAGCTCTCCTGATCAAACTCTCTGCCTCCGAGCAATGAGGATCCCCATGCGAGGTTCTACCGCTGGCGAATCTTATATGTGTTGTTCTTGTTCTAAGTATTATCGTTCATTACCAACCTTCGTTTGATTATTCTATTCAGTAACCTTCCCTAGGTTACAACAATTACCTTTAATATGTCATGTGAGTGTTAAATTTTCTCAGACCTCTTTTCCCATTGTAACAGAGAAATTTCAAACCTCTCTTTGTGATTGTAAGGAAAATAAAAACATAATTTATTAAATGGCCTAGTCGTTAAAATTATTAGTATAAACATATCCTAAAAAATATCTCAAATTAATATTTAAAATGAAGCTAAAATTTATAATTTTCTAAAATTAATTTATACTAATTTATATTTATCTAAAATTGACATCTAAAATTAGACTATCCTACAATTTTATTACTATTATACATAACTTGTCTGGTAGTTCTTATTTCTAGTCCTGGGTATGACGATAAACTACATCCTGCATCAAGGCTTCTGATCAGGAGTTTGGAGGTCTTGAGAAGCGGGGAATCACCTCTTTATTGATGTTGTTACTAAGTTCACCATGACCAGCGGTGGTAGCACCTGTCAAGGCAAATAGTAAATAACCCCAAACAAAAAAAAAACACTGTGAAAGTATAACAATACATTTTTACAGTAAAAATAACACCAATTCATTTTTATATAATAAAATACCAGCAATACATACTTATAGTAAAATTACCAACAATACATTTTATCTATAATCGAAAGCATTCAATTGCGTTCAAAATATTTAGATTTCAGAATTAAATAACTCATAGAGGTGTTGATATGCTGCTAAACAAAATCAACCAACCAAACTACGAAGTCCTGATTTCTCTAAAGTCTTCCTCGTAGCTGACATGCTCTGCCCATGACATTCTCAATATCCTTCAGCAGATCCACATCTCTGCCGTTTCAAAGTTCGTATCCATATTCTTTTATATCATCGTCAAATACATGAAGTGCTTTCGTATCAATGAAAATGAAGCCCTTGCCAGACCATAATAGTTTCTCACCCGGGCTTTACCGTGTTGGATAATTTTTCTTCAATCATTTCTGAGCATGTGTTAATTTTATATCAATATATATCATCTGTTGAAATTTCGAATTAGTATATATTTAAGCAACATATCTTCATTCAAACATGTTCCATTAAATAATATTGACATATAGAGTGTAGCAGTAACGTGTTGAAGTGCATATAAGAAACATTTTGCATTTCTACCAATTTCGGGTTACCTCCCTTGTATGGCCTTACCTTACCTTCCATGTCTACGACGGATACATTTAAAATTTTAAAATAATTATAACAAAGCACATTAACGTGTGATTTTTAAAATGGCCATCACATCGATGACAGTTACAAGTTTGTTTTTGTACTTCACCCCTGAGGATGACTTCGGGGGGGATCGAAAGTACTTCGGTAGGAAAAAAACAACGATGCCTTCCTTGATAAATTTCATCGTAACATCAAGAAAAATATTAGAGTACGAGATAGGAATATTATAAAAATGAATTGATATTATATATATATATATATATATGAATAATAAAGACAAAAGGAAAACTTAGTGTTCCGTCCTTTGTGGGAATTTATCAACGCAAATGCAATGATTTATTTTGTAAAAAGTATTTATATACAAGACCAAAAATGTTGTTGGTTTTCCAGTTTTAGAATTAGGAACGCATTTACCTTGTTGAAGCCCTACAGAGGGCGAAACGCGTTTTTTTATTGTCTTTATTATTCTTATTGGCTTTTTACAGATAAAATGTGCCACATCTGACCGCGTGGGGCGGTTGGCAAGTATCCTTGCTTCGGCTCCAGCTATGCTAGTTGAACTCTCTGCCTTCGGGCAGTTCAACCCAGACGAAGCTATGTCAAAGGGCAGAGTCTCGTCTCGGGTGGTAGACAGCTACCCGACCCCGTTTTTTTACGAGGTCTACAGGGAAATTTTGCCCGAGACTACCGGCTCGCCTTTACCCCGTATTAAAAAAGGCGTTGTGCCACATCCTGCCTCGCAGGGTGGTAAGGTAAATAACCTTGCTTCGGCTCCAGCTATGCTAGTCGAACTCTCCGCCTTCGGACAGAGAGGAACCCAGACGAGGCTATGTCGAATGAGCTAGGTTTTGACCCCGCATTAAAATATCCTTGAGCCACATCCTGCCTCGCGGAGAGGTAATATAAATAACGTTGCTTCGGCTATGAGTTGGAGAATTTTTGGCCGATCCTACGGGTTCGGTTTTGTCCCGCATTAAAAACGGCCTTGTGCCACATACGGCCACCCTGGGGGGATAAGATAATTATCCTTGCTTCAGCAAGAGCCTCGTCTGTGGTGGTAGACAGCTACCCGGCCCCTTGTATACGGAGTCTACGGTAAATTTCTTTCACCTATGACTGTGTTGCTGTTCCTTCACTCGAGTACCACCTTTGTCTGTTTGTAACATCTTTCACGATACAACAGCTGTTAACAAACAAAAGGGATACAGGCAAGTGATCGCTTTGACTCAAGATGAAACCTCAGTAGCGCAATTTTCAATTGGGACATCAGTCCCTAGGCCGTCAAGAGGAAAATCACGGAGTCTCAATGAGTATGCCGGTAACGGAAAGAGGTTTATATATATATATATATATATATATATATATATATATATATATATATATATATATATATATATACCCATACCCAAGTGTGGGATTGGTATATAGGGAATAAATTCTAATAACCAACAATTATTATTCTTTAAAGAGTGCTCAATACAGAGTAGAGCAGATATAATCATTTATTTAAATATTATAACATAAATATGTTATAAAATCACTACAAAAATAGCCATTTTGTTTCAACACTTCTGGTGTCTTATCAAGTGATGATGTTGAATGTAGAATAAATGGTTTTAAAAGTTTCAAATTAATTAACGATCCTTCGCTAGGGTAAACGCTGTTACATAAGCTAGAATGACCAATCAAAATACAAGTATATGGTAATTCAAAAAATTTGACAACGAAGCAAGGTTATCATAGATATTAAAAGATTTATAAAATTTGAAATTAAAATTGAAAGTAAAAAATTACCTATTTAGAAATCTAAATCTAATCTTTATTAAGTTTAAAATTGTAGAATTACTGAGGAGAAAATAAAAAATACATATGTTATTTAATTTATTTTTTCATTGAAATTATGTTAAATGTTAGGATGTTGATAGCTCCAGACAAAAATGTATACATTTTACAGTTTACTTCAACTGAAACGTAAAACAATCCAAACACACTCAGGTTATAATACAGAAGCGCCCAGAGATATTTAGATATATATACACACAAAAAACAGTGACGAGACACGACCCTTATATATATATATATATATATATATATATAGTTTTAATTATAGTTTTGAGGTATGCTCTATTTATGGGTAAAAGTTATCAATATGAGGGATAGATCGTATGTTAATGTAAAAGTGGACACTGAGGTTAACACCCAAGCGTTGACAGTCTGTTTCATGCTTGAACGCAATCTTCAGGCCATGTGTATTGTGTTTTAGCTTTACTATTTATATATGCTGGTTAATGGTGCGTAATGGGTAGCAAGGTCTATTGCATTATTCTATCGATTATTGGGTAGGCAGTATCGATTATATACACAAATTATTCTAGAGGCAATTGAGTAGAAATAATTTTTTATCTAAATCCGGGTAATTGTAGCCATTTTATAGTGGGGTTTGTTAACTTATTCCTTGTGAGCATTTATTTATCACTTAATTATTTCTTGTTGATTATTATTTTTATTAAATGTATCCTCAGTATCCATATTCAAACGATCTATGTTGTGTTCTGTGGCGAACGTGCGTCGTTACAGACGTAAAGAGGCCCCGGATCGCGTGCGAACATGTTTTTCAAGTTGCATTCGGGTTTTGCCCCATTATCAGCGGGACAGCTTGGCATGTCTAGATACGAGTCTCTCTGTAACTGCTCAAGATCCGGGTCTTTATGAGATGCTTCATGCTAATAAAAGCAACGAGTAAAACAGCAGTCAGCAAAACACGGTGCCTTATGAAGTCGATCCCGTAGGCATTTTGTTCTTAAAGTTGATGTGGTTTCCAAGGCAGTGTTATTTTGTCACCCTTCCCGTCTCTTTCCCCATCTCTGCGTATTAACTCTGTAGTCGCTGGAGAAGCAATTGGTTTGGTGTTTACCTCGCAATCTTGACACACGCATGCCGTACATTACAACAGGCTCATATAATCATTAAATTCCTCGAAGTTTCTCATATAAATTCCTTGTGACAATTATTGCAAATATAAACAATTATTACTCTTTATATATATATACATATATATATATATATATATATATATATATATATATATATATATATAATTTTTTTTTTAAATATGATTCCTTCGCTACATAAGAGTTCTCATGTTTCAAAAGCGAGAGCCGAGACCCTTAATATAATTTTTGAAATTAAGTTGAATTAAGGTGTCTGGTCTCGCTTCCTCGTCAAGCGAGAATTGGGGAATAATCTATCTTGTGGTTTGCGCATGTTTATAAGTATGGTCTCTTGCAACATTAGTTACTATGGAAATTAGGTCATCCCATAAGTTCTGTCCGAATTTTAACTTTTTGTTAAAATGAACGAAATTTAAAGAGTATTTCATAATGTCTAATGGAGCTGAACATTATTTTTATGTTTAGATGCATTTAAACTGATCAAATTTTATTTCAGAGAACAATAAAATTAAATTTTGTTTGATTAAAACCCTGCTAACATGGAAGTTTCCAAGAATCATTTGAGGCACATAATGTTTTATGAGTTCAAGAAAGGAAACTCAGCAGCCGAAGCGGCTAGAAACATTCACTCAGTTTATGGAGAGTAATGTGTGAATGAAAGAACTTGCAGAAGATGGTATGCAAAATTCAGAGGTGGAGATTTCACCCTTGAAGATGAAGATCGGACCGGACGTCCAGTTGAGTTTGATAAAAAGCTTCTTGAAGCAGCCCTTGAAGAAAATCCTGCTTTATCAGTTGAGGAATTGGCAGTGGTCCTCAATTCAAACCATACAACTGTTCCTCGTCATCTTCAACAACTTGGAAAAGTTCCTAAACTTGGAAAATGGGTGCCTCATGAATTATCTGAAAACAACCTCAAATCCTGAGTTGATATCTGCTCTTCTCTCCATTCTCGCCAACTTGTTTCACCTTTTTTGGATAGACTTGTGACTGGCGACGAAAAATGGATCTTTTATCGAAATATTAAGCGTCGTAGGCCAGTGGCTTGTTAAAGGGGAAGGACCCCAGCCACAGCCGAGTAGGGAACTTCATGGGCAAAAGGTTCTTCTTTCAATCTGGTGGGATTGCCAAGGAATAATCCACTTTGAATTCTTACCACCTAATGCAACAATTAATGCTCAAATATACTGTCAGCAATTAGAGCGTTTGAACCAAGCTTTGAGGAAAAAAAGACATGCTCGAGGTAATCGAAAACGGGTGATGTGTCATCAGGACAATGCGCGACCACACACAGCAAGAATAACGTCACAAAAGATGGAAGAACTTGGTTGAGAGAAAATTCCTCATCCACCTTATTCTCCCGATCTTGCTCCTTCAGACTACCATTTGTTTCGTAGCTTACAGAATCATTTGGAAGAAACAGCTTTTGTAACACAGGAAGAGGTTAAAACTGACATTTGTGAGTTCTTCGAATGAAAGCCAAAAGAATTTTACAATAATGGAATTAGTAAGCTTGTTAATAGATGGAAGGAAGTCATAGATAATCAGGTAAAATACACTGTTGATTGAATCTGTAATTAAATGTAACACTTGGTCACTTGTTTTCTTTATTCAAAATTCGGACAGAACTTATGGGATGACCTGATATATATATATATATATATATATATATATATATATATATATATATATATATTGCATGTTTCATTAAATAATATAGACAAATGTTGACTATGTATTTTATATAAATTCTTTTCATATCGTCTGATAAGCTTAATAACATTATCATTAAACGAAGAAAGAAAATCACAATATTGATACATATTTTTTAATCCTATCTAAGCTTTCGGCTTACATAAGCCATTATCAAAGATGGCAATTACATTACAATATATTAAGGAATACACGGACAAAACAGTGATGATAGTCCGTTTCTGTTTCCGTTTCTGTACGTATTTGTTGTATTAGCGTAGGAAGAAGGATGTTGCCCTGGTGGAGACACGCGTTAGTACAAAAGGATATAGGGGATAACTTTTATTTCACGATTTGACAGGAATAATTGGATCAGCTCAAAGATATATATATATAAGTGAACATTGCAGTCAGCACACAGCGGCGATAGGCTAGACGCAATCGTCAGGCCGCGAGTGTTGGATTTTTCTCGACTATTTATATATATGGTTCAGCGGTGCATTGTGGGTAATCCATTCTGGCGGTTATTTTGGCGGGAGTGGCTTGTTTATTAATTTATTGCGTCTAGTAGGAAACAGCCTGTCGCTTTTTAGTGTTAACTTCAATGTTCACTTTTATATCTATATTTACATACGCTCTATCTCTGATATTGAGCACTTTATCCCATAAATATAGCACACTTTAAAACTACATTTCTGCACATATATATATATATATATATATATATATATATATATATATATATGCGCGTGTGTGTGGTGTGTGTGTTTGCGTGTTTTTATTCTTAATCCGACATTATTATTACTTCAAACGTTATTGTAGCAGACACTCGTATTTGAAAACGACTGCTTTGTGGAACCGACTCCCAAGACGATGCTTCCCCGATCACGACAATCTTAACCTCTTCAAGTCCAGCTTCAACCGTTATCTTCCACACATATCCCCATAAACTGTACTTTTTACTCTGTAACTGATACGAGTGGCTCTTGGAACTTATACAGGGTAACATTATTGTAAGGAAAAAAAAGACGCTCCATTATTATTTAAACTGTAATATGTCTTTGTTTATTATGGTCTTTCGAATGACTAGGCCAACAGACGTAATACACAGCGTTCAAAATAGTAATGAGGCATCTATTCCAAATACGACTATCAATGCTAGTAATGTTTGAAGTAATACATATATAATATTTTATAACTGGTCGTAAGACCGGCTACATAAAACAGATAAGTCTCTAAGTGACAGTGGTTCAAAATTGATGCAATCGTGGCTAGCAGAATTTATTTTTATGTAGAATGTTGTGTGTTTCTAAGATGTAACTAAAAACAAAAGTCACTTTGTCATATCATCATCATCACATTCATTTCTACCTTAATTTCTGGGATGAGGAGTTATTATTATTTACATTCAGACTACTGTCCACATCTTTGTTGATATTGTTAATATTGTCCTCATCTTTGTTGTTATTATCACAATGTTTTATCTTTCTGGGATGAGGAGTTATCATTATTTACATTCAGACTCTTTTCCTCATCTTTGTTGTTGTTATTATCACAATGTTTTGTCTTTCTGAGATGAGGAGTTATCATTATTTACATTCAGACTACTTTCCTCATCTTTTTTGTTATTATCACAATATTTTGTCTTTCTGAGATGAGGATTTATCATTATTTACATTCAGACTATTATCTATTCTCGTCTTTGTTGTTGATATCACAACGTTTCGGCCGTTGTGCCCTCCGAACTTCATCAGGTTTATATTGATCTAGGTAACCAACAGGGAATTCTGAACTGAATCTTTTATTATAATCTACAGAAGAATACTAAACTGGCTTGTATATGGATATATCGTCTAGCTTTCATTATAATGGGAGAGCTTGGAAGAAAAGTTTATTCTTCTATTTTATTTCTAATATCCATGATGTAATAACATGCTTTGTTTTCACGGAAACTTTTATACCATCAAGTCATACACAAAATTATATATATAGATAGATAGATAGATAGATAGATAGGTACGTATCCCACGCAGACAAAAATATTGCGTCTATCTATGCACCAAAGAAAGTGAAAAGAGAACGAAAATATAGGGTCTTACATATGATATGGAGATTCTTCTACGTTTCTGAAGAAGCCATGTTTAAATCTCCAGAATCAAACGGTCCTGATTCACTAACCATTTCTGAAGCGTGTTGAGTTATCCCAAATTGAGGACTGCTAGATAGTTTTATTTTATAGTTTTTTGTTTTTTTCTATGTCTGGGAATATATATTCGCAAAGAGAAACTGCGACATGAGCTTGCAGATTTAGCCTCGGTTTGACTAAACCGTTTTCGTCTCTGTATAGAGTGACGTCACTAAGCGTCCGTCACGTGACTTATCGAGACCAAAGGGAGATAATCGCCTTTTATATCCCAACATTATTTTTTAGTAGTGCTCAATTATTGCTTGTCCGTTTCCACTGAGTCCGAGTACACACTGCCCGACTCAGGGATTGAACTCACAAACACTATGTCACCAAATTCACGAACCAGCGCTTTTATCAACTAGGCTATTGTCCCGGGAATATAAGCTAGTAAATAAGTGATTCCTTTATACAATTACACAACCGGGAAGTTCCTGGTTGTCATTGCAGTTAACTTTGTGTATGAAAAAATTGGGCATGACTAAAACTTATCCTACATTACAAATAAAGCCAAACAAAATTAAATTTACAAAGAAAACTCAGTATATGTTTAAAAACGGTATATTTACTGATATAACACAACATCTGTTACCTGACAAGAAAATAACCCAAAGCATATATTAATAAACTGAGGTGCACCAACCGAGAATTCTCTTAAGGTGAGTGCAAGTTATCATATGTATAAATCACCTTCTCACATAGAATTAATGACTAACGGTTTAACCAGGTATTATTTGGCATGACCTCATATCTCGAAAGGAAACGGGAGATTTTCAGAACTCGGTGTGGATTCGTGGCTTGCAACAAACCAACAGTATGTCTGGTTACAATGGGTATTTTGTTTGAAAAGTATAAAGATGAAATCGGAGATGGGAGAATAAATTACGAATTCGATATTGTGTGTGAATGCAACCGCAAGTTTCGGCAACTTATTTGGTCAACTTTGACATTGGTCATGTAGCAATCAGGTCAGTTTCTCTGGCCGATGGATATGATTATTGTTGTAAGGATGGATTCCGCTCGCCGCTTTCTGATTTTTAATGCCATACAAATGGACATGTTGTCAATTGACCTCACTATTGAATACAAATGGGAGTAATTCAGAAATCCTATTATTTTTAAGGTTCGCATTTTAGTAGGAAAAAAATCCAGCCAGTCTGTTTTTTACGTTGTACGAACATTTTACTATAAGTCGGTTCCACAAAGAAGCGGTTTATTTTAGATACCAGTCTCCACTGTAATAACATTTGAAGTAATAAAAATGTCAGATTAAAAATAAAAATACATATATATATATATATATATATATGTTGAAATTAGTAAATATCTGTGAATCAAATTAACTTGTTATGTTAAATAGTCAAAAGAAGAGTAGTTTTATATATAGTAACAACAAGAATAAGAACTTTGACGTAACAACGGGCAGTTATGATGCCGTTTTTATGCGAAATCACAGGCATATATATCTTGAATAATTTATTAAATATTATTAATAAAGAGGATATAGATTTATATAGAGATTATGGTCTAATAATTATAAGAAAATGTAATGGTAGAAAATATAAGAAAACAGATAACAGAAACATTTTATAAATTAGAATTTCAAATAAATATAAAATCTAATCTAAAAACAGTGAATTTTCTAGACGTAATATTTAATTTAAATAATAATACGTACAAATCGTATACGAAAACAAATAATAATCTAATATATATAAACAAAAATTCAAATCAGCCTCCTGATATATTTAAACATATACCAATATCTATTAACAAAAAAATTGCAACTAATTCTAGCAATATAAAAATATTTAATGAAAATACAAATATTTAATGAAAATACAAATATATGAATCAGAATTAAGAAAAAGTGGTTATTAGAAATTAAAATACATAACTAAAATCAATACACACAAAAACAAAGGAAAAGAAACATAATCTGGTTTAACCGTCCTTATAATAATATAATAAAAACAAAAATAGGAAATATATTCTTTAAATTAATTGAAAAATACTTCCCAAACAATAGTAAACTATCAAAAGAAAAATACAATAAAAGTTAGTTATAGTTATATGAATAATGTGAAGAAAAAATTAAATAAACAAAATAAATATGATATAAAAACAATAGCAATTATAACTCATATCCTCAAAATGCCAATAATAATAACTGTAACAACCAAAATCGCTTTAAAAGAATGATTTAATAATTATATGATGTCATTTAAAACAGAAAAATACGTAAATAGCACATTATCAAAATATATATGGAGTCAAAAACAAAAGTATATACTTTCTATAGTTAAATGTGAAATTATAAAAAAGTATCCCCATATAATATTACCAATAGGAACTGTAGTCTGTGTTTAGGCAGAAAATTAATATTAACTTTTTATAATCAAATTAAATTATTAAATAAGAAGAATAAGTCGACGCCGATATATTAGCATATATTTACTTTTTGCTTTAATATTAATATATCATAATAAATCAATTAAACTATTAATTAAAAATATTAACTAAAATATTATAATTTAATTAATAGTAATAATTAAATATTACAATTTAATTACTCCCTCCGTTCCGAAATAGTTGTACCAAAAAAATGTTCATGTTGTTCCAAAATAATTGTTCCAGTAGATAAAAAAAACAGCAAAAAGAACTAAAAATATCATTTATTCCCATTCTCAACAGTAAATGAGTAATATTAGTGAATTGTCATATAAATAAGTGTGAAATATATGGAAACTGATATACATAAACAGTTAAATTAATGACAAAAATAACTGGGGAAGGTTTACTTTAACAAAAGCAGATTTTGTTGCAGCTCGTCAGAAATAGAAATGAATACTTCAAGTTTTCCTTCTCTTTCAAGCTTCTCTTTCGACATGTGCCGGAGTTTATAGTTGTTATCGCCGTCAACTAAAATAACTTGTTCCATTGCTAACTGCAAACTTAGAAAAGTATTGTTCAACTTCGACTTCTGAAGTTTATTGAAGCTTTCTTCCACTACTTCAATGAGCTGGTCAACATTATTTGGAGCTTGCTGGTGCTGAATTGATTGAATTGCATTAAAATAACCCAGATCAAGGACATTGAGATCAGGACTATTTGGAGGCTGGCAAACTAATTGAATTTGCAAACCCAGACGTTCTGCAGCTACCTTTAATTCATTTGCAACCTGTTTTATTGCACCATGCTTCAGGACACGATCTGTGGATCTTTCCAGCAGTGCTTGCAACACAGCACTACGTTCGTTATTTGTTAATTCGTGCTTCTTGCAATTTCGTTTAGCATTTCTGCCAGTTGGCTTCTCTTCTCCCATCATAATCTCTTGCCAGCGGGTGGTCTGGAAAAAAAATACAATTTTAATGTGGTGAAACAGTGATATAATTTGCGCTTCAAATTATTCTATCTGAATAAGCTAATATAAATACTTGAGGAACATCAATGCTAACCTGTTAATGTAAACGGCAAGCAAATCGACTAAGAATTAGTATATTCCACATGATATTTCCGGCTATGGAACAACTATTTCGGAACAGAGGGAGTAATAACGTAGCAAAACAACTCCTGTATAAACCAAAAACAAATTAATTTAATTTCTAAGAAGAAATTTAATTTCGAAGACAAAATTTACAACTGGAAGAAAAATCTACAGCTGAAAAAATGAAAGGCGTAAAAAAAAGCAAAATGTCATGAACGTTGCGCGTGTAAAAGAACGTTAAATTCGTAAAAACAGGTGTACAAAACAGAGTAAAAAAGCGGATTAAAAAGATGCGAAACAAATTGAAAAAAAATGAAAAAAAATTGAAAATACAGTTTAAGACCACAACCACTGAAGACTGTAATTTTTACCATGAAACTTCGAAGTCGGGATAAAATTGATATTTGAAAGTTAAGTAATTTTTCATATAATATTATATATATATATATATATATATATGAGGATTTGATAATTATAATTAAGTAATATCATCGAGTCTGAAACCTCAACAGAATGCAGAAAGCACTGGACGGCCGTTTCGTCCTATATATATATATATATATATATATATATATATATATATAGGATTAATACAAACAATGAAGGAACCATCATTTAGCTCGAATTATTGCTTTTAAACACAGTAAACGCGATTATCTCAATGGTTCTTAAGACAAAGGGTGTCAAGATGGCTAAACGTCTGATCTAAAACCTGAAAAAGAAAGAAATCAGTTACTTCAGTGTTTTTTTCTTTTTAGATATTAAACATATTTTGGGATGTACAATTTTGTTGTTACATGATTTGTATATATATATATATATATATATATATATATATATATATTGTCATCCACAGACAGACTGTTTCGCTGTATCACAGCTCATCAGTGTGACTAGACGTCCGGTTGCCTCTGGCTAGAATCGAAAACCGGCTGAATTCGCGTCAGTCGGAAATTTTACCCTGAAGCCGTTGGCGCACGGCAGAGAAGAAGGTGAATTTAAGCGTATTTATTTTTAGATAAACACACAGTGACTGAGAGAACTCGATTCGATTTACCGAAGAGTCTTGCATTATTAGCCGTAATAGTCACTGTTTACAAACCCAAACATCCTCCCCAGAGAGCTCAACCGAAATAAATTTTTCAGGAGCATATATATTGTCATCCACAGACAAACTGTTTCGCTGTATCACAGCTCATCAGTGTGGCTAGACGTCCGGTTGCCACTGGCTAGAATCGAAAACCGGCTGAATTCGCGTCAGTCGGAAATTTTTAACATATTTAGTTGGATTGATGTGAGTTTGTGACTCTGGGTTTCAAGCTATTTGCGATCCTCAGAAAAAGTGGTTAATTTTTAAATTTTGGATTTATTTATGCTTGCGTATATCGGTGTGTTATGGTAGTGAGAGGAAAAATTGTTTTCGGAACGCCACTCATACAGACGCCGACAAATGTATGTCAATTCCTCAATTAATAATTGATATGTGTAACGGCTTCTGGGCCCATAAGGAATAACAGTTAAAAATCAAATTTTAAAAAAATCGAGCTCTGTTTTATCAAGATATTTTTCACTTTCTCCAATATGAATGAAGACAAATAAATTCATTAGATTAAGTGAAAAATTTTAAAAATACTTACACTGTATTAGCAGTAAGTGACGCGCTGCTTTACGGAACATACTCCCGTATGAGTGCTTCCCCAAACGCTATTATCAACATGTTCAAGTCAAGTGTCAATTGTCACCTGTCCATATCCATATAATACTCACTTCCTACTCTTACATTCATATTACACAATTGATTCGGTTACACTCTACCTTGAGTGACTCATGAGTCTTGTATTGGATGACCACTAGTAAAACAAAACCGAAGTAATGTACAAAAGATAAATCTGATTTTCGAATTTGCTAATTATATTTACTGCCCAGTAAACTAGTTTACTGTATAAAAATTGAGAAATATATTAGAAATGTTACAAATGGCGCCAAAGTAGCATTAAATATACGTGAAGTCGATCGGCAGAACCCTATTACGCATATCGAGTGTCTGATATAGCGGTCCGTTACAAGACCTCACTTAACAACCAACTAGGTTAACGGAGTAATTACCGTGAAAGTATTTGTAAAAAAGACAGAGCGAGGCATCGTACCAACTCGGTTAACGACTAGATTGTTGGATCGGAGCTTTGTGGCTGTATATTTTTTTTATAGAAAGATTATTTCAAATAATGGTTACAGTAATAAAGGTGTCTCTAAAATGAGAGGAAGAAGGAAAATTAAACTTATATAATACTTGATGAAAGATATATACCGAACATTCGCGTAGAAGACGACATATAACTCCCAAACATAACCTTTAAAAATTTGGAGTCGTCTACAATTATAAAAAAAGAAACCTTTTTTTTTATTTTTATTTTTTTAAGCTTATCACCCCAAGCAAGGCTGGAAGCCACTAGCACGCAAGGGGTTACAGAAGGTTTGGAGGAAGAGCAGATAGGAGTGGTAAAGGAGAGGATGTGGAGAAAGATAGTGGATCGATCAAGGCAAGGGGGTTACAGAAGATTTGGAGCGAGGGCAGATAGGAATGAAAGGTGAAAGGATGTGGAGAAGGGAAGTGGATAGATCAAGGCAACTGGAGATATCGATTGACGTTACACTTAAATAGTTCGAGATTGTATTTGTCAGGGAAACAGGAATAAGGAAGGTAGTTCCACAGGCGAGAGGTGCGAGACATGAAGCTATTGGAGTAGAAGAGACGTCTACATCTAACAGTTTCAACGGTGAAGGGGTGGGAACGGGATGCCAGCCTCGTAGGACGTTTAAATTCATGAGGTCTAGGAACCAGCGAAAGCAGCTCATCGGAGCAATTACCGTGAAAGTATTTGTAAAAAAGACAGAGCGAGGCAACGTACCAACTCGTTTAACGACTAGATTGTTGGATCGGAGCTTTGTGGCTGTATATTTTTTTATAGAAAAATTATTTTAAATAATGGTTTCAGTAATAAAGGTGTCTCTAAAATGAGAGGAAGAAGGAAAATTAAACTTATATAATACTCGATGAAAGATATATACCGAACATTCGCGTAGAAGACGACGTATAACTCCCAAACATAACCTTTAAAAAACGGGGTCGTCTACAATTCTAAAAAAAGAAACCTTACATTCCGAATGATGTTTGTCAGTAGGCTAACCTCAGCCTGGGTGCGATAACCACTAACGTATATGAAAAGATTCATATTATAAATTAAACTGATAATAAAAATAATCAAACCATTTCTACCTTATATATTACTTGTATAAATGTATAATAAACTGCCTATCTGAAAAATAATTGCATATCAGTGAAATCAACTTGTATCCATGCAAGCTCAGCTGAGAAAATGCAAACATCGAGTTTACTGTAAAAAAACACGAAAACTTTTATCTGCTATTAAATCGTTATTAGCAGTTGTCAAGAATGAAGACTGAGACTCGGAAAATAAGTTCATCCAAGTTTTACATTATTTACATTATTCGGACTATTGTCTTCATCTTTGTCGCCATATTTATTACAACGTTTCGGCCGTTGTGCGCTCCGGCCTTCTTCAGGTGGTTGGAATGTCGAACTGAGCCCTTTATTTCGCTCACTGGGGTAGACTGTTCTAGTTCCATGTCAGTTATCAGTTATCTCCTTTTAATTTCCCCCTGAAAGTTCTCCACTGCCTTAATCGGGTATTGAACTCACACTCTTTGGGTCCTGTCACTGGATCTAACGCCTTTATCCACTGTGCCATGGGGACATCTGTATATGAATTTCTGGGTATTATAAACCTAATGTCTTCAGCAATCATTTTTACCAGTTCTCATATTGCAATTTTTGCTGTTATCATCATGTTTTTACCAGAGCTCATATTGCAATTTTTTGTTGTTATTATCGCTTTTCCCTGGCACTCCTTATTACTGGTTCCCATATTGTATTCATTTCTATACTTGGTTGGCTCAGGAGATTTTTGAGGCCTAGCATATGTGCTGATTCCATATAGTTGTAATAAATATGGCGACAAAGATGAGGACAATAGTCTCACAAATGTTCAATATGAACCCCACCTGTAACACAAAACATGTCAAGTCGGTAGTCCAACCACTGCCAAACACGCTGTAGCATGTCTTGCGTAGCATTCTCCAGCGCCTGACTGTTTCTTTGCTTTTGCTTGTACGATGAGAGAGGGATCCAGACCTGTCTTTTCACATCGCTCCATAAAAAGAAATCACAAGGTGTCAAGTCAGGTGAACTTAGTGGCCAGTATTGAACTCACACTCTGCCTCCTGTCACTGAATCTAACTAACTCCTTTATCCACTGTGCTATGTGTCCTTGAGGACATCTGTGTATGAATTTCTGGGTATTATAAACCTAATGTCTTCAGCAAACATTTTTTTACCAATGCTCATATTGCAATTATTATCGCTTTTCTCTGGCACTCCTTATTACTGGTTCCCATATTGTATTCATTTCTATGCTTGGTCGGCTCAGAAGATTTTTGTGGCCTAGCATATGTGCTGACCCTTAAGTTTACGAATTTTCCAATGGTTTTATTTGTCTATGATCTCAACCTGATCCCACCGAGGGCGGTGATCTTCCTTCTCTCTCCATATGTGGTCAGCCACGCCTTATTTTTCTACTTCCCCTCGTGTTACAGCTTTCTGGTGTCCTTGAAGCCTTACCTTAAGGGGGCGGCCTGTCTCCCCTTTATATTTCTTTCCGCAGCTGCACGGGATAGCGTACACACAGTCTTTAGTCATGTTCTCCTCTATGCTGGGGGTCTTACTCGGAAGAGATATCTGCGAAGTGTCGTCAAGCTTTTGAAGGTTGTCCTGATGTTATATGGACCGCAGATCCTTTGTATTTTCTCTGATAACCCCTTCATATAAGGCAGGCAGACTGTTTTCTGAGTGTTGCTGTCCTCCTCTTGTACCCGCCTACCCCAGTTTTGGGGGGCTGCTGCCATATACACAGGGTAGTTGTTACGTTGTAGAGTACTACTTATACTGACCAATTCTTTATCTAATATCTCTGGGTCACCACTTATGACTTTTTCTCGGTGTTGTAAGCAGCGGACGATCCCTTTCTTTACGCTGTATAGATGGTGGGAGTTGAAATTGAGGTACTTTCCGGTGATTGTCGGTTTACGGTATATGGATGTCTTGAACCCATTCTATGTTCGAGATATTATAACATCCAGGAATGGAAGTGTGTTGTTACTCTCTTTCTCCATTGTGAACTGTATCGAAGGTCTTATTAAGTTCACATGGTCCAGTAGAACCTGAACGGCTTCCTTGTGTGGCCAGAGTATGAAGGTATCATCTACATACCTTAACAATATAGTTGGCTTTAGAGATATAGATTCTAATGCCATTTCCTCAAAGTATTGCATGTATATGTTCGCCATTGCTGGTGATAATGGTGAGCCCATTGCTAAGCCCTCATCCTGTTGATATATGTGCCCTCCCATTCCAAAGTGTGTTGTTTGTGTACAGAAGTCAACATCTCCATCAGATTGGCCTCTGACTCATCCCTAGAAGAACGGACCAGTATTCCAATAGATAATCTGATGAAAATGTTGACTTTCTGTACACAAACAACATCTCCATCAGTTAAGGCAGTGGAGAACTTGCAGAGGGGAATTAACAGGAGATAACTGATAATTGACATCCATTAAACATGGCACGTGGAACTAGAACAGTCTAACCCAGTGAGCGAAATAAAGGTTCAGTTCGACATTCCAACCACCTGAAGAAAGTCGGAGCGTACAACGGCCGAAACGTTGAAATAAATATGGCGAAAAAGATGAGTACAATAGTCCGAATAAAGTAAATAATGTACATAATACCTCATCTGAGAAATATAGACATATACCCAAGCTTTATTCGGCAAAATACAAGCAGGGTTCACATCACGTGCTCCTAGTATTCTCGAATATGGCTGACTGTCGTAAACGTGAGAACGGGCCGTAAACGAATATGATGTCGTAAAGGAGTGTCGCAGCCCATCTCTTATTTACGACATCCCTACTTATTTTAGTCCCAGCCATACCTTTTTGGGGTCACCGACATACGACCTGACCCCCGTAGTGTTTGCACAATCTCTCTGCATGACGAATCATGGTCTTCTATATCGGCATCACTTCCTGGGATCATTAAAGGCTCATTTTGCATGGTTGGCGGTTCAACAGTTGCTGGTTTGGAAGGCATCTCCTCGGAGGACTGCTGAAACATCTGCTGGGGTGAAAATGTCTCGGAGCCAACAGGATCTGGGGCCAAGTCTTGAACCGACACAATTGATTCTCTCCCATCTGGATATCTGACGCATGCAAATGATTGATTACTATCGATCAGGTTAACCCGATCCACTATGTGGTCATTCTTGGTAGTTGAAAAGTATTTATACCTGGCAAGATTTGCAACCAGATCGGAAATTCTTGGTAATGGAAAAGCGTCTAGTTCTGTGTAGATATATATGGTTTGGGAATAGTCCGCATATAATCGTTTTTTTTTGTGTATTTTAGCTTCATCTTTAACCACTACTAATTGTGTATGCCACGGTGGAATACTGGGTTCAGTAATCCCATCTTCCAGAAGTTTGCTAATTTCCACAGCAATAAAATCAGAGTCCTCTTTACTTAAACGTCTTGATTTAGTAGCAATCGGTTTGCATTTAGCTAAAATTGTTCTCCGCGCTCTCCCCAATTTTACCCAACGTCTTTCAGCATGAAAACCTGACTAATTATTTGCACTATTTACATTGTTTGGACTGTTGTCCGCATTTTTCATGGTAGAAGTGATTGCAATGTCATTCTCTGTATTAAAAAATCTTCCAAAAATAAAAGATACTTTTCAGAAACTTTATTTGGAGAATATTAGCTGATTTAAAGTATAATTAATCTGATTTGAAACAAATATTATTTACTTTAAGTTTAAAATAACATAGAAATGCATTTTTAAACAAAAAGTAGCTTTTCCCTCCAGTTCGGCGGTAAAGCACGGACTGAATCAAAACTTACTTTCTCTGACCTGGGAGTAACTCCAGTAAAAAGTTATTACAAGAGATAGTCATTTATTAAGTTAATCTTAGTTTGGCACGTGACACAAATATTAGGCACCCTCTGAGATCGAACTAACTACTAATGCTCATCGAATTGTTACAAGAGGTTGATCGAAATATTACGTGCGAAAATATGCGAAAAATATCGATTTACAGTTCTTTCCTAATATACACTTATGTCTTCCCGAAGATCTCAAAGGCATAACTGTCAAATTACAATAGACCTTTATTTAGAATATGAATCAAGTTACGCCTCAGATGTTTAAATGTTGAATCCATTACTGCTATAAGTATCTGCATGAGGAAAAAAGAAAGAAACTTTTGTCATTGACTGAATTGGCGATTTCTCGAACACCTTGACGGATTCATTTTACCAAATATTTTTTTAACGATACATTAAAATAAAGACCTCTACCAATTAACGTTCCCTAAGGTGTAAAATTAATTTTAAAAATGTAAAAGCTTTCTGGAAGCTTTCATTTTAGCTTTAATTGAAAGCTAAATGATTAAATTTACTATTTCCTGTAAGCAAAATACTCTGGTGTATTTCAAACAGAAATTATATTGATTGGAATCGATTTTTTTTCTTTTTGCTAAAATAGCTGATTAGTGGCCTTTTCTCGTCATCTTTCAAAAAAAAACTTTTCTGAAAGTTTATTTGAGTAATATTAGCTAATTTAAAGTATAATTAATCTAATTTGAAAAAAACATTATTTACTTTAAGTTAAAAACACTGAAACACCCTTTTAAAAGACTGAAGAGGAGTGTGAACCGGACAATAGGTGAACCTGTATATACAATAGCAGATCAGTATAGAAAAGTGAATTACTGTTTCATTCATGCAAATGCTCTTGTGAATGGCATAGACCCATTTCCCTCCAGCTATAAATAGTTGGACAGACAAGATTCTTTTATCTCGGGTTGCAGTCATTCTAAGAGAAGTCAAACAGAATTCAAACCTAAGGAGGGCTGTTCAGAGAATTTATGGTACGCTATACAACATTATTCTATTTGCAATTCTTCTGAAAAATCTGCTTGGTTCTACACAAGCCTTCACCGCTATAATGAAATCATCTGTTTGAGTTGTCTCACAGTTCAGTTCGCTATAAAAGTGTTAACTCCTAATACATTGAAATCAACACCAGAGTCTAAAATACATCACACACACACACACACACACACACATACACACACACACACACACACACACACACACACACACATATATATATATATATATATATATATATATATATATATATATATATATATATTACGATACCTAAGGTGTAAAATTAATTTTAAAAAATGAAAAATCTTTCTTGAAGCTTTCATTTTAGGTATAATTGAAAGCTAAATAATTAAAATTTACTATTTCCAGTATGTAAAATACTCTGGTGTATTTCAAACGGCAATGATATTGATTGGAATCGATTTATTTAATTATTTATTTATTTATTTATTTTGCCAAAATAGATGATTAGCACCCTTTTTTTTGTCGTCTCTCATTGCAATATAATTCTCTGTATTATAAAAAATCTTCCAAAAACAAAAGATACTTTTCAGAAACTTTATTTGAAGAATATTAGCTGATTTAAAGTATAATTAATCTGATTTGAAACAAATATTATTTACTTTAAGTTTAAAATAACATAGAAATGCATTTTAAAACAAACAGTAGCTGTGTTTATAACCGATAGTTGTCATGTTTACGTGTTTGACTAGGGATGACAGGTTTATTGTTTTACGGAGACTATCTTTAAAACATGATTTAAGAAAATGACGGGCGAATGCTTGTTTTATACATATTTGTAAAGTACTTAGTAATCTTAAAAATTTGGAATAAATTCTCCGTAATCAAATTTTAGTAATGTTGACTTTAAATTTAATATAGTCATCGCTCGATTTTTTATCTGATAATGTCTTGTATGGCCGCCCATAGTTTCAAAATGGTCACGTTTATAAACATAAAAAATGAAAATTATTTTTAAAAATCTTAGTGTATAATAATTTGTATTAAGAGTTTCCATTTTTGATTAGTAAATATAGTTTATTTAAAGACATTTTTTATATGTTTATTGATCTATTAAAAAAGAACGTTAAACATATCAAAAATGTCTTTAAATAAATTGTCGGACTCTGTCCAATTCAAAATATATGACGTCATTTGTTTACATTTGATACGCTAAGAGCAGATATGAATAGAAGAGATTCATGGAAGATTTAAGTTTAAAGATAGTAAAATCGACCTTGCTAACCGGACGCTTCTCTGTGGCCGAATGGTTAAGGCACGTCAAGAGAAATGACGGTTCCGTATAGGATATACAGGTTCGATTCTCCTGTCGGAGAATGAATATTTTCGGACATTTCAGGCCGGTAAATGTTATTTAATACTGTTTATTGTAAACAGAGCATTTACTTAAATACTTGTATCTATAAAAAAAAGAACGTTAAACATATCAAAAATGTCTTTAAATAAATTGTCGGACTCTGTCCAATTCAAAATATAAATACAGTTTCCACTGAATAACAAAATCACCTTACGTCATCAAAGTAATGCAGAAATTTAAAAGATTTGAAACTTTATAATTTATTATAATTAAAATTTTAAAATTAAAAAAAATGAAAACAATTCTTGCAAAGATTCATTATTTATTGAGTCAATAATGTCCTTAATAAATCTAACTTATAAAAGCAAATAAAAGCTTTTCTGATTAAATAATATAATAATTTTATTGAGTATCTGTCTATATTTCTGAGGCGAGGTATTATGTACACTATTTACATTATTCGGACTATTGTCCTCATCTTTGTCGCCATATTCATTACAACGTTTCGGCCGTTGTACGCTCCGGCCTTCTTCAGGTGGTTGGAATGTCGAACTGAACCCTTTATTTCGTTCACTGGGGTAGGCTGTTCTAGTTCCACGTGCCATGTTTAATGGATGTCAGTTATCAGTTATCTCCTTTTAATTCCCCTCTCCAAGTTCTCCACTGCCGTAACCGGGTATTGAAATCACACTCTTTGGGTCCTGTGACTGAATCTAACTAACGCCTTTATCCCATGTGCCATGTGTCATTAAACATGGCACGAGGAACTAGAACAGTATACCCCAGTGAGCGAAATAAAGGGTTCAGTTTGACATTCCAAACACCTGAAGAAGGCCGGAGCGTACAACGTCCAAAACGTTGTAATAAATATGGCGACAAAGATGAGGACAATAGTTCGAATAATGTAAATAGTCTAATTTTATTAATTTTTTTATTTTACGATTCGGAGCAGATTTTCAGGAAATGAATCCTCTCTTCTCCCCCCAACTATCGGTTAAATAATAGTACTTGTATCTAAAAATCATCATTGCCCCGAAAACATTGTTAATACAATATTCAGTCGGGAAAAGAAAAGAATTAATCTTACAAACCAAAAATATGTTTCGGTTTTGTATAACCTACGGAAGGTTGATAAGCCGTGAAAAAAACAATTCATTCCATCAAATAAAAAATGCTAACAATTTTAGAATGACTGATATTTTAATGAAGAACGAATGAATAACAAAAATAAATAAAATACTAACGAAAATGAATGACAACTGATAAACCTCATGTAAGAAATTCAAAAAAATTTACTACTATTACTATTACTTCTGTGTACCATTTGTCCTGGTTATGACGATAAACTACATCCGGCAGCAAGGTCTCTTATCGGGACATTGGAGGGTTTGAGGATTGTGGAAACACCTCTTAAATGTTGTTGTTCCCATGTCCATCCAGAGCTGGGGTGATAGCACCTGTTAGGTTCCCAGGAAAAAACTTACCGTCCAAACAAAAATCAAAACACGAGGAAAGTATAAAAATACATTTTCATAAGAAAAATACCAGCAACATATTTTTATAAAAATAAATTACCAACAAAATATTTTATAAGAAAATTACTAACAGTATATTTAATAGTAGATTTACCAATACATTTTAGAGAAAAATTACAAACAATCCATCTTATAGTAAAATTACCAACAATACATTTTATAGTAATATGACCAACAATATATTTTAATAGTAAAATTACCAATAATAAAATTTATAGTAGAATTACAAAGAACACATTTTATAGTAAAATGGCCAACGATACATTGTTATAGTAAATGACCAACAATACATATTATAGTAGAATTACCAACACTACATTTCATAGTAGAATTACCAATAATACATTTTACAGTAAGATGAATAATACATTTTATAGTAAAATGACCAAAAATACAGTGTTATAGTAGAATTAACAACAATACATTTTATAGGATAAACAGCAACAATAAATTTTATTGTAAATTGACCAACAATACATTTTATAGCAAAATTACCTACAATGCATTTCATAGTAGAATTTCCAACATTAAATTGCATAGTAGAAATACTAACAATACATTTTATAGTACAATTACCAACAATAGATTTTATAGTAAAATGAACAACAATATGTTATAGTAAAGTTACAAACAATACATTTTATTGTAAAATGAGCAATACATTTTATAGTACTCTGCCCTACAATACATTTTATTGTAAAATGACTAGCAATACATTTTACAGTATAATTACGAAACATATATTTTATAATAAAATGAGCAACAATGCAATTCATAGTAGAAATACGAGAAATACATTTTATAGCAGAATTACTAAAAATACATTTTTATAGTAAAATGGCCAACAGTATTTGTTCATAATAGAATTACCAATAATACATTTTATAGTAATATGACCAACAATACATTTTAATAGTAAATTTGCCAACAATACATTTTATAGTAGTATTACAAACAACACATTTTATACTAAAATGTCCAATGATACATTTTTATAGTAAATGACTAACAATGTATTTTTATAGTAAATGACCAACAATGTATTTTATAACAGAATTACCAACAATAGATTTTATAGTAAAAAAATAATATTGCTTTCTCTTAACTGAGATATTTTTAATACAGTTATATCCACTCGCTCGTTGAAAAAAGCATAACATGACGAAAAAAAGGCCCCAAACTTAATAAAAACAATTTTTTTTTGTCAAAATCTTTGATATTAGTAAGGGAAAAGATCAAAGGATTTTTTATTAATTTTTTCATCCTTTCTAGCACTTTCAAAATTGTTTTTTTTTTTCGTCAGCAGTCGGCCTCATTGTTATTCATTGTGTTTTAACACTTTTTTTCCGGTGAAAAGCATTGATCTAGAAATTCTTGCAAAAAGAAATTGTCGAATTTTAATGAAACTCTCAGGACTTATTCACAAATGAGTTGAATTATTTTGAAATTTCATTTTTTTGAAAATCTTGGTAAAAATATATTTTTTACATATCTTGTCCCCACATACACACACTTACTTAATTTTATGAAATTTCTAGAAATTAAATTTTGATTGCAAAATTTGTTTTATTAGTTAAAAGCGGGACACTTGTAGTAATAGTAGTAGTTGTAATTGCTGCAGTTTTATTATTAGTAGTAGTAGTAACAGCAGTTATATTAGTAGTATTTGTGACTGTAGTAGTAATAGTAGTTGTTGCAGTTGTAGATGTAGTCGTAGTAGTTGTAGTAGTAATAGTTGTAGTAGTAATACTAGTCGTATTTTTAGTAGTATTAATAGTGGTATTTGTAATAGTAGTTGTAGAAGTAGTAGCAGTAGTTGTGAATGTAGAAGGAGGAAGAGGTGGGTGTCTTATCGCTCCATTAGTATCCGATGTACTAATGGTATGATAAATCTAGTAATAATATTCCTCCATATTACTAAACCACACCCAGATACCTAGCCTCTTCGCCCTGTTTCAGCAGCGTCTTCTCCGCTGATTGGGTTCCGTATATCATATTTCAGACGAGAGGATTTCTCCGGCAAGAGAACACGACGACGACTATATGGCCGTTTCAATGCTGCCTGCAAAAGCGGCATAAAGTCACTGGACCCGGACGTCGACAGATCGGCAGATATGGCGAACGATCGCGCTCGCTGAAGGCGGGTACTACGTAGAAGGCCGGAGCGAGAAGAGAGATTGAGAAGTGCTCAAGAGGAAAAGCGCTCTCGACGGAAAGACAAAAGCAGCAAGTCAACGCTACCGCCACTAACTGAATAAAAAATAAAAACAAATAATGGGCGTGTGCATGGTCTCTCAAGAATGATAGCTAACTCTTCAAAAATAACGTTTTCATTATCAGAACCAATCGTATATACGAAAAGGTGATGAAACTGAAGGTCTAAATCAGGTTGGGAAACGGCCTTCTGGGTCATCACGTGCGGCGTTCGGCAACATATGAACTGAACTGTGGAGCGAGATAATTTAGATAAGTTGGAGCCGAATCTCCCTAAACTAAAGAGTTCACAATCAATTTTCCACTTTCTCAGCAATAATTAAATTTATCATTCTGAGCTTGTGTTACTGGTGATCAAAAATATATTACTAGTTTGGTTTGAGCTGACTATGGTTTCTTCTCTGGTGTTAACTTGGAACTATTAAGATCTTTATAGCAAAATTATATCATTACACTAATATTATTCTGCTTGTAGCAAATCTTTGTTAGTGATTTAGTGACGTGTCTGTTGGTTACGCCTCGGCTAACTTTTCACCTTCCCCTTAATAACAATTTTAGCTGGCTGTCTTTGCTTTCTTCTTTTTCTTTCTCCGTAATAAGAAAAACTCGGTAAAAACATTTTAAGCAAAAAAAAAAAAAAATCGTAGATGCAATATGAAAAAAAAAATATATTTTTAACTAGAAAGAAGACCACAAAATTCAAACCATTTTTTATCAGTGTTTATATTTCATTTAATTTCATACGGCAAGTATGACTGTTGTAAAGAGCAAAAAGTAAAAAAAAATAAAAATCAATTCAAGAAAACAAATTCGTCAGTAGGTGTGAAGTAAATATTCAACCAACAAGAGGCCTCGCTTTGAGAAAACTAGAGAAACAAAGAGAGAAATTCTCGAGCCTATGTTAGAAATAAATATTCGACCACTGAGAAGCATCACTTTTGGAAAATTAGAGAAAAATAAAGATATTCACAAGCTTATGCGAGAAAATAAACATATAAACAGATACAAAGTGCTGACAACAGACAGAAGACAGTTGTACTGATAAATCATCATTTACCTCCGCTTAATATCTAGAACGTATAAAAAGCTCTCTATTAAATCCGCCAGTAGACGAGTAGTCAGAGTAAAGTGCAATAAAACTTTAGTATAAGTTTATTTACTGGTTCTGTTTTTACTACAACAGTAAAAAAAGGAGAGACTTGTACACAGAGGGATGCAAACTTAGCATTTGGCCTTTCAGAATATTGATAATAAATTTATTTCTAAAACCCGACTTACGAAGAAAAACTTATACTACATAAGAATCCTAACCGAACGAAGGACTGTTGTAATAGAAAAAAATCGATTTCCGTTCCCTTCAACCAGCGAAAAACGCTCCTTGATAAAAATTATACGCCATCTTGCTACCAGCCTACTTACTACTTCTCAACGTGAGTAAGTAAATATTTTCAACACTGACTTTTTTCATCTAAAACCTTTGAAATACTAATCTCACACCACTTCAATTAACAATCTAAAAAGAGAAAACCACAGCTCCAAATGCACTGATTTTTTTCATTACATTCAGCATCAGCAAAATCTCCGTGCAAAAATTTGCTATTTTAAACAACACCTTACAAAAGATAAGTATTATAACATATATATGAGTGAATGCCATGAGTTATCGTCACTTTCGAAACATGTTGATAGCAGATGACGAAGTAATTAGTGTAGATTTGCCCTATCATTCAACAATACGCTGGTCATTCATTTCCAAAATTTTGTCTTTATCAGTGCAAATAATTGACTTTTCCAAAAGAAAACAATACGTTTTGCGAATTATCAGATACAAAATTTCACAGAGATTCTGCATTTGTGTGTGATTCCATCGCAAAGCAAAATGAGTTAAATATTTCGTTACAGGGCAGAAATGAATCAGTATATGATCTGTGGCAAAGTTCTTTCATTTAGAAAGAAGTTGTTATTTTTCAAGTCCTTTCTTGCTTAGTCAAATCTTTCAGAAGAACACTTTCCCTTCTTGTCAAAAGTGATGAGTGAAAGTGAAGAGAGTATCTCTGAATCTTTCCAGGAATTCCAATCAGTCTTAGACTCATTAATAAAATAAAATACAGAAGAAGATTCAGTGATTTCGAAATGCATAGCATCAACCTGAAACTTGCTTTTCAGCCTCACTAAGTTAATGTATCAGAGAAGTTACAAATGGAATTTATTGAGTTGTCCGATGATAATATCCCGAAAACATCTCTCTGCAACATCTGCTATTTTAAACACATTACAAAAGATTATGAGTATTGTGAACTATATATGAACAAATGCCAGGAAATATTGTCAGTTTCGAAATATGTTAATGCGAATAGTGTAGATTTGGTCTCTCACTCAAGAATACACTAGTTATCGCGAGGACATGTTTTGGTCAAAATTTTGTCTTATAATTGACTTTTTAAAAAATAAAATTATGTGAATTATCAAATACAAAATTTTACAGAGATGCTGCATTTGTGTGTGATCTAATGACAAAGAAAAATGAGTTAAATATTTCGTTACAAAACAGATATAAATCAATATATGATACATGCTAAAAAAATTCTTTCATTTAGAAAGAAGTTGTTATTTTTCAAGTCTTTTCTTGCTCAGACAAAACTTTCAGAAGAATACTTCCCCTATTTATCGAAAGTAATCACCGAAAATGAAGAGAGTATCTCTGACTCTTTTCAGGAATTCCAGTCAGTCTTAAACTCATTAATAGAAAAATACAACAGAAGATTCAGTGATTTTGAAATGCATAACGTCACCCTGAAACTTGCTTTTCAGCCTCACTTAGTTAACGTCTCAGAGGCTCCCGAGGGGTTACAAATGGAGCTTATTGGATTATCTGAAGATAATATCCTGAAAACTCTGTTAGCAAGAAAGATCCCATTGAAATTTGGAAATGGGCGGAGAATATACACTTATTCGTGAACATGCACGCCGACTTATTTCATGTCTTCATTCAACATACAGTTGTGAATCGACATTCTAGTACTTGAAACAAATCAAGAATTCCTAGAGAACACAATTGATAGATGAACATTTGGAAGATCAATTAGAACTAAAAAAACCACTATGTTAGAACCTAATATCAAAAGAAGCGATATCAAAGAAGTCATTAATTTGGCTAAAGAGTGAATAAAGTATTTGTTTGAACGTCTTGTTTTTCAGTTTTATAATTTCTGTTTTTATTACTCTATTTTTATATATTTATTAAATTCTATTTTATGCATTATTTACCTAAGATATAAAATGTGTAACTAAAAAATAACTTGGTGAATACGGACTCTATGAGGGACAAAGAATTTCAATATGGCCTTCATGCACAAAAATATTCTCCACGCCTGGTCTAAATACAGCAAACGTCGGTTATGTTTTACAACAGCCATGGGCAAAGTGCGACCCGATTGGCCTTTCTGAATGACACAACTAATTTCAGGAAGAAAATAATGTTTATGAAAGTGCCATTTGCTTCCATTCGTTCACACTTGTTCACTCACACACTCTCTCATACATTAGCAACCATTTAGGGCCCTTCGACTTGGAGTATCGTTTAGCAAGATTGTCTCATTAGATCAATTACGACTGAATAGTGAGTTCGATCCCTACTGGGTGCCCTATACTTTCAGCTTCGTGCCACCGGGACAGGTTGATTTTGAAAGCGTTCTATTGTACTCAATTTGAAAGATGTGGTTTGATATGATAAATAATGACCCAAAATATATTTTTCAAAATCGTTACCGCTTTTTGAGGAAATGAGTTTAAAAATTAAGTTTAGGTTCAAAATCGTAATATTGAAATTTACTTCCGGTCATTAGTGAAATTTATAATTTATTGAAACTTTACAAACTTTATATGAACAAAATGCATAGCACAAGAATATGATTACTAAATCATTCTACTATCAAATAAGACCGTCATTTACTTCAAAGGGAAATTACATTGAACAATTTAGTTATATTATGATGTAAAATGTTGCACAGTACGGTAGTTTTAGTGCGATATTCAATAAACAATGCAAATTTAAAACATTTTGTCGTATAATCTATACCCAGCAGTATTAAAGTTTTATATTTACATTAACATATTTTTGTTTTTATTAATTATGATCTAACAAATGATTTAACAAATCTTATTCATATATACAACCTTTTTTGTAATCTTTCATATTTTTACAGTTTTATATTATTAGTTTTACTATAATATTTAATTTTTATATTATTTAATATTTATATTATTTAATATTTATATTATTAATTTTACTATTATATTTAATATTTATATAATTAATTTTACTATTACATTTAATATTTATATTATTAATTTTGCTATTATATTTAATATTTATATTATTAATTTCACTATTATATTTAATATCGATATTATTAATTTTACTATGATATTTAATATTTATATAATTAATTTTACTATTACATTTAATATCTATATTATTAATTTTGCTATTATATTTAATATTTATATTATTAATTTCACTATTATATTTAATATCTATATTATTAATTTTACTAATATGTTTAATATTTATATTATTAATTTCACTATTATATTTAGTATCTATAATTTTACTAATATATTTAATAATTATATTATTAATTTTACTATTATATTTGAATTTTTATATTATTTAATATTTATATTATTTAATATTTATATTATTAATTTTACTATTATATTTAATATTTATATTATTTAATATTTATATTATTTAATATTTATATTATTAAGTATTTATATTAATTTTACTATTATATTTAATATTAATATTATTAATTTTACTATTATATTTAATATTTATATTATTAATTTTACTATTATATTTAATATTTATATTATTAATTTTACTATTATATTTAATATTTATATTATTTAATATTTATATTATTTAATATTTATATTATTAAATATTTATATTAATTTTACTATTATATTTAATATTAATATTATTAATTTTACTATTATATTTAATATTTATATTATTAATTTTACTATTATATTTAATATTTATATTATTAATTTTACTATTATATTTCATATTTATATTATTAATTTTACTATTATATTTTATATTTATATTATTAATTTTACTATTATATTTAATATTAATATTATTAATTTTACTATTATATTTAATATTAATATTATTAATTTTACTATTATATTTAATATTTATATTATTAATTTTACTATTATATTTAATATTTATATTATTAATTTTACTATTATATTTTATATTTATATTATTAATTTTACTATTATATTTAATATTAATATTATTAATTTTACTATTATATTTAATATTAATATTATTAATTTTACTATTATATTTAATATTTATATTATTAATTTTACTATTATATTTAATATTTATATTATTAATTTTACTATTATATTTTATATTAATATTATTAATTTTACTATTATATTTAATATTAATATTATTAATTTTACTATTATATTTAATATTAATATTATTAATTTTACTATTATATTTAATATTAATATTATTAATTTTACTATTATATTTAATATTAATATTATTAATTTTACTATTATATTTAATATTTATATTATTAATTTTACTATTATATTTAATATTAATATTATTAATTTTACTATTACATTTAATATTAATATTATTAATTTTACTATTATATTTAATATTTATATTATTAATTTTACTATTATATTTAATATTTATATTATTTAATATTTATATTATTTAATATTTATATTATTAAATATTTATATTAATTTTACTATTATATTTAATATTAATATTATTAATTTTACTATTATATTTAATATTTATATTATTAATTTTACTATTATATTTAATATTTATATTATTAATTTTACTATTATATTTAATATTTATATTATTAATTTTACTATTATATTTAATATTAATATTATTAATTTTACTATTATATTTAATATTTATATTATTAATTTTACTATTATATTTAATATTTATATTATTAATTTTACTATTATATTTAATATTTATATTATTAATTTTACTATTATATTAAATTAATCCCCAGTTTTCACATCGTGTGCAATACTGATTTTATAAAACATGTAAAAAATCAACCTGCCCCATTGTACCACATGTATGCTCAGAAAATAGCTAGAAACTATGATTAAGTGCAATGTTCCTTGAATTTTGTAACTTTTCGTTGAAGGTAACATTGTCACGATTTTAAACTATTGACGATTTTCACTAAGGAAGATCATACGTGCAAAGATCTTTTGTTTCGGAAACGGGAATCGTCAATGATGATTATTTTTCTCGGGAGTGTAAATATACTTCTTTGACAGATATTTGTCAAATAAATAAATTAGAAACGAATCACACAGTAGCGTATGTTAACCACTCGCTTATCAGTGATGATATAGCAAGACTTCGTTTATTTGTTTTTGTTTTTAATTGGAGAAGGAATCTTTTCACCGAAAAAAAAATTCAACTTCTCCCAATTTCTAAGGGAGATGCCGATGATATTTTCATGGGAAAATGGCTACCATATCTTTAATAAAAAATGAACATGATTTTTTTTTTTTTAGTCATAGTAGTGTGGTGGTCGCCTTTGAATGCACAGTAGCTGATGCAACCCTCTGTTCGAAAAGGGTGTCTCGTGTCTGGTTTACAATAAAACGTTCAAAATCGAGAATGAGGCTCATTGTTTCAAGCGTCTCCTGGGACTCAAGTTCAATGTCGATCTCAACTGGGATTCATGTGTACGATCCATTTCTAAAGATGGCCAGCTCATTGTACAGATCCAGAAAGTACGAAACTCGAATGAAGCTGTCCAGTCCTTATTTTCCAACCTCGATAAATTTAAAAATTTGGTCTGATGGAGTGGGAGTGTTTTATTTCCCACTCTGCATTCTCTTTCTCACAAACAGAAAGTCGCGAGCCTGTCGCTATACTATCCCTGTTTCCATGGCAAATATTCGAACGGGACCCAATCTTTAGTCCCACCAATACATTACACTTAAGAACTAAGACCGCCCCCCACCAATACTGCGACCACAATGTCGAACTACCCTCTCTTCTTTTGTATTCTAATTGTAAAAAAGAAGTTCCACCAAGACAGTTTTTCCCAAGAACCGTTGTTTTGTGGAACAGGCTCCCACGTTGATGCTTTCTCCGAACGTTACCATCTTAACCTATCTAGGGTCAAGGGTCAATCATTATTTATCCTCCTTTTTTAAAAAAATCGGTATCATCCCATGCAAGGCAGTAAAGCCACTCAGACACAAGGATTACAGGCTGTGAAAGAATTAGAATCAGAAACCTTAATAATGAGCGGGAAGAGAAAGGAGGAATCAGGAGGACAGTAGATAGCGATTGACATTGCATTTAAAATTTTGCAGACTAAAGTTGGCTGGAAATCAAGGAATCGGAAAGGAGTTCAACAAGCGAGAAAAGAAACTGTTAGCATAGAATTTACGGTTGCATCTAGCTAGCACAGCTGTATATTGATGAGATCTCGGCGCATATCCAGTCCTGCGCTTAATTTCAAAACGTCTAGGCAACATAGCAAAGATTCACCCGAACAATTACCATGAAAGTATGTATAGAAAAGACACGGGGGGTAACCTTACGACGGTGGGAAAGTGACTGAAAACGAGACGCCGGATGAGGACCAACAATATTGCGAATTCTTCATTGGATTTTATGAAAGATCTCATGGTAAATAGCAGGAACACCGGACTACATGTGGCAGCAATATTCTAAGCATAGACGAATGGTCGACTTATACAGAGTGCGATGGATAAATTGTCCTCTAAATTAGGCATGAAATGAAAATAACACTGACATCTCAGTTTAACTGATTACTAAAATTACATCTTATATATCTTCAAATACTAAAGAGTAAATTTATTCAATAAAATCCCCATTGGCTTCAACCATAGCCTCCTGTAATTCTGAACGCTCTCCTTGCCATAATCTTTGCCTTCAGTTCATCTTTGTTGGTCTCTCGCTCAACTGCGCCCCACACACAATAATCAAAGGGGTTGCAGTCTGGGAAGTTAGATGGCCAGATGTAAGGAGTGATGTGACCGCAGAAATTTTCTGACAGCCATGTCTGGGTTCTCCTGCAGGTATGGCATGGTGCAGAGTCCTGTTTCAACAGCCACCCTCTTGACCCAGCACTACCTCCTCAATGTAGTTGATGTAGACCTCCCTGTTGAGTATGAGGTCATGTGAGAAGATGATTGGAGGCATAACGTCGCCATTACTAGTGATCATTCCAAACACGTTCGTAATCATCCAACTCTTTCCGAACCCTTTGCACTGTCCTCAGATTGATACCCAAACACCCTGAAATGTTCGTATTGGAACGTCCGGCTCAAAACAGTTGAGCATGCTGTTTCTAAATTTCTGGCGCATCGAATTGCGTCATGGTGCTCTTTTTCTCGCAGAAGGTGCCCAACTGACCCTACTATACTGTGCAAGCGACAAAATCAAAAACAGAAAACGTTCATACGCGAAATTAAAAATATAAAATGGCGAAAATTTACCCATCGCACCCCGTAGAGATTTAAGACAGATCCTGAAGAAAAAAATTGTCTAGCACCACACACTGAACCGACTTTCTTAGCAGCTGACCTAGCAAAGGATTCAATATAGTCTTTTCACTTCATGTCAGCTGAGAACGTTAGCACGAGAAGGTGCAACAAGTCACTTTCTTGGCGGTTAGCATCAGACTTGACGATGGATGGCAGAGAGATTTCTCGCAGATTATTAATGCAGCTAAGTTTTGGAAGGGTTAAAATTAACAAACCATCTTTTGTCACAGTTTATATATAACGCTTATCAGACGATATGAAAAGAATTTACATAAAATAAATAGACAAAACTTGTCTATATTATTTAATGAAACATGTATGAATGAAAAAATGCTGCCTAAATACACACAATTTAAATTACATGATCCAGCAGCCCACAATACAATCAATACTTGGAATTATAAATGTAGCCTTATGAAAAGACAAATTGAAATAGCCAAAGAAAATAAAATATATATATATATGCAAATATATTGATAAAATAGGAAAGAACCATTAGATTCTTGATACAAAGTCCTTTAGTATTTTTGTTTTTATTTTTAAAAAAACAGTACTCGATTCACAAGTAGAGCTTAGATTATAATTCTTTTTTTTTAAAATATGATTGCATCGCTACACAGGAATTACCATGTTTCAAAAACAGAAGCTAAAAACTCCCAATTCAATTATAGAAATTAAATTCATTTTCCTTTTCACTTAAAAATGAAACAGAACTAGGTACTTTAATTTAATTTAATTTCTATAAGTGAATTGGAAATTTTTATCTTCTGCTTTTGAAACAGTAATTCCTGTGTAGCGATGGAATCATATTTTTTTAAAATTATAATATATATATATATATATATATATATATATATATATATATATATATATATATAGTCCGAATAATGTAAATAGTGTACATAATATCTCATCTCAGAAATATAGACAGATACTGAAAGGCCGAAACGTTGTAATAAATATGGCGACAATGATGAGGACAATAGTCCGAATAATGTAAATAGTGTACATAATACCTCATCTCAGAAATATAGACAGATAATGAAAGGCCGAAACCTTGTGATAATATGGCAACAAAGATGAGGACAATAGTCCGAATAATGTAAATAATGTACATAATATCTCATCTCAGAAATATAGACAGATACTGAAAGGCCGAAACGTTGTAATAAATATGGTGACAAAGATGAGGACAATAGTCCGAATAATATAAATAATGTACATAATACCTCATCTCAGAAATATAGACAGATACTGAAAGGCTGAAACCTTGTGATAATATGGCAACAAAGATGAGGACAATAGTCCGAATAATGTAAATAATGTACATAATACCTCATCTCAGAAATATAGACAGATACTGAAAGGCTGAAACCTTGTGATAATATGGCAACAAAGATGAGGACAATAGTCCGAATAATGTAAATAATGTACATAATATCTCATCTCAGAAATATAGACAGATACTGAAAGGCCGAAACGTTGTAATAAATATGGTGACAAAGATGAGGACAATAGTCCGAATAATGTAAATAGTGTACATATCTCATCTCAGAAATATAGACAGATACTGAATGGCCGAAACGTTGTAATAAATATGGCGACAAAGATGAGGACAATAGTCCGAATAATGTAAATAATGTACATAATACCTCATCTCAGAAATATAGACAGATACTGAAAAGTTGTAATAAATATGGTGACAAAGATGACGTCAATAGTCCGAATAATGTAAATAATGTACATAATACCTCATCTCAGAAATATAGACAGATACTGAAAGGCTGAAAAGTTGTAATAAATATGGCGACAAAGATGAGGACAATAGTCCGAATAATGTAAATAGTGTACATAATACCTCATCTCAGAAATATAGACAGATACTGAAAGGCCGAAACGTTGTAATAAATATGGCGACAAAGATGAGGAAATAGTCCGAATAATGTAAATAGTGTACATAATACCTCATCTCAGAAATATAGACAGATACTGAAAGGCAGAAACGTTGTAATAAATATGGTGACAAAGATGAGGACAATAGTCCGAATAATGTAAATAATGTACATAATACCTCATCTCAGAAATATAGACAGATACTGAAAGGCTGAAAAGTTGTAATAAATATGGTGACAAAGATGAGGACAATAGTCCGAATAATATAAATAATGTACATAATACCTCATCTCAGAAATATAGACAGATACTGAAAGGCTGAAACCTTGTGATAATATGGCAACAAAGATGAGGACAATAGTCCGAATAATGTAAATAATGTACATAATATCTCATCTCAGAAATATAGACAGATACTGAAAGGCCGAAACGTTGTAATAAATATGGTGACAAAGATGAGGACAATAGTCCGAATAATGTAAATAGTGTACATATCTCATCTCAGAAATATAGACAGATACTGAATGGCCGAAACGTTGTAATAAATATGGCGACAAAGATGAGGACAATAGTCCGAATAATGTAAATAATGTACATAATACCTCATCTCAGAAATATAGACAGATACTGAAAAGTTGTAATAAATATGGTGACAAAGATGACGTCAATAGTCCGAATAATGTAAATAATGTACATAATACCTCATCTCAGAAATATAGACAGATACTGAAAGGCTGAAAAGTTGTAATAAATATGGCGACAAAGATGAGGACAATAGTCCGAATAATGTAAATAGTGTACATAATACCTCATCTCAGAAATATAGACAGATACTGAAAGGCCGAAACGTTGTAATAAATATGGCGACAAAGATGAGGAAATAGTCCGAATAATGTAAATAGTGTACATAATACCTCATCTCAGAAATATAGACAGATACTGAAAGGCAGAAACGTTGTAATAAATATGGTGACAAAGATGAGGACAATAGTCCGAATAATGTAAATAATGTACATAATACCTCATCTCAGAAATATAGACAGATACTGAAAGGCTGAAAAGTTGTAATAAATATGGTGACAAAGATGAGGACAATAGTCCGAATAATGTAAATAGTGTACATAATACCTCATCTCAGAAATATAGACAGATACTGAAAGGCCGAAACGTTGTAATAAATATGGCGACAAAGATGAGGACAATAATCCGAATAATGTAAATAGTGTACATAATATCTCATCTCAGAAATATAGACAGATACTGAAAGGCCGAAACGTTGTAATAAATATGGCGACAAAGATGAGGAAATAGTCCGAATAATGTAAATAGTGTACATAATACCTCATCTCAGAAATATAGACAGATACTGAAAGGCAGAAACGTTGTAATAAATATGGTGACAAAGATGAGGACAATAGTCCGAATAATGTAAATAATGTACATAATACCTCATCTCAGAAATATAGACAGATACTGAAAGGCTGAAAAGTTGTAATAAATATGGTGACAAAGATGAGGACAATAGTCCGAATAATGTAAATAGTGTACATAATACCTCATCTCAGAAATATAGACAGATACTGAAAGGCCGAAACGTTGTAATAAATATGGCGACAAAGATGAGGAAATAGTCCGAATAATGTAAATAGTGTACATAATACCTCATCTCAGAAATATAGACAGATACTGAAAGGCAGAAACGTTGTAATAAATATGGTGACAAAGATGAGGACAATAGTCCGAATAATGTAAATAATGTACATAATACCTCATCTCAGAAATATAGACAGATACTGAAAGGCTGAAAAGTTGTAATAAATATGGTGACAAAGATGAGGACAATAGTCCGAATAATATAAATAATGTACATAATACCTCATCTCAGAAATATAGACAGATACTGAAAGGCTGAAACCTTGTGATAATATGGCAACAAAGATGAGGACAATAGTCCGAATAATGTAAATAATGTACATAATATCTCATCTCAGAAATATAGACAGATACTGAAAGGCCGAAACGTTGTAATAAATATGGTGACAAAGATGAGGACAATAGTCCGAATAATGTAAATAGTGTACATATCTCATCTCAGAAATATAGACAGATACTGAATGGCCGAAACGTTGTAATAAATATGGCGACAAAGATGAGGACAATAGTCCGAATAATGTAAATAATGTACATAATACCTCATCTCAGAAATATAGACAGATACTGAAAAGTTGTAATAAATATGGTGACAAAGATGACGTCAATAGTCCGAATAATGTAAATAATGTACATAATACCTCATCTCAGAAATATAGACAGATACTGAAAGGCTGAAAAGTTGTAATAAATATGGCGACAAAGATGAGGACAATAGTCCGAATAATGTAAATAGTGTACATAATACCTCATCTCAGAAATATAGACAGATACTGAAAGGCCGAAACGTTGTAATAAATATGGCGACAAAGATGAGGAAATAGTCCGAATAATGTAAATAGTGTACATAATACCTCATCTCAGAAATATAGACAGATACTGAAAGGCAGAAACGTTGTAATAAATATGGTGACAAAGATGAGGACAATAGTCCGAATAATGTAAATAATGTACATAATACCTCATCTCAGAAATATAGACAGATACTGAAAGGCTGAAAAGTTGTAATAAATATGGTGACAAAGATGAGGACAATAGTCCGAATAATGTAAATAGTGTACATAATACCTCATCTCAGAAATATAGACAGATACTGAAAGGCCGAAACGTTGTAATAAATATGGCGACAAAGATGAGGACAATAATCCGAATAATGTAAATAGTGTACATAATATCTCATCTCAGAAATATAGACAGATACTGAAAGGCCGAAACGTTGTAATAAATATGGTGACAAAGATGAGGACAATAGTCCGAATAATGTAAATAATGTACATAATACCTCATCTCAGAAATATAGACAGATTGTTTAGGCTTTGTGAAATCGGTTATAAAATCTCTACATCCCTTTGAATATCTTGTTCGAATTTTGATAAATAAATCTTTTATGGTTCAACATGAAGCCTATTTAATTTTGTTTAACTGGGACATGTAGTCACTCAGTTATTCACATTTTAAATGGTGTCAATGTTTTTGGTGATCACCCTGTATAATGGATTCACGTTTTTGACAACGGCATCCAATAGAAAAATGGCATTGCTAATTTTTTGTCAACGTTAGATAGAGATTGTAACTATTTTGCTCTGTAATGTTACAGTAACGATGTTTCGTAAACACCCCCAAAATGTGCCCGCAATGTTTCCTTCACATTTTTTTAGAATTTCGCAATTTTTATAATTTCAGAAATTTTTCATAATTTTTTATAATTTAACAATTTTTTTATTATTTCACAATTCTTTACAATTTCAAACATTTTTTAAAATTTCAAATATTTTTCATAATTTTACAATTTTTTTTATAATTTCACAAATTTTTTTATAATTTCAATTTTTTTTTTTATAGTTTCACAAATTGTTATAATTTCTCAAATTTTCGTTTCGTAAACCTCTCACAACATTCCTGAAATGTTTCCTTGTCACTTTCAAATAATCTGACCAGTAACGTTATAGTTCCTATTATGGAGACGAGGCTTGGATTGAGAAATCGGGAGCCGGGTTCGAATTCCATTCGAATCCATTACATTCATTTACGTGCTAATACTCTTGGGAAAGATATGAATCCTCTTTTTCTTCTCCCAGCTATGGGTAAATAACAGGACAGACCGGGTTCTATAGCCTTGGATGGCAACTGGTCTACTATTTCTTTCTGCCGTAGACCAGTTACTACTGCGGGAAAAAATGTTCCTACAGATAGGAATGCATACTTTCACCCACACTGTCCAACCTATTTCTAGAGAGAATCATGCAAGAAACGTGGAAAAGGGTTGAACATAGAATAATAAAATATAATAGGAATAGATAGGTTTGCCTATCGTCCAGTTCACACTCCTCTCCGGCCTTTTGAGCAGGAGTAGAGATTTAACAATAAGCCTGATCAAGTAAAGTCCTGCTCCGTATCATTTTGAATCGTTTAAAATCCAAGGCTGAAGAATTGTTATCAGAGGAACAAGCAGGATTTAGAACCGGACGAAGTACAATGGAACAGGTTTTCAATTGTCGGATCCTCGTAGAAGGACATGTTCCAGAACTTTGTCGATTTCAAGAAAGCGTTATGCCATGATGGTCTTTGATAAATTCTCAGGAAATTCAATGTAGATAATGTAATTATCTAAGTCATCCAGGCCCGATATAAACATGCCAGCAGCGCAGTTCTTCTGGGGGGGGATGAGAGGATTCTTCCGGACAACTATCGACGTGAGACAGGGATGCGTACTTTCACCCACATTGTTCAACCTATTTCTCGAGAGAATCATGCAAGAAACCTTGAACGACCTTTGACCCTTCAATCTCTATTCAATTCAATGACTATTACTAATAATTTGGATTATTATTAAGAAATCATTAAAGAATTATTTAAGTCTACGAAATTTTAATTAAATTTCAATTGGATTTAATGAAAAACGATGCAAATAAAATCAATGATTTTTGCGTGTTTTATTGAAGTTTTTTTTATAAAAGAATCTGATCTACAGATAAATGAAATTTCATTATTATTAAAAAATGAATGAGAACGTGAAATCGGAGAGCCGAGTTCGAATTCAAGTTGAGTTCATTACATTGACTTACGCAAAAATAACTTGAATCCTTTTCTTCTTCTTGCTATGGATTAATTAGTAGGACAGACTGGGTTCTTTACCTTTTTTTGTTTAGAAACCAGTTCAGGAGGAGGTGTATTTGCAATGTTAGAAGAAAAAATCGTGGCCACGGTTTGGGGAGTCGACAAAAAATCTGTTAATATAACGTTACAGATCAAAGTATTTGCAAAGTTACTAGGAGACATTGCGGGCATATTGTAAATATTTTTACAAAAAACTGTCAATGTATGTACACTGTTACAAGGGCACATTGAGCACACGTTTTGGGGAGTTTATAAAAAAAATAAAACTCAACTATAGCGTTCAGTCAGTTATATGCCATGCGCAAAAGCTTAAGCGAGTCATGTATCTTTCGATACATGCCATACACGATCAAACGCTTTCTTGAAATCAACAAAGTTGTGTAATACGTCCATTTGATGTTGCCGGTGTTTCCCTACGAGGGTCAGACTATTGAAGACCTGTTCCATTGTACTTCGTCCGGTTTTAAAATCTTCTTGTTCCTCTGATAACAATTCTTCAGTCTTGGATTCCAAACGATTCAAAATGCTACGGAGCTGGACTTTACTAGGATGACTGATCAGGTTTAATGTCCTCTAATTTCGACATTGCCCGAAGATTCCTTTCTTTGCCAGGGGAATTATTAATGTCTGAGTCCCACTCATTAGGCAACTTTTTTGTTCCCAAATCTTTTAAAACATGTTTATTGAACAAAGTAACTACTAATAACAAAACAAAAGTCATTGAAACAAAGCAAGTTCAGTCGACCAATGATGACAATTCCAGAACAACGTAACTATAAACAATTTTTTCTATCCTCTGCCAGCCGCTATGATGGAGAAAGCATTACCTCGGACCGTCGCCAGTGAGACACGCTGCAAGAGCCACTCCGTTTCGCGAGGCTCGTTCCTTAATCGAGACGCAATCGCGCCAATCCTCCGAAGGAACACCATCGAACGAGGGCCAATAACCCCTGAAGTCTCCACTGCCACAGGAGTAAAAAAAATCTATCAGCAAGAGAAGAATATTTAGCTATTTTTTTTATCTCTGAGTCTCGGGCGATGAACCCCGGCTCAACCGCGGACCTGATCAAATTACCGGCCGAAAATGTATCTGCACAGGTCGCATCCCAAATCAACGACTTACCCATTTTAAAAGGGAAGGTGGTAATGCCATCCGGCCGCTTTCCATCACCACGGTCGAGGCCTACGGATAGAAAAAATTGTTTATAGTTACGTTGTTCTGGAATTGTCATCATTGGTCGACTGAACTTGCTTTGTTTCACTGACTTTTGTTTTGTTATTATTAGTTACTTTGTTCAATAAATACGTTTGATTTAAAAAAAAATCTTTTAAAATAATATTGTTATGACTTTGATGATTTCTTCACCTCCATGTTTTATCAGCTCAGATAGAATATTATCCACTCCGGATGAGTTACCAGGTTTCAAGCTTTTTAATGTCATCTCAACCTCTTCTTTCAGGGATGACGGATTGGTCTCCTTCTTCTTCTATGAAGTGCTGGTCACTTTGCAATATGGAGACGTCTGGATGAAGCTGGTAATTGTTAAACCATCACAGTATTGACTTAATCTATGGAAGACCTCCTCAATGTCAGTCAACAATTTACCATTCTCATCCTTTACGATCGTTGCTTCCTGTTGACTGGTCTTCGTGAGGGATTTTAGAGTATTGTAGGGCTGTTTGTTATTGCCAGCAAGCAGATCCTTCTCAGTGGTTTTGTACTTTAAATAAGATCACCATCATAATAAGCACATTTCAGTTGCATGCCTCCACGCGCGCGGCATTTCATTCGTTTTGACGCGTACATTACCAGGAAAGCCGTGTTTTTCGTTACAAGACAAGCAATGTTTCTACAAAGACATATTTTTTTCTAGATTTATATATATTATACTTGATTTTTTTTTTTAATTTAACTTGAAGAAGACAGACTTACTGTCGAAATATTGTCATGTTAATTTTGTTTTTTTCTTAAATCACGCTTTTCTCTTAAATGTTGAAAAATATTGGCAGAGTTACGCCAGCCATTTTGTTTGTTAGTTAATAATAATAGAAATTAATCAAATAAACGTACAATTATTTCACATATTTAAATACCTCGATACAGATTAAAGAAAAACGAAGTAAACAGATTCGTTAGACTTATCTACATAATTCCGTAATATTTTTTAATTTACGATCTTATATACAAATTAGTTACCTGCAATAAGCAAGAAGTTGGGCCATATATAAGACACATGCTCGTAGATATAAATAATAAAAACGTATTTATTTGATGACAGTTTTACCGAATATACACATTTGTTATTTGCAATAAATAAGGACAGCTAAGTTGGGCCATATATAAGACACATGCTCGTAGATATAAATAATAAAAACGTATTTATTTGATGACAGTTTTACGTAATATACACATTTGTTATTTGCAATAAATAAGGACAGCTAAGTTGGGCCAGATATAAGACACATGCTCGTAGATATAAATAATAAAAACGTATTTATTTGATGACAATTTTACGTAATATACACATTTGTTATTTGCAATAAATAAGGACAGTTAAGTTGGGCCAGATATAAGACACATGCTCGTAGATATAAATAATAAAAACGTATTTATTTGATGACAGTTTTACGTAATATACACATTTGTTATTTGCAATAAATAAGGACAGCTAAGTTGGGCCAGATATAAGACACATGCTCGTAGATATAAATAATAAAAACGTATTTATTTGATGACAGTTTTACGTAATATACACATTTGTTATTTGCAATAAATAAGGACAGTTAAGTTGGGCCAGATATAAGACACATGCTCGTAGATATAAATAATAAAAACGTATTTATTTGATGACAGTTTTACGTAATATACACATTTGTTATTTGCAATAAATAAGGACAGCTATGTTGGGCCAGATATAAGACATATGATGGTAGATATAAAACTGCATTTATTTGATGTCACAGTTTCAAGTAATATTTAGCCACGGATAGACATCCAAGTTAATATGTGTTATTTTTGCTGGATTCTGTGCAGATATATACACACGAACTTTGAACAATACATAGAAACACTCAACTCCGGCCCAGGTATATGTATGTGTGTACCGTGAGTTCATTTAGAAAAGGTAACTTCTGCTGGTGTGTGACAGCCGCAGTTAAAATCCTTGTATATTAAAAAAGAAGAAGAAAAAACAACACTTGAGGTACTTGAATAGACAGGGAACATAGATGCTTATTTTACCGAGCGTGGACATGTTAGAGTAGTAGATATACTATGATATGTTCATTCAGTCAATGAATTAAATATGTAGCAATTCTGTTTCCGTACAGTTTCTTCCACGCTAGAAATCTCCGGGGATGGATTCCTTAATCCAGTGTTTCCCAAGCCGTATGGCGCGCTTCATATATGCAGTGAAAGAAGATAGCAGGTGAGGCGGAAGAGGATAGCAGGTGAGGCGGAATGACTGAAAGACAATCGAAGATTTAGAAACAATTTCAAAAATTTATGAATGCCAAAAATAAATATGATTTCAAACTTTAAAATATTATTATGGATTACTTGTAATTACATGCATGAGTCCCAGTATAAATACTTATAAGTAATTATTGACCGATTTTATCATTGTGGTACTTTTGCATTAAGTATTAAGTATTAAGAATATAGTAACTAGGGTCCGCAAATTGAAGGAGAGAGTTATCAATCATAATGTTCTGATTTCGAATCAGCGATTATCTCCCTTTAAAACTCTGTTTTTTTTTTTTTAAATTTTTAAATTTACTTTTTATCACATAAAATTTAGCTAGATGGGAGCAAATTTTCATTCCGAAAATGGGACCCAGAGAAAAAAAAGATGGAACCACTGGCCTAATCAATGCTTCAAAGTGAGCATCTTGGCATTATAAATCCTTTACTGTTTTTAAAAATCTGTTTTATATTTCTTCTTTCTTTTTTTTGGGGGGGGGGTGTCGGGAATCATACAAAGACATACTACAATATACAATGAAAGACCAATTGCTTCTTCCGGGGAATACACGACATCTTTTATACAAATATTTTCATGCCAGCTGCTCTGACGAGATTTTTTCCATGGTGCCTGGACGACATGAATTTAAACGTGCTACTAGATTGGCATTTAGGTCCCACCTATGTTGAAATAGCTGAATGCAACCCCTACTTCTACTCCAACATTTCTTTTCTCGCACTTCTCGCTTGTGGAACTCCCTTCCGTTTACTTGCTTCCTTGATAACTACAATTTTCAAAAATCAAATGCGACATCAATCACCATCTTCTATCTACTTGAATCCCTGCCCTTTCCTCAATACTGCCTTCAGTTTTTCTCTCACTTTAACTCCCTGTAACCAACCCTCAATGTACTAATGGCATTCGCACCTTTCAGGGGGTGAAAAATTAAAAAAAAAAAAGAAAAAAAGAAGAAGAAAAAAACGCAAGTCCTAAAACTAAATTCAATAGTTTTACGGCATTTTCTCATTGTCTTTTCTTGTTTCGTTGCTCGACTAACCACATTTTTGTCGCTATGTAATTGCACTTGAAGAACAAATTCGACGCCCGATTCGCTTCTGTTCGGCTCGGTTGGGCCCGAGAGTTGCCGACTGTGATAAGGCGGCCTCGTCGTCACGGCTACTCGGAGGCACAATAGCTAAGCCAGGACTCATTTCATAGACTGTTAACTACACACAACTGACTGCCCCATTTCACACACAGTTAACCATACTGAATTAGAAGGCCGATTGCGTACATTTTGGGCCAATAAAACTACTTCAGAGACGCCTGAGGTCTCCAGGTTTGAGCCGTAGGAGAGACTTGTCTGATTTAATGCTTTTTAAACGATATATGTTCAGGTATTTACCATCAAAAACGTACATCTATCTATCTATCTATCTATCTCATATATTTTATCTATCTATCTATCTATCTAGATAGATAGATAGATAGATAGATACATACATACATACATACATCTATCTTTCTCTCACAGATTTTACAATGCCTGCGTGATAATGCTACAAGTAACGTTTTTCTATTTTATACTATGGATGACCAAACAGACAGCTTTATTAATAACAACGAATAATAAAACAGCATTTCAAACTATATTGAATATTAAATACAACACAGTACATATTTTCATTAATCAATTAGAAATAATAAGAACGTATCAACCTTCCATACGGTGCAAATTACAACAAAGGTAAAAATCTTACTGATCATACGCCAAAACTCAGAAATTCAAGACGGCCGAAGAATATATCGACCGACACCTTATTTTAATAACAACAAACATAAAAACAATAATTATAATAATATATGAGATCATTATTTTAAAGAGGGTATAAAGATTTGCCAACACTTATATAGTTAATCAAAATGGCTTGAAGCAACTAATGGATAACATCTGGTTATTGTGCCATGGGGTCTCCATACATTCATTTCTTGTTGTTACCAAAAGTTAAAGGCATATTAAAGTTACATCTGAATTTTAATCACTCGATAATTATTTCATAAAATTTCAGAGTCAATCCAGAAAAGAAAGAAAATAATTGTGAAACATTTTTCGTTTAATTTTTTTCATATTTGAAATTCTTCCCATTTTTCCCATTTTTTTTATAATTTCCCAAATTTTTACAATTTCACAATTGTTTTTATAATTTCACAATTTTTTTTTACAATTTCACAGATTTTTATAATTTAAAATTTTTTTTCATAATTTCGCAAATATTTTACAATTTCACAAATTATTATAATTTTTCAATTATTTATTAATGATTTCACAAATGTTTTATAATTTCAAAAATATTTTTACAATTTCAAATCTTTTTACAATTTCAAAATTAAACTAAAATTTGACAAAAGTGGACTTTTCACTTATTTGTTTATGGATACTTTACCAGATATAAAACAAAATGAACTGAGTTTTATGATAAAAAAAAACTGTTCTTAGAATACAGGAAACTTAAGATTTTGTTACTACTAGTAGTACTACTAGTAGTAGTAGTAGTAGTGACCAAACAAGTGACCAAACAATGCAGTATTAACCAGTAAGGTTTTATAACTGAATAGATTCCCTGTATCCCTCTCGACACACAAATAGTCAAATCACTAAATGCTAAAATACTAATCCATCATGAACATTTAGACACATTTCACTTTTTTTTTCAAATATATATCTATACGTTTAAAATGTAAGTCTCCTGCTGATTAGGGCCTAGTAGTACAAGTATGTGGGCATAGGGGGCTCTGTATAGGGGTAGTACCTTTGATGTCTGTCAGGCTGCACCTTCGGGTGGTCGGGTATCATTGTTCCACAACCATCTCCTAAATCTCTCACGTGATGGCTCCAAGTTGTCATGCCTCCAGTAAACCGCTTCAGCTGGCGGGTTAGACTCACGGTAGTGTGTGGGGGTGTTAACAAGGCACCACCTGGCGAAGGACGTCCTCGACGCGGGTCACCGGCCTTGTTAGCGAGCCATCTAGTGGAGGACATCGGCTTTTGTTTAACCTGGAGAGGTAAGGCCCACATGATGGGCACACCAAGAAACCATTCGCGGAGACCCAGAAATATGACCGCGACAGATAGAGGAGACTGGTGGACAGTTCAGCACGTCATCGCCTCAACGACTCCTTCTGGGGTTAAGTGCGAAAGAAGAAGAAAAGGGAGTACAAGTAAAGTTTAATTAGAGTCTGGTTAATCCTGTTGTCTATTTGCATATAATTATCATATCATTATCATACCATTATCATTACTTTACCGAGGCTTGCGGGTATGGATGTGTGCATATGTGTTTAAACATCAGATGTGTTTAAACATCAGATGTGTTTAAACATCAGAGCCAAAAAGGAAATGTCAGGAGCCCAGGTTTTGCATACCATAAAACAGCGTTTCTCGCCCCCTGCGCCTGGGCGAACTAATGCGCCCTGAAAGGTAACCAGTTAACAGAAGATTAATTTATAAATTATTTTTATATTTTAAAAAATCTTTATTTTTTTTTAAATCTAGAGATAACAAACAATATAATGTCTTAAAAATAAATGCTTTTCAGGAGACTTCATTATTATTTTCCTATTCTCAATTTTCTGGACTTAATTTTCCTCATTAAAACTTAAAGTGCGCCCCGGAGTTTTAGTTATTCGACAAGTGCACCCTGAAGAGTAAAAAGGTTGAGAAACACTGCCATAGAATGTTTAGTAGAATTCCTCATGGGAAAGCTAAAGTTTGCCAAATACAGTAAAACAGAAAATTTCTTGCTTTTGAATTCTTGCTTCTTTAACGGTTATAAAACACAATGTGTCGAGTTTTTCGATAAAAATTACAACGAAGAAAGAACTAATCAAATTTAACCCTGAAAATACCTTTTTTTAGAATTCAGGTAAATTAAAAGTAAGGACTATTACTACGAAACGAAAATAAACACAGAATATTTTCATGAAAAAGGCTATTTCGTCATGTCATATAATCTTTACATTTCATGTGGTCGGACATCGGACTAACGTTTTCAGTTGAATTGAAGTGGAACGATTATATTAAATCAATTGCTAGGTCTGCTGCTTGGAAAGTTGGTTCACTGTGTCGAGCTAGACAATTTTTCTCCCCAGACTCTATCTTACATATTTATAAGTCTACCTTTCGTCCTTGCTTTGAATATTGCTGCCACGTCTGGTTTGGCCTCGTCTGGTCTGGTCTAGTCTGGTCTGGTCTGGTCTGGTGCTCCTACTATATATTTAAAGATTCTTGATAAAATCCAAAGAAGAATCTGCAATGTTATTGGTCCTGACCTTGCATCTCGGCTTCAGTCATATGGCAGATGCTAACCTCCACGAAAGTGACTCGTTTCGCCTTCTCGGGCTAACGTTCTCGGCTGACATGAAGTTGAAAAACTATATTGAATCCATTGCTAGGTTAGGTTCTAAAAAAGTTGGTTCACTGTATCGTATTAGACAATTTTCATCCCCAGAAACTATTCATCTATGCTTAGAATGTTACTGCCACATGTGGCCCGGCGCTCCTGCTGTATATTTAGAGATTCTTGATAAAATCCAAAGAAAAATCAGCAATATTATTGATCCTAACCTGGCTGCTCGGCTCCAGTCAATTTACCACCACCGTAAAGTTGCTCCCCTGTGCCTTTTCTATAAATACTCATAATAATTGTAATTGTTCTGATGGTAATTGTTCTGATGAACTTTTCTCTATAGGACCTAGACTTTATGTATTTAAACGTATTACTAGATTGGCATTTTACAATTGAAATGGCTAGATGTAACCGTGAGTTCTACGTTAGCAGTTTCTTTTTGCCCTATTTACATTGTTCAGACTATTGTCCTCATCTTTATTGTCATATTCACGGCGTTTCGGAAATAAAGGGTTCGATTCGAAATTATATCACCTGAAGAAGGCCAGAGCGTAAAACGACCGAAACGTCGCGAATATGACACCAAAGATGAGGACAACTGTCCAAGCAATGTAAATAATGTAACTAGTGTTATAATACCTCATATCAGAAATATAGATAGATAACATTTTCTTCTATCACACTTCTCGCTTGTGGAACTCTGCTACTGCTGGTTGCGTCCCAGTGAACTTTGATCTTCAAAAATTTAAATGTAATGTCATTCCTTTATTAATTCTTGTTCTTTTGGTCTTCTCTCTCATTAATAGTATTTTGCTCATATTCTCTAACATTCAGTACCTCGTTGCGTCTTAGTTGCTTTATTGCCTTGCTCTAAGGAGTTTTTGCCCTTCATAATTCGACTTTATGATTTAAGCATAGTAGTAAAGGGGGTGTAAGACAAGGATGGGTCTTCCCACCGGACATATTCAACCTATACAGCGAGGCAATTCTGAGAAAATTAGAAGTCCTACCAGGGTTCATTATTGGCGGCTACAATCTTAACAATACCAAATATGCAGATTACACAGTGCTGATATCAACACGCAAAGGAAACTACAGTATGTCCTACAGAACGTAGTGAAGGAAAGCAAGAAGAAAGGACTAAGCATAAACTACAAGAAGACAGAATGTATCGTCATCAGCAAAAAGATAAGCCCGAAATACAAACTTCAGGTCGGGGATACTAAAATCAAACAGGTACAGAAATTTAAATATAACAGAGGGTACTAGCAGAGGATGAAAAGTGCGACAGTGCGATCCGAAGACGTATTGTGATGGGCGAAGATGCCTTCCAAAAGCTAAGCAGAGTATTAAGAGACAGAAAAATTTTGTTGGAAACAAAGAAAAAAGTACTGAACTCTTACGTGTATGGCAACAAATGCTGGACAATCTCCTCAAAGATGAAGAAGAGACTTGAAGCAGCAGAAATGTGGTTCTACAGAAGGATGTTGAGGATGTCACAGACCGAACATGTGAGCAACGACTAGGTTTTGGAGAAAATGGAAACAAAACAAAAAAAAGTTATACTTAATATCAGGAATAGGCAGTTGAAATTTCTAGGGCACTCAATGAGGAAGGAGGGCTTGGAAAATCTGATACTCACAGGACAGATTCAAGGAAATATGGAGAAAGGAAAGCAGTGCGTAAAATACTTGATGGGCTTGAGTAAATGGATGGCAGAACAGGGTTTGGTAGAAATAACAAAAAGACAAAATTTATTAAGAGCTACAATGGACAGGAAGATGTGGAGAGTCATGATCGCCTACGTCTTGAAGGGACACGAAACATAAAAGAAGAAAGAAGAATTATTTCCGCAACTATGTTCCATCATATCACAGATAAAACTTGCTAAATGTAATAGTAAGTTCTATTTGAATAGTATCTTTTCTCGCTCTTCTCGCCTGTGGAAATCTCTTCCGGCTTCTTGCTTTCTTGCCAACTACGAGGTACAAAAATGAAAGGCGATCTCAGCCGTCCTTTTAGGTCTATTTTATAGCTGTTCTTTTATTGTCCTTTCTCCTCGGTAACGTTTTTTCAGTTTCTTTCGCTCTATTTGCCTTTCATCCTCAGTAACCCCTTGTGTCTTAGTGACTTTATCGCTTTGCTTGAGGGTATAAAGATTAAAAAGAAAGGGTTTTTTTTTTAATAATGAAAAACATTATTGCACAGATATTAATTTACGCAAAAATTATTAATCTTTTCATTACTTTGTCTTTTTTTTACCTTTTATCAGTTGACAGTTGACAGAGTACATTCTTGCAGCGTTGGAGGAAAGTTGTATTTTGGTTGGTTGGGAAGGCTATTTGACATGCCGACCTTACTCTAACTTTGCAATCAACTATTTTCCTGACCCCAAACTCACTGCTCGTCAACAACGTTGTCACAATGTTATGGCAAAACGTTGCAAAGTACCGCAGCTAAAAAAACATCACGCTGGTTAATTACAGCATCAGAATTATATTTATTTACATTGTTCGGTCTGTTGTCCTCATCTTTGTTGCCATATTCACGACGTTTCGGTTGTTGTACGCCTCGGCCTTCTTCAATTGACTGGAATTTCGAACAATTGGCACTGCATTTAAATTTTTGAAGATCTAAGTTGCCTGGGAAACAAGAGAGTCGGGAAAGAGTTCCACAAGCGAGAAGTGCGATAGAAGAAACTGTTAGTATCGAACTTACGGTTACATCTAGCCATTTCAACTTTAATATATGAAGCAAGTCGAAAAAGTAAACCAAATAAGAAATTTACTCCCAGAAGTCATTTACAAAATCTGGCTTCAAACGCCAACATCTGTCTATATTTCTGAGATGAGGTATTATGTACACTATTTACATTATTCGGACTATTGCCCTCATCTTTGTTGCCATATTTATCACAACGTTTTGACCTTTCAGTATCTGTCTATATTTCTGAGATGAAGTATTATGTACATTATTTACATTATTCGGACTATTGTCCTCATCTTTGTCGCCATATTTATTACAACGGCTTTATTTCGCTCACTGGGGTAGACTTTACTAGTTACACGTGCCATGTTTAATGGCATTATTTATGCAGTTATCAGCTATCTCCAGGAGTGCCAGAGAAAAGCGATAATAACAACAAAAAGTTGCAATATGAGCTCTGGTAAAAAAAAAACATGCAATAATAACAGAAAAAATTGCAATATGGGCACTGGTAAAATTAGAGTGCTGAAGACATTAGGTTTATAATTCCTAGAAATTCTAAGATGAGGACAATAGCCCGGATAATGTAAATAATGTACAATTTAGGCAATAATGCTTTTTGGAGGGTGTTATCAAATGCCTTGTTTATGCGATATATTTTTAATGAATTGTTCCCATACAAAAACTCATTTTTATTTGTCATTACGATTTCTTATTCAAGTACCAGTTATTGACTTTCAAAACAACGAAAGAACTCGTGGTTGTAGACTTGAAGGCAAGACCACAAAAACGAGATAACACATGGTCGGTGTCATAAAAAAAACAACTGTAAAACATATCTGAGTTCCTGATTTCTCTTGGAATAATGTTAACTTCAACAATTTGCCAAACTTACGGCCACATCCCGTTGAAACATCGGTTCCTGTACGATCACCGAGGTTAACCAACGTCGTGCCTGGTCAGTACCTTGATGGGTGACCGCTTGAGAAAACCAGGTGCTATAAGCTTGAATACGTGGGTAGTGTGATGGATAATGGCTCGCAATTGTTAATCGGAAAGCAAATTTCCAATTCCATTTGCGGTTGTTTTATTCACTTATGTGCAAAACCCCTTGAGAAAGGTATGAATTCACCTTTTCTCACCCAGATATAGCTTAATTAGTAAAACTTATATCACTAAAACTATTCTTATCTCAAAATAAATAAATAAAATTACGAACAAAATATTTAGGTTCCGGCATTAAATAATCCATAAAGTTTGATAAACAAAAAATAATTTGCCAAAAATGCTTGAAAAATGGTCGCCACCTTCTATCGCTCCCGGAAATAGCTAACTCTATTTGCGATGCTTTATTTTTACAACAGTTAGATTGGATCTCAAATAGGCTACTGTAGCCATATCTGGACTGGAGCTACACAATCTTCACTTTCCAGCCTTAAACCTATTTCTCAAACATCGCCAGTTTCTCGCTACTCTATCACTATTTCGATGTGAGCTTCACTCTTTAGTTTCACCAGTTCAGATCTTTGCAACTCGGACACGCCATGCTATCCCCAAGGAACTAAATCATCCTCATCCTCCACCGTGTCCCAAATTTAAAAAGAATGTTCATCTCAAACGAAATGATTCCCAAGAAGTGCCACTTTGGGAAACAGTCTTCCGCATGAGTGGTTCCTTGAAGATTTTGGCAAACACGGACCTTCGTGCGCGACAAAAAGTAAAAAAGGACGCCTTTTCCCTTGACACCACTATTATTTTAACTAGCTCCCTCCTCGGAAATGTTTATTGTTTTTAAAAGTGATGATTGGAATTGGAATAAAGGCCAAGCATATAATTAAAGTGAATTTATACTTTTTTTGTTCATGAGAATTTACAATAAAACTATTACACTATTTATTTAAAGTTTTTTTTTTAACAAAAATAATTTTTATTGTGTTACTAACTATAGATGAGAAAAAAATTCGGCAAACATGGACCTTCGTGCACGCTAAAAAAACGAATGTCAAAAAGATGGGTTTTTTTTTCTCAGGACACCGCTTTTATTTTAACTACTTTTGGCAATGTTTATTATTTTAAAAAGCTATGATTACAATTCTAATAAAACTTAAACACATGATGAAAATGAATTTATACATTGTTTTGTTTTTTTGCTCTTGCGAATTTACAACAAAAATATTAAATGCTATTTTTTTATTAGATTGTTTATTTACAAGAATAATATTATATTTACAACATTCTAAAAACTAATACAATTAAAACTAATACAATATTTATCATTTACCAATTTATAAAGAAATAAATATGAACACTACTTTTTATTCATAAATTTGAAAAACATTTACGAAATTATTAAAATATGTGAATCACCAATAAAGAAATCCTTATTATTTACCATTTTATAAAGTTCGATTCGTTGGATAATTAGCCGATGTTTTGACAACCATTCCAATAAACAATTTAATAAATAAATAGTGTTTATTATTTTTGTTGCTAATTCTCAACAAAGAAAATGTATAAATTCACGTTCATGTCTAGGTTTTATTCCAATTCTAATCATCGTTTTTTAAAGTAATAAACATCACCGAAGAGTGAAGGTAGTTAAAATGAAACCGGTGTCATGGGAAAAACCGTCCTTTTGACACTCCGTATATTTTGTGGACACGAATGTCCATGTTTGCCAACATTTTAATCGAGACCCCTTCAATTCAGGAGTCAATCGTCTTCTATCCTTTTTATCCACATACCACCTTCTCTTCCGCTCATATTACACACCGCATTCATCATTTCATCTGTAAAACTCTACCTTGAGTGGCTCGGATGCCTTGTATTTTTAGTAAGCTCAAATATTTAAGTTTTCTGTTTGCTGCTTTCACCTAATAACTAGGAAGCGAAAAGGAAAACAGATTTAAGAATGGTAAATATGAATTCTTTGTCGAATAAGTACTCCAGCTGTTATGCATGTCTTGGGCGATTTACTTTCATTATATTTAAACAAAGAACTGTTTGTTTTCTTTTTTTATTATAGCCAACAACGTTTGTCTTTGTTGAAAATAAAAGGTATGAGTGACGCTGTTTTATAGATTGAAACTGCTGTTTTCATTTTTGAATTTATTCTGCTGGGATAATCAAAATAAACCTTAACCTATAAACTATAATTTTGACGGTATTTTATTTGACTGATACCTTTAATGGCTGAATTATTATCGAGATTTGTCGATAAAGCCGAAACGTTGATTGGCCAATCACGCAAGCGGGTGGCCGCGCGTATTAATGGATCAACCCAAAAGATGATAAAAAGTTGGTAAAATTATGACAATTTCTAGAGCTGGCAAGAAATAGGCAGGTGAAGAAAAAAAGTCGTTACTGATGTGTGTGTGTGTGTGGCTATAAAGTCGGGGAGAGATTACGATGGTTGGTGTGGCTGATGTCCTTTTAAATGCCAAAATATGGCCTTAAAATTATTCTGTCATTTTTACGAGTTCATATAAAAATACGTGTTAACGAAACTGTTTTAGTGACTCGCCGGCTGTTGCCTGAAATTTGAAGATCGCAATCATCATTGGGGAAGGTGTATATGTGCAGGATACACCTTAGTAATTGCATACGCAAAATGGGATTTTTGGAGAGGGCAAAAAATGCAATTCGGAAAAGACATTACAAGATGAGAAGAAAGAAAGAATGAATGAATGAATGAAAAGGAAAAGAAAGAAAGAATGAAAGAAAGAAAAAGAAAGAAAGAATGAATGAATGAATGAATGAAAAGGAAAAGAAAGAAAGAATGAAAGAAAGAAAGAAAAAAGAAAGAAAGAATGAATGAATGAATGAAAAGGAAAAGAAAGAAAGAATGAAAGAGGAGAAAGGGAAAAAGTAAGAGAAACATTAAGAAAGAAAAGAAAGGAACAGAAAGAAAGAAAGAAAGAAAGAAAGAAACAAACAAACAAACAAACAAATATTTTCGGGTGTGGTTTGCCTGATCCTGCTAAATGTGTATCGTCGATGACAGAGAGAGGTGTTCGAGCCCGGTTAAAGGCCCTAATGTTGATTCGTAATTTTCCGGACATAATCTACTCACAAAACAATTTGGCGCAACACAATCATCTTATTCGAAATTCTTTCAATTGATAACTAGCCCTAACTACTATCAAGAAAATTAGTAGAATGGGAAAATTTAAGAACAAGAAAACTAGAAAGAAAAAAACAAAATTTAAAGGAATATCTGTCTCGCTATCTCAGTCTGTTCAATTCTGTCTGTTTGTCTGCCTCTTCGTCTTTTCATATCTATCTACATAAATTGGCGTCGTCTAAATAACACAAAAATGAAATGACATCTCATTTCAACAGATATATTTTTACCAAAATTAAACAAAAATATCTTCAAATACTAAAGAGTAAATCTATTCAATAAAATCGCCATTGGCTTCAACCGCAGCCTCCAGACAACTTCGGAATCTCCTGCAACTCTTCTGAACGGTCTCCTTGTTTAAGTTGATGAATGGTGCCATAAACCTTGCTTTCAGTTCATCTTTGGTGTAACAAGGAGTTTTGTTGGTCCTTCGCTCAACACATGATAATCAAGAGGGTTGCAGCGTAAGGTGAACAGATTTACGGGTTGATATGGTTGCAGAAGTTGTCTGACAGTCATGACTGGGTTCTCCTGATTGTGTGGCATGGTGCAGAGTCCTGTTGCCAGACATCGTGTCTCCCAGCAGCAATCTTCTTGACCCAGAGCAGCAGTATCTCGTCAAGGTGCTTGATGCAGGCCTCCATGTTGAGTTTGAAGTCCTGTGGGAAGATGAATGAAGGCATAACGTCGACATCAGTAGTGATGGCACAAAATACCTTGGTAATTACCATGAGACATCAATCTCTTTCCGAATCCTCTGCACTGTCCTCAGATTGACGCCCAAACACCCGGAAATGTCCGTATTGGAACGTCTGGCGTGAATACCAAGCACTACAGCATGATGTTTCCAAGTTTCTGGCGGAGTGAATTGAATCATTGTGCTTTTCCTCTCACAGACGGTGCCTAACTGACCCGACTATACTGTGGTATCGACAAAATAAAAATAAAAACCAACAACGCGCATGCGCGAAGTTAAAAATATAAAATGGCGGCAATTTACTCAACGCACCCTATCCCAGTCTTCAAATCTAGCTAGCTAGCTATCTGAGTGTTCTATCTATCTATCTATCTATCTATCTATCTATCTAACTGTTCTAATTATCTATCTGAGAGTTCTATCTATCTAAATGTTCTATCTATCTATCTAAGTGTTCTATCTATCTATCTAAGTGTTCTATCTATCTATCAATCTGAGTGTTCTATCTATCTATCTAAGTGTTCTATCTATCTATCTGAGTGTTCTATCTATCTAAGTGTTCTATCTATCTTAGTGTTCTATCTATCTATCTATCTATCTATCTGAGTGTTCTATCTATCTAAGTGTTCTATCTATCTGAGTGTTCTATCTATCTATCTATCTAAGTGTTCTATCTATCTATCTGAGTGTTCTATCTATCTAAGTGTTCTATCTATCTGAGTGTTCTATCTATCTATCTATCTATCTAAGTGTTCTATCTAAGTCTTCTAAGTGTTCTACCTATCTAAGTGTTCTATCTATCTGAGTGTTCTATCAGTAACGCTTACATGAATACCTGACCAATGAAAATACCGATACCGTTTTATTATGCCGATAAAATCCCTATTTTATTATTAACGCTTGCATTAGTTCTTGACCACTTTCAAAGACATTCTTAATTTGCAAAGTTTTCTATAATAAAATTATTTCCACTGCACGCCTATATTAATTGTTTACACATTTTATATACAATTATACATAAATTAATTTTTTAAGATATTTTCTTATGTTTATACATTCTTTTTATAGATACAAGTATTTAAGTAAATGTTCTGTTTATAATAAACAGTATTAATGACATTTACCGGCCTGAATGTCCGAGAAATTTTCATAGAAAATATGCGTCCTCCGACAGAAATCGAACCCGTATCCTATACAGAACCGTGATAGAGCTTGACGTGCCTTAACCGATTGGGCCACAGAGGAGCGTTCGGTTAGCATGGTCGATTTTACTGTTTTTAAACTAAAATTCTCCATTCGGAGGACGCATATTTTCTATGAAAATTTCTCGGACATTCAGGCCGGTAAATGTTATTTAATACTGTTTATTATAAACAGAGCATTCACTTAAATATTTGTATCTATAAAAAGAACGTATAAACATAAAAAAAAGTCTTAAAAAATAATTATCGGACTTAGTCCGTTTCGTAATGTGTGACATAAATTAATCTATTTTCTTATTTGAACTATTTCCAAATTACTTTCAAATAGATTTTTCTTATTTTATAATTTATTTCTATAATGAAATTATTTCCAGTTCACTTCTATAGTAAATGTGTACTTATTATACATAATATAAAAATTAATATTTTCGTAAGCGTCTGAATTAATTCCTAATCACATCCAGAGTATTTTCCCCCTCTTTTCCCTAAGCAAATCGAAAGCCTAAAATATTCAGACTAATTTGAGTGATTCACTTTTTACAACTCATCAACCCTTCCTAAAGCCAGAAAATATTTTTATATTGTAAGAATTTTTTGTAAGATAACAATGTTTTTTTTAGTGATGCACGTCTTACTAATTAACCTATAGCTTGGGGAGAAGAGTTGAGACTATAACGAACTCAACAGGGATTGGAAACCGGCTCTTCGATTAACAATTCCGAGTCATTAGCCATTGCATCACCCGCATATGCTAGCTTACAGTACCTGGTATTCCCAAGCAGTCACCCATTTAAGTCCTGGCTAGGGTCGATATTGCTTAACTTCGGTGATCGTACCGGGACCGGTGTTTCAATGTGATGTGACCGCAAGCCAGAGTAGTTTGTGACTAATTTTTTTCCTTCTCTTTCTTAACACAGAAGATGACTGAAAATGATGGAAGTGACATAGTATTATGAAATGCTGTATAGGTGGTTTTTGGAAGTGGCGAAATGCGTTGTTAAGTAGTGACGAAATGAGGTGTTTGGAAGTGGTGAAATGTGTTGTTAAGAATTGAAGAAATGAGATGTTTTTTAAGATATTTTCTTATGTTTATACATTCTTTTTATAGATACAAGTATTTAAGTAAATGTTCTGTTTATAATAAACAGTATTAATGACATTTACCGGCCTGAATGTCCGAGAAATTTTCATAGAAAATATGCGTCCTCCGACAGAAATTGAACCCGTATCCTATACGGAACCGTGATAGAGCTTGACGTGCCTTAACCGATTGGGCCACAGAGGAGCGTTCGGTTAGCATGGTCGATTTTACTGTTTTTAAACTAAAATTCTCCATTCGGAGGACGCATATTTTCTATGAAAATTTCTCGGACATTCAGGCCGGTAAATGTTATTTAATACTGTCTTAATTAGTAAGACGTGCACATGTTTGGATGTGGCGAAATGCGTTGTTAAGAATTGACGAAATGAGGTGTTTGGACGTGGCGAAATGCGTTGTTAAGAAGTGACGAAATGAGGTGTTTGGAAGTGGTGAAATGTGTTGTTAAGAATTGAAGAAATGAGATGTTTGGATGTGGCGAACTGCGTTGTTAAGAATTGACGAAATGAGGTGTTTGGAAGTGGTGAAATGTGTTGTTAAGAATTGAAGAAATGAGATGTTTGGATGTGGCGAAATGCGTTGTTAAGAATTGACGAAATGAGGTGTTTGGAAGTGGTGAAATGTGTTGTTAAGAATTGAAGAAATGAGATGTTTGGAAGTGGCGAAATGCGTTGTTAAGAAGTGACGAAATGAGGTGTTTAGAAGTGGCGAAATTGAATGTTTGAAAGTGGCAAAATGAGATGTTTGCAAGTCGCGAAATGGAGTGTCTGAATACGATGAAATGTTGCGAAATTCGATGTTGAAAAGCGGTGAAATGAGATGTTGCAAAATGGTGAAATTAGGTGTTTGGAAGTGTCAAAATGGGGTGGTGGGAAGTGGCGAAATGGTGTGCTTGAAAGCAGCAAAATGGGTTGTTGGGAAGTGACGAAAACTTCAACCTTAAAACTTCGTCTTTGTTAAGCATTCTGTTTGTGGATTTCTTAGCATTCGTAAATCGAACGACAGATGTTGGTAAGTGGTGAAAGTGGGCGTGTTGGTAATTGGTGAATGGGGTTGTCGTGACATGGAGAAGTAAGTTCGAGAAGTGACGGATTAGGCTATCTGGAAATGTCGAAGTCGAAATAAAATGGTGTCAGAAATTACTATAGAAGTTTCGGGAAGATTACGAATGGCGTCGTGGTGTAGCAAAAATAATAAGAAAAAAAACGAATAGCCATGATAATGGAACTCTTTGTCCACGAAGTTCAAATACATTAAACCCTAAACGACGAGGGGGTGCGTAAAATTTCTCGACTCTGACCAATTCCCAAATACTAACTAAATATTATATATTTTAAAAATTATTTCATGGCCAACCATAGAGGTTTATCAGAACACACTTTTTAAATGCCATATTCTTTCAGGCGGTCGTGGCTTTCCACAGATTCTATTTTCTTTATAATCGGTGAATTACTATAACTTCTTGAAAATAATAGTGAAGTCGTTTCCTTTTGTCGTCTTTAGATTTTTGAATCCAGAGATTTTATGTTCCTAGATTGGCTACCACCCGACACTCAAGATTCCAGTCAACCTTAAGACTTAATTCATAAGTGAGAAGAAAATAGACGGATTTATGACTTACCCAAGTGCATTAGTGCGAAACTCTTCAAGTCATGGGTGGTCATGGCTCTCCATAACTTCCTGATTTTTGTTGCTCTAAGTACGTTTTTTAGCATTCATCATCCATATTTGGCCCTGTTATGCTATTATATGTGTCATTTTTCATTTTATGTGCCATGTATCTTGAGGGCGTCTGTGATCATGGTTCTCCACAATTTCCTCTCTTTATTTTGCACAGACTAACTTTTGACTCTTTACCGCCCTTCTTTGTGCATGTTCCGCTGTCTGTTCAAACAAAGGTGTTAAGTAGGTTACTCGGTTTCCCCCTGCTATTGTTTCTCCAGAACTCAAAAGCCATAGACCGTATGGACAAATGAAGATTTTCCTCTTCTTTTCCCGAGGGACAGACGTGGTCGCGTCGATTCTATGAGGTAGCAGGAGGACGATGATTAGGGGAACACATGCCGAACCCTTGAGATTGCATTTTGCCGCTTGTGGGTTAACCTCTCTAAGAAATCTGGAAGGAGGAGGCCGGTTGACTTCTTGCTTTGCGACTGCTCTCTTTGCACCGTTTTCGTCTCATATCCAAAATTTAGATAAAGGCAATTCATCACTGTCAGAATTCCACGCCCGTGGGATATTCTAACCAGTAGTCTGCCATCGTGGCCCAGCTTCCGCATTCTGTAACACTACTCATGACCTCGTATGTCCCGTATGTATCTCTAAACCTTCTTTCATCATTGTGTGTCCCAGAAATTTGAACTCTTTCTGATTGTAAATATACGTTTTCTTCGCAATTTCTATTTTCTTTAAATCTTCCACGTTGCTAAAGTATTTTTGTCCGGTGTTCTGAGCATTCGTCGATAGAGCCACATCTCTGTCGATTGAAGTCTTTTCATCTTTGAATATATTGGCCGCCATTCATTGTTATATATTGATTAAATAATGCATAGAAGTTCAGTTTATAATGACACTTTTCGCTGTTTTCATACGTTGCTTATATTCTGCAAACATCTTCACGAACGAGATAAATTTCTATACCTACATGATTTTGGACGCTTCCATTACGGAGCTCAAACCAAAAACTGCCTCTTTTTCTGACAATCAACATTTTTATAATTAGTCCTTTCTTCTTGCTTTCCTCCATCCATTGGCTCACACTTGTCAAGTAGGTTCTTTGTCTCTCTGTGAATATCATGTCCCATCGAGACTTGCACTATCATGATTCTCCACAGCTTCCTTTATTTTACTGCAATACTTTCTCTACCATTGTTTTTCTCGTAATTATTACAAAATTCAATTGCACAAGCTTTCATCTCCTTATCTTGCCTTCAATGTTCACTGTGAGTGTTAAATTCTGCAAGCCGTCTTTCTTTGATGTTCTTTCTGTGTGTGCGTGTGTTTCTGGGTTTATGTATTTCTGTATGTGAGTGTTGTGTGTGTCTGTGTATGTGTGTTTCTCTCTGTGTGTTTCTGTGTGTGTGAGAGTGCTGTGTGTGTGTCTGTATGTGTTTCTGTGTTTGTTTCTGTGTGTGTTTCCGTGTGTGTGTGTTTCTGTGTGTGTGTGTTTCTCTGTGTGTCTGTGTCTGTGTGTGTGTTTCTGTGAGTATGAGTGCTGTGTATGTGTCTGTATGTCTTTCTGTGTGTGTGTTTCTCTGTGTGTCTGTGTCTGTGTGTGCTTTTGTGTGTGAGTGTTGTGAGTGTGTGTTTCTGTGTGTGTGCGTGTGTGTGTGTGTGTATCTCTGTGTGTTTCTGTGTGTGTGAGTGCTGTTTGTGTTTCTGTGTGTGTGTTTCTGTGTGTGTGTTTCTGTGTGTGTGTTTCTGTGTCTTTGGGTGTGTTTTTGTGTTTGAGTGTTGTGTGTGTGTGTGTGTGTTTCTGTGTGTGTGTGTGTGTGTGTGTCTCTGTGTGTGTTTCTGTGTGTGTGAGTGCTGTGTGTGTGTCTCTATGTGTTTCTATGTGTGTGTTTCTCTCTGTGTGTGTGTGTGTGCGTGTGTGTGCACGACGTCTTTTGTTACCTGATTGTTAGCAATAATGTCAGTGCTGTTTCTTTCCTCCTTAAAACTTCTTCATTTGTCACATGTGCTGTCCATGGTCTCCTCAAAATATGCCCTTAAAACTCCATCTCTGTCACTTGATGTCTTTTCATCACTTCTAATGAAAATTTCCGGCATTCGCTGGTATATAGGACATTAGATCTTACATAGCAGTTCAGTGTGCTTTTCTTTGTTTGTCAGTATAGAACCCATGCGTCTCTTTTGCTTCTAGTCTCTTTTTCATTTGTGGGACGATTGCGCATCATTTAGTGTTATAATGGAGTAGATATTTGGAAACAGTTCAGCGCGTTTTTTTTCTTTGTTTCTTGTGATATTCGTCATATCTGTGTTCCTTCATGTCTCTTCTCTATCTGTGAGGAAATCGTCGCTTGTCTTTAGGGCAAATTATCTGGGACAATTCTCCGAGAGTTTGTTTTACTCTTTTCGACTACTGTTTTCAGATGTTGATTGTCAATTGAAGATGAACGTCCTCTACCATCTTGATGTTCAAGACTCGTATTCTCACTGCGGAACTTCAGGAACCAACGCCGTGCTGTTCAGTCACAAGCGTACCCTTTCTCCTCCATGCTATGTTAAGAAGTTTGAGAAGCATTATGGTAAAGATTGATCTTTTACCAAAAATAAAGCCATTTTTTCTTTTTCCATGTTAAAGATAGGGTTATATGTTTTGATTGAAATTCTGTGTGTGTGTGTGTCTGTGTGTGTGTGTGTCTGTGTGTGTTTCTGTGTGTGTAAGTGCTGTGTGTGTGTCTGTATATTAAAGATAGGGTTATATGTCTTAATTGAAATTCTGAAATAAATTGGCATAAAATAAAAAAGACACTTGAATCATTAAGAACGAGTAACATGGGTGTGTGTGTGTGTGTCTGTGTGTGTGAGTGTTGTGTGTGTGATTCTCTGTGTGTGAGTGTGTTTCTGTGTTTGTGTATTTCTGTATGTGAGTGTTGTGTGTGTCTGTGTTTCTGTGTGTTCTGTGTGTTTCTGTGTGTTTCTGTGTATGTCTGTGTGTGTGTGTATTTCTGTCTGTGAGTGTTAGGTGTCCGTGTGTGTGATTCTGTGTGTGTCTGTGTGTGTTTGTTTCTGTGTGTGAGTGTTGTGTTGTGTCTGTGTGTATTTCTGTGTGTTTCTATGTGTGTGTCTGTGTGTATTTCTGTGTGTTTCTGTGTGTGTTTCTGTGTGTGTGTTTCTGTCAGTATGAGTGCTGTGTATGTGTCTGTATGTGTTTCTGTGTGTGTGTTTCTGTGTGTGTGTTTCTGTGTGTGTGTTTCTGTCAGTATGAGTGCTGTGTATGTGTCTGTATGTGTTTCTGTGTGTGTGTTTCTGTGTGTGTGTTTCTGTGTGTGTCTGTGTGTGTTTTTGTGTTTGAGTGTACTGTGTTTGTGTTTCTGTGTGTGTGTTTCTGTCAGTATGAGTGCTGTGTATGTGTCTGTATATGTTTCTGTGTGTGTTTTTCTGTGTGTGTGTTTCTGTGTGTGTGTTTCTGTGTGTGTGTTTCTGTCAGTATGAGTGCTGTGTATGTGTCTGTATGTGTTTCTGTGTGTGTGTTTCTGTGTGTGTGTTTCTGTCAGTATGAGTGCTGTGTATGTGTCTGTATGTGTTTCTGTGTGTATATTTCTCTGTGTGTGTTTCTGTGTGTGTGAGTGCTGTTTGTGTGTCTGTATGTGTATCTGTGTGTGTCTGTGTCTGTGTGTGTTTTTGTGTGTGAGTGTTGTGTGTGTGTGTTTCTGTGTGTGTGTGTGTCTGTGTGTGTGAGTGCTGTGTGTGTGTCTCTATGTGTTTCTATGTGTGTGTTTCTCTCTCTCTCTCTCTCTCTCTCTCTCTCTCTGTGCGTGTGTGTGTGCACGAGGAAGTGGAAAAATAAAGTATTGGAAAAAGAATGAAAAAGAACAGAAAGAGAAACGAGAAAGAGTAAATCGAAAAAGAATTGGAAAAAAAGCAAAGACAATAGAAAAGAGGATAGAAACGAGAAAGTCAAGAATCGAAATGAAAAGAGAAAGGATAAAGAAAAGACTAAAGAAAGCTGAGAGAAGCGTGAAAGATATGCGATAAGCTAATAAGAAAACCACATGAAACAAAGTATATCACTTTGGTTCTTCCTGTTAAATCCTTGAACTTGAAGGCGTGTATAAGTTACAACGAAGATTAATGTTTGTCTTGTCTTCTTTCATCTTCAATATTAGCTAGTGGTTTGAAAAAGAAGACAATTATATATATATATATATATATATATATATATATATATATATATATATATATATATATATATATATATATATATATATATATATACATAAACAATCTTCCTAATACAACGTATTGAAAGCATTTAAGAGTTGAGATTTCCTGTGGATTTTAGGTGCGTGAACCAAATGCCCTAAGCTGCGTAGAAAAGAAAGAAAGAAAACAGAAGAAAGAGAAAGATAAAAAAAGAAAGAATGCAGAAAGAAAACGACGAAAAAAGAAAAAGGGAAGAAATGACTATAAAAGAAAGAAAAATTAAAAAAAAGTATTAAAGGAAGAAAAAGGGAAAACTTAAATGAATAAAGTAATCTGAAAAAAATGAAAAGGCAAAAAGTGAAAAAGTAAAGAAGGGAAATGAAAGAAAACGAAAAAAAATGAGGGAAAGAGAGAAATGTCAAAGGGAAAATGAAGAAATTAACAAAATTATTGAAAGAAAGATGAAAAGAAAGAAATTAATTAATTATCGCAAAAAAGGAAGAATGAAAGAGAGAAGTGAGAAAGAAAAAATTAAAGATGAAAGAAAAATAATGAAAGAAAAATTATTTGTCAAGAAACAAAGGAATGAAAATGAAAATAAAATAAACCAGGAAATTTAAAAAAGAAAAAAAGAAAGTTAAAAAAGAAAGGAAATTATAAAGTACTAATAAAACGTTTAAATGAAAGAAATCGTAGTTAAGAAAAAGAAAAACTAATTAAAAATGAAACTGAAATAAAAAGAAGAAAGAAAGATCAAAGAAAAATAGTTGGAAGACAAAAGACGAAAAAGAAAGAAAGAAAATGGGAAGTACTAATAAAAAGATTTAAATGAAAGAAAGTGTAGAAAGAAAGAAAGAAAGAAAGAAAGAAAAGAAAGAAAGAAAGAAAGAAAGAAAGAAAGAAAGAAAGAAAGAATACAAAACTAATAAAAATGAACATGGGAGAAAGAAGAGTTCGTAATCGGAACAGGTAAACAAAAAGAAAGAAAGGAAAAGGCAGTCGAACAAAAGAAAACAACACTCAAAAGAAAGAGAGAACTAATGAAAGTAAGATTAAAACAAAAGAACGAGAAGTCATCCAAAAAGATAATCAAAAAGAAAGGAGAACATAATAAAAAAACAAAAGAAAAAGAAAAAAGAATGTAAAAATAATGAAAGCAAAAGAAACAGACGTTCGTCATCCAAAAAGAATGAAAGAAAGACAAAAGAAATCAAGAATGACAAAATAGACAAATGGAAGAGGGAAAAAAAGAGAGAAACTAAATTGAATGGATGCAAGAAAATACTTTTTCCCGCCTCTTGTGATCGTCTTTCTCAGCAGGTCATTCTTCATCGACATCAAATTCACGTCAGCTTCACTCTACCAGAAACAGTTTTCTTTTTCGTGGACCAAGCCGGACTGTACAGGAAACAGAGGAAACGAGAACGATCAAATAAAAAATAAAAAAAACAAATATTTTTATGAAATCCTATCAATTCTTAACTGTCAGATTTATGAAACCTTATCAGGTTCAGTGAGTGGGACCCATTTTATCAAAGCAAAAGGCATCAGTCTTATCTTCCAGTCGTCCTGCTTGCTTTGTAGACCACACAAGTGCTCCTGGGTCAAGTTAAACCAGTACCAATTATATATTTTATTACCTGTACTAAAAACAATTTCAGTAGGTTTCCCACCCTACAACCCTTTTCCACTAACTGATCGCGACTCTATCGCTATTATCATTGCAAATGTTGACACGACCTATTCACTGAATATATACACGCAATGCCTGGAGGCTTTATGAACAACACAATTAAATTGAAGAATGTGACTGAGATACTTAGATAACACCTTTATAATCTGGGTTCGCCAACAAGTTGTACAAATACTGTTGAAATATTCACAGAATAAAAGGCCCAAAGGCCGCTCAAAGTAGAGGGTTACTGTGTGGAGTTGTATTAGTATAAAAAAGGGCAAGAAGTGAAATTATTGGGCTATTTTGGGCTTGAAGTGGTCAAGATTGAATTAGTGAATAACACTTCAGGGTTCAAAAGTAAAGGTTTGAAGTATACAATTACGAAGTAGACCACCAATTTTTCAAGTTAAAATGTAGGTTTCGGACTATATTCGCCAAGGTTAGGCTGAGGCCTAAAAATCATATTTTAAAATGGATTCCATTGAATTTATTAAATACATCCAGTAAACATATATTTTCTCTTCAGTCAAATGATAATGTAAATACAGTCGGGAAGATATTGTCAATTAACTACCACAATCTACAACACCTCATGAGTGGGCACTGTGTTTTCGATAGGCTATAATGGCAACCTGGATGAATTTTCCCCGCTCACCATCCACTCGTTCCATTGTTCTTGAATGCAATCTTCAAACATCTTGTTGAAACACATATTTAGTTGTGTAGTTCAACAGAAAAGAGTAGGCGAGATATTATCAATTAACTACCACAAGCTACTCTTGCCTCCCCACGTGTCGCTAAGAACTTGGTATGATCAACTATATTTACCGGTCTATTCCTTTAATTATTACTATAAACATCTCTGTCTGGTGATGCGTTTTGAAGACACCCAAGCCTCGCAATTACTTTTGTTACAGTGTGTGACGATGGTTTGGAATTTCTCTTGAAGAATATGCGTTTTATTGTTGTCGGGCAATCAAAGCACATATTATATAAGGTAAGAGTACTTTTATTACACTACACTTTCATTATTTTATTAAAATACTATGAATTACGTTGTTTCAGTAAAAGTATTGGTGTTGATAATTACCAAGGCACGGGTTAGCCTACTGTCAAAAATCTCCTATTCTAACAAGTTACTATAAACCACAGGATTTAAGGTTCAATTTTCATACCTGGTATACAAGACGGTCCCCTATTTGGTGGGATTTTTTAGGTTAAAAGGTCACCTTGTGCGCCAATATATACGGAACTATATAATGATAATGGTTTCAAGACATCTGTATTTCACAAGCCAACCTTCAATTTGCTCTATCTGAACATCAATTACCGTCATTCGTTCTGTGTAAATAGATTGTTCAATGCCTACAGCACCGTTCAAAAACCATAAGTGGTGTGCCAGACACATTGCAACAAGAAATGATCTATATCGAGCGTACCCTTCAGAATAACATCTACCCTGCAAAGATAACATCAGCTTATTCGGCCAAAACAGAAAAGTTACGAAGAACTCAAAGAGTACCGTAGTTTGTCTTCTTTATGTCAAAGGCCTGTCGGAAAGGATTCAAAGATATGCGGTCCGTAAACATTAGCAACTCGACCTTGCGGGGTAATATCTGCTGAATCAAGTCTGACATCGAGCAAAACGTGACCTTGAACTGTATGTATTCGACTCCTTATATTTATGGCAAAGAATACCACCTAAAACCAGTTATTCCCTAAAAATGAGTCTCGAGGTACAACGAAAAACCGTTGTGTGCGTAAATGAAATCAAGTATGGTTGATCATGTATAGCGGGAAATATTTAAAATATACTATTTATTGACAGTTATATTATTTTGGAGTGCGCGATTCCGCGGCGCTAGAGTTCTTATTCAAATCAATCAGGTGAGAATTTTGTTTGAATTTTATAATGTGATAAATCCATGAAATTTTGTTGTTATATGTTTTTTCAGTTAAAGTGAAATGGACTTAAGTATAGTCCAATTAGTAGAGTAAAATGTCTTAGTAGTTTGCCACATAATCTAAAATTCTGAATGTACTGCGGATCTGATATTCGTAAATATATTAGAGTGAGCAGCTTATATCATAAAGAAGTTATTTATAAAAAAAATTAATTAGCAATATTAATGGGATTAATAGCGAAATCACTTCGCTAACAAGATTTAATGAGTCATTAACTTACTATCAATTCCTTGAATAATCCTTGTTGTCAGATGGACTTGACGAGCCAAGTACTTTACTAAGACATTTTCGCCATTAATCACATTAACATTGCTAATTAATTTTTGTATAAATTACTTCTTTATGATATAATATATAAGCTGCACACTCTTATATATATATATATATATATAGAGAGAGAGAGAGAGAGAGAGAAAGAGAGAGATAGAGACGAAGATGGATAGATAATGAATAGTCAAAGATAGATAGAAGCAGACTGAGATAAATACAGAGAATTGAATATATATATATATATATATATATATATATATATTTTAAATAAAAACAGATTGCTTTAAAGTTCCATATAATAAATTATTTCACCACAGTCCTTTTAAAGGACAGTGGATCATCAGATTTATTTCCAAATGTTGAAATGAAAAAATGAAAATAAATTCACACATTCTGGATTCTATCCTCATTGGGTCTTCCCATACGGATTACCTAGTTTTTCGTAAACTATATATATATATATATATATATATATATATATATATATATATATATATATATATATATATATATATATATATAGAGAGAGAGAGAGAGAGAGAGAGAGAGAGAGAGAGAGATCAGAATATACGAGATTCTGTCAAAAAGTAATATTAGTGGCGCACAAATCATACCATAATGAAGACGGGGTTCCAAATCAAGTCCTCAACAAAGCCTTCTCCCATCTCAATGTCGGTGCGAGGCTCGATGAAAAGGCAATCTTTAATCATCTTTAGTTAAAACATCGGTAATTCTACCGGTTGCAGCCTATACATTTGCCAATTATTCATTTTATTCGACCCTTGCTTTTAGCATAGACGTCAATCTCTCCTCAAATGAAGTACATGACTTCTTCACCGCCTCTTCGCTCAAATTATTCCACAACGTCATAAAAGCCTCTTTCAGGTCTGACACCCTTCGGTAAGAGATACGGGAAACATCACTCCCCAATATGAACCATATCGCAATGTCTTTAGGATTATAGTTCTGGGTATGACGATTACCTACCCCCATCATTAAGTCCTGTGATCGGGTTATTAGTGATTTATAGAAGCGTGGAACCACCTCTTAATTGCTATTGTTCCTAGGTCCACCCTGACACGAGTTGGTAGCACCTGATAAGGTACCAACCGTAAGTAAATATTGAAGCCCCAAACAAAAATATTATGAAAGTATAAAAATACATATTTATGGCAAAAATACCGACAATACACATTTATAGTAAAATTACCAACAATATATTTTTAAAGCAAAATAACCAGCGAAATATTTTATAAGTTGTCGAAGGCATACAATTGCGTTCAAAATATTTAGATTTTGGCATTAAATAACCCATAGAGATGTTGATATGCCGCTAAACAAAATCAAACAACCAACAATACATATTTATAGTAAAATGACCAACAATACATTTTATCTGTAGTTGAAGGCATACAATTGCGTTCAAAATATATTCAGTTGAAGCCATAAAATTGTGTTCAAAATATTTAGATTTTGGCAGTAAATAACCCATAGAGATGTTGATATGCCGCTAAACAAAATCAACCACCCAACAATACATATTTATAGTAAAAATGACCAACAATACATTTTATCTGTAGTTGAAGGCATACAATTGCGTTCAAAATATATTCAGCAGAAGCCATAAAATTGTGTTCAAAATATTTATATTTCGGCATTAAATAACCCATAGAGGTGTTGATATGCCGCTAAACAAAATCAAACAACCAACAATACATTTTTATAGTAAAATGACCAACAATACATTTTATCTGGAGTTGAAGGCATACAATTGCGTTCAAAATATATTCAGTTGAAGCCATGAAATTGTGTTCAAAATATTTAGATTCTGGCATTAAAAAAACTAGGTTGATATGCCTCTAAACAAAATCAACCAACCAACAAAAAGGCCAGGTCTTGATAGAGTGAAAACTGACTTGTCAAAAAATTCACGGCTATGTTTCTGGCCACATCTGCATCAAACTGGCCGGATAGACGGGAGCACTGTCTTCTAAATATGACTGACAACCAGTGCTACATAATCTTCCCCAATATTTCCTGGTAAACTTTTCCATTTACTTTTACTCCTTCAGTGAAGAGAAAGCCTGATTTCGAACAATCAGAAGCAACAGCACAACGAATTATGAAACCAATTCGCCTCTATCATTTGAAATATGTTCTGACACCTTCGTTAACGTTCCCTGGTGAAGTGGCATAACATCTAGAGTTTTGACAGTCGACCACAGAAAGACCTGTGACCTTAAATTCGTTCCCTAGCAGTTGTAATGAATACCACCTGAAACCAGGTGCGTCGATGGTTGTAATATTGAATGTAATATTATACACTCTCGTACCATAGATTGAGATTTCTCACACCTGATGCAAGAGTGTTTAGTAGACCTTAGGCCTGTGTCTTTCATCATCATTATCAGTCCCTTGACTGCTTCATTCGTCGGTGCGGGGGGTACCTAAGAGCAGAAGAAACAGACAGCCTCCTCCATGATGACCTGTTGGCGATGGCTCTCATGTCTGTCCACTCTTTGATGTTGTCTGGCAAGTTTTTGCGCTGTCGACCCCACTTGCGTCCGCTTTCAACGGTGTTTTGCATGATGATCTTGCAGAGGCTGTTATGTCTTGTGACGTGTCCAAAACGAAAACTTTGTCTACGGCATGCGGCATCTCTTCTCTCTGCCAAGTTTTTTGCTCAGAGAGCAGCTTTCGTGGCTGAATCTTGTATGGTTTTAATCCTTAACCCTCTTTCCCAATAGTCCTATAATCCACCCGAAATATCCCGCTCTTTCGCCATCTTCCACGAGCTTCTTCGCTGATTTTTCATCACGTTCATCTTGACGGCTTTAATGAATGACTTGGTAAAACCTGAATGGTTTCTTCCTGAAATTAGAATTTTGCTCCTCTTGAAACTTTTTCCACGCATTAAAAACTTAAATTCGACTGCTTTATCACCTCACAATTCTTCATGTCAGACAATTTCATTGCGGCGATTTCAACATATTTTGTCCGAGCCGCCATCCTTAGTTAAACTGTAAACAATAAATATTTATATAAATATTTTAAATAAATATTTTATATAAATATGTTATATAAATATTTTATACATAAATATTTTAAATAAATATTTTATATAAATATTTTATATAAATATTTTATATAAATATTCTATATAAATATTTTATATAAATATTTTGTATATATATTTTGTATATAAATTTTATATATATATATTTTATATAAATATTTTATATATATATTTTATATATAAATATTTTATATAAATATTTTATATAAATATTTTATATAAATATTTTGTATATATATTTTATATATAAATATTTTATATATATATATTTTATATATAAATATTTTATATAAATATTTTATATAAATATTCTATATATATATTTTATATATAAATTTTATATATAAATATTTTATATAAATATTTTATATATATATTCTATATATAAATATTTTATATAAATATTTTATATAAATATTTTATATAAATATTTTGTATATATATTTTGTATATAAATTTTATATATATATTTTATATATAAATATTTTATATATATATTTTATATATAAATATTTTATATAAATATTTTATATAAATATTTTATATATATATTTTATATATAAAATTTGTATATAAATATTTTATATATATATTTTATATATAAAATTTGTGTATAAATATTTTATATATATATTTTATATATATATTTTATATATAAATATTTTATATAAATATTTTATATAAATATTTTATATAAATATTTTATATAAAAAATATTTTTTTCCGAGCCGCCATCTTTAATTAAACTGTAAGCAACAAAGCAAAAGGACGTTATGAAGACTTGTGCAAAATTTGAAACGCTTATTAGGAATAGGTATGTTTGAAATTATGTTTAAATAATGGTCAAATATTTAGGCGGCACCCGGTAAATAGAAGAAAAAAACCTTTTTATGCCAAAGTGTTTCATTATTTGATGAACGTGATCTAGGTAGAAACACACAGAGCGTACAAAAATTGTATGCAAAATTCTCACGATTCAGAATTTGGACCATAAATTACACCTTGTAACTTACCTGTAGCCTGAAGATGACACGGATCTATGTCTTTCCCAAAGTGAAGGTAGTCACCTTAGCCGGTATTTTCTCACATTTTGTTTTTTAAGATTTTCGATCTCTAGGCAGGTAGACATTTCACTGTGTACAAAACTGGATGTCTACCCAAACACATATACCCGCTAAATGAAAAGTTCTTAGTAATAATAATAATAATAATAATAATAATAATAATAATAATATATATATATATATATATATATATATATATATACGCACACACACACACTACGAAAACAAACGTTCACCAATGATAAGTGCATCTAAAAAAATAAAAAATCGAGAAGTGTAAACAGTCAATTGCTGATACCCCTCTGACGAGTAGACGGAGCGATTTCTAGAAGGACCGTCTCCGAATCTTTGAAGTCAGAATGCTGAAGATAACATCAATCAGCTAAGTGATAAACCTTTTACTTTATTTTATTTTGTTTTACGGTATCAATGGGTTATTTAATGCCGACAATATTTTTAGGATAGCTTCCTAGGAATAGAATATGTATTCTTTGTAAGAAATCCATTTGTAGATCAGGTTTCATCGAGATATTTTTCTAAAAAGTATTTCTGTCGATAGTCAAATTTATTTCTGGCAATGCTTGTTTTTCAAAAATGTATTGCTGGCATTTTTACTATAAAACTCTGTTTTTATACTTTCATAGTGTTTTGACTCCAGTTTGGGGGTTAATTCTTTGCCCGTAGCTGTGACCGTAACAAGTGATACTACCCTGGGTCAGGGTGAACGTGGGAACAACAGTAATTGAGAGTTGGCTCCACGCTCTTCAAAACCTCCCGATCTGAGACCTTGCTGCCGGATGTAGTTTATCGTCATATACAGGATGCCAAAACGTATAGAGAAACGGTAATTATTTTTGCTATGAAAATTAAATTTTAACATAGAAATACATTGAACATCGGTTGACACTTGTTTTTGACCCAAATGTTGTTGCACATGATTCTGGGCTATTTTTGTCACCCTGAACCTGAGAATCAATTCCATTTTGCCGCATCACCTCACGTTTTATCAGTACAGATAGTTTTTATTTTGCTTAAAACAGGCCAAAATGCCTAATGCGCAAGGATATGCCACGGCTTAAATATGCGAGTGAGGCAGTTGAAATATATTTTGTTTCATGTTAAAATGATTTATCATTCAAGAAAAAGTATCCCAATAACTTTCAAAATGAATTCTAAGCTATTTCAGTTCAGATAAGCTGACCTGAAAATGCTTGATTTTATGAGAGATACCTTACTGGAAAATGTCCTTGTGCCCTCAGTGTTTTTAGGTTAGTGAAAACTTTGTGATTTGTGTTTCTTCTATACTTTTCATAGAAGAACCTTTTTAGAAGTCATTCAAGAACAGCGAGTTTAGTTTTTATTAGTAGTTTTCGCTTTAAGCCAGAAACCGTCAGAAGATTTTATCATATCACTTGAATTTACAGAGGTCTGGTTTTGTCATGCAATCCCTGTATAACATGCATAGGAACATCGATAAATAAGGGTTGTTAGATGAGTGTATTTGAGACTAACAAGATTAGAATTTTCTTTCTCAGCGCTTAAAATAACCGCCAGACACCAGATAGGCATAACCAACTAGGCACTTTGCAGATGGGATGTTAACATGATGGCTGATTTCTGCTGGAGCATCAAAAGACATCAACTTTTCTCAAAAGCACCGTAGAGTTTCCAAGAAAAGATCTATACCTTTGGATTCATAAAAATGCATATATTTTTATTTCCTTTATATCTTCTTTGTCTGTTTTGAATCAAAAATTGATGACATATGTTTGCCTTAATTTAATTTTGTGTGAGATTTTTTGAAAACTTTTTTGAACTGAAAATCTTGAAAAATGCATTCTTTAAGTTATTGGGATACTTTTCTTTTATGATAAGGTACTCTAATCTGAAAACGTTTAAGGCTGGTTCTGCTTGGCCCTGGCATGTCACTATTAAATAGGTATTTTGGTATTTTAAGAAAAATAGAAATTATCTGTACTGAGAAAACGTGGGAAACATGAACTTGATTTTCAGATTCAGTGTTAAAAAATAGCCCAGAAACATATGCCCATTGACCAACAACAGTTGGGTCGAGAAAAAAATGACGACCGGTATTATATTTCAATAAAAATTAAATGGCAATTATTTTAATATTAGTTTGTTATACAAAAAGTACGATTTATTAAATAAATGCATTCCAACTGTAAAGATTTCAAATACACGGTGCGATGGATAAATTGTTGTCTAAATTACACAAAAATGAAAATAACGCTGACATGTAATGTAAACAGATATATTTATCAGAAATTATTTATGTAATAGCAAATCATTATTAAACAAATCCAACGAAAATTTATATTTATTTGATATTATTTGATGTAGAAATACATTCATTGTAAATTATTTTAATGCGAGATTGCTTTACATAATTAGTTGGATTTACTAAGGAAATCCATGAAAACTTCTAATCCCTAGAAGGATTATGTGAGTGTTGGCATCAAACGTTGGTTTTACGTTCAAAATAAATGAACGCTAAGCGAACGTTGTTTTGGAAGGTTTATTTTCTTCTTTTTTTTTTATCAATCCAAATTGTGTCTTTCTTGTGCGACAGAGTTCGTAGCTGGCGTTACGTTAGAACAGAGAAAGGAAAGTTCCTCCTCCTTGGTATCAGGCAGTCGTCCTGATTAGGTCTTTGGCGGTTAGAGAAGTGAACAAGCCTGTGCTGCTTTCTGACGAAAGGATTGGAAGAACTGATATCGAAGTCCTCTTTTCCTGGGTTTATATTGCGGTCGGTAAGCTGTCATGACAGCAGCGAGCGCGAGTAGGATTGTCCTTCGCTTTGGTTCTTGGTCTGGTATGTGTAAACGAAGTTAGCTGATTGACTTGTCCTTGAGGATGTTGGTGTTAATTTTAATACGATGTTGAAGAGATGATGGCAAGGTGATATTTTTATGTTATTTATTATACTTAGCCTACTACTTTTCCACATATAGTAAAACAGCAGATACGAGAAACGTATAATCATAAATATATTTGAAACTTGTATACTTCGGTGTCATTTTTTTATTACTCTCTTTACCGATCCTACAACAATACCACTACTTGGAGTTAATTATTTGATTTCATAAGAAACCAGATAGATTTCAGACGACAGAATATAAATATTTACTCATTGAACATAACATGTTGCAAGTGTCCGGAAATAGTGAATTCTGAACTAAAAAACAAAACAAACTAGGAGTGTCGATAGTTAACAATGAATGTAATAATACACACTCACATATTATAGGTTGATATTTCCCACATGGATCGCGGCTCGGATTGAGGAATCGGAGAGCCGAGTTCGAATTCCAGTCGAATCCATTACATTCACTCACGTGCTAATACCCTTGGGAAAGGTATGAATCCTATTCTTCTCTCTCCAGCTATGGGTAAATAGCAGGACAGACCGGGTTCTATAGCCCTGGATAGCAACTGGTCTACTGCAGAAAGAAATGGCAACCTACTGCGGGGAAAAAGTTCTGCCTCGTCAGTCATGTATCGAAAAATACATGATCGCCTAAGCGTGTATCACACATGGCACATAACTGACTTCCCACATCTGATGTGTGTTTAGCAGCCCTTAGGCCTGTGTCTTTCATCATGATCATCGTCGTCATAATCATCGTTATCATCATCATCATCATCCTCCTCATCATCATCATCAGTCTCTTGGCTGCTTCAGTCGTCGAGGGGGACCTCAGGGCAGAAGAAACAGATAACCTCCTTGAGGATGATCTGTTGGCGGTAGGCTCTTAGAAGTTCCAGCATTGTCATGTCCCTCCACTCTTTGATGTTTGTCTGACCAGCTCTTGCATTTCCGTTCCCGCTTGTGTCCACTTTCAACCGGGCCTTGTGTGATCGTCTCGCAGAAGCTGTTGTGCCGTGTGACATAACCAATCCAAGACGTCTTGCGACATTTGATAGTAACGAGAAGAGATGCCTGTCAGCCCGATTTACCCCCTTAGAACTCATGGTATTGGGCATCGTCTCTAAATTAGATTCCCATAAGACTAAAGGTGGGAACGGGATAGCAGCCGTTGTCCTGAAGAAATGTGCTCCTGAACCGGCTCCTGTCCTCTCCAAACAATATAACTACTGCCTCATATGTTCACTATTTACATTATTCGAACTAATGCCCTCATCTTTGTTGCCATATTTGTCACAACGTTCCGGCCGTTGTACGCACCTTCTTCAGGTGGTTGGATTGCCGAACTGAACATTTATTTCGCTCGTTGGGGTAGACTGTTCTAGTTCCAAGTGTCATGTCTAATGTATGTCAGCTATCAGTTATCTCCTGTTAATTCACCTCTCCAAGTTCTCCACTTCTTCCTCTTACTTGCTTTCCTGATAGCTATAATCTCCAAATATGCAAATGCAATGTCAATCGACATCTTCTGATGTCTTGATCTATTCCCCGCCCTTCTCTTCATCCGTTCCTCTACCACTTTACTCTTGCTCTCACACTCTGTAACCCCTTGCGTACTAGTGGCACTCCCGCCTTGCTTGGGGTGAAATGCGTATGAAAAATAAAATAAAATAAAATATAGTCATTGGTTTTGTGCTCCCAGTACATATGTCTTCCCCCCCACATACACACGCACACACACACACACACACACACATATATATATATATATATATATATATATATATATATATATATATATATATATATAATTATTTATTTGAATATTACAACATAAATATGTTATAAAATCACGACAAAAGTAGCCATTTTGTTTCAACACTTCTTGTGTCTTGTCAAGTGATGATATAGAATATAGAATAAATGGTTTCAAATAAAGTTTCAAATTAATCAACGATCCTTAGCTAGGAGTAAACGCTGTTACATAAGCTAGAGTAGCCAATCAAGATACAAGTATAGGGTGATTCGAAAAATTTGACAACTAAGCAAGGTTATCATAGATATTAAAAGATTTATAATATTTGAAATTAAAATTAAAAGTAAAAAATTAAAATTACCTATTTAGAAATCTAAATCATATCTCTATTAAGTTTTAAATTGTAGAATTACCAAGGAGAAAAAATATAAAAATAAAAATAAAAGATATATATGCTATTTAATTTGTATTTTCATTGAAATTATGTTGAAAGGGATGTTCAGAATCCCAGACAGAAATGTATACACTTTAGTTTCATTTCAACATGTTAGTCGCCTCTCACGTGAAATCATTCGAACACACGCATGTTAAGCGCTCAGACGTATTTAGATATATACACACACATACAAAAACTCAAACCACACATAGGCAAATGCACTTTACTTACACATACACATCGATACACACAGGCACATACATCTACATTCAATATGATCTAGACGGTCAGATGTCGAAGCTATTCGTGGCTTAATATGTTATTAAACGAATTTAAACTTGAAATATAGCTAAACCGGTCAAATATACATAGATAAAATTTATACAAATAAATATTTATAAATAAATATTTATTTGTTTAAATTTTATCTATGTATATATTTATAAATAAATATTTATTTGTTTAAATTTTATCTATGTATATATTTATAAATAAATATTTATTTGTTTAAATTTTATCTATGTATATTTGACCGATTTAGCTATATTTAGTCTCTTATATCCGGGTTTCTCTTATATCCGGGTTTCTCTTATATCCGGGTTTGGTCTATTTTGTTTAGGTAAGTATGGCTCTAATTTTGGACCAGAGATAATCTATCTTATATCCGGGTTTCTCTTATATCCGGGTCTCTTATATCCGAGGTTACACTGTATATATACTGTATATAAATCATCTATTAAATAAATCGAATAGGTTATTTTGCCGGTACCAGTAAAATAGACACCAAGCGTATTTATGCCGCTCCCGATAAAGTAGACACCAAGCCTATTTTGCCGCTCCCGATAGACACCAAGCCTATTTTGCTGCTCCCGATAAAGTACACATCAAATCTATTTTGCCGCTCCCGATAAAGTAGATACCTAGAGTATTTTGCCGCTCCCGATAATGTAGACACCAAGCGTAATTTGCCGCTCCCGATAAAGTAGACACCGAGCCTATTTTGCTGCTCCCGATAAAGTACACATCAAATCTATTTTGCCGCTCCTGATAAAGTAGATACCTAGCCTATTTTGGCGATCCCGATAATGTAGACACCAAGCCTATTTTGCTGCTCCCGACAGACACCAAGCCTATTTTGCTGCTCCCTATAAAGTAGACAGCAAGCGTATTTTGCCGCTCCCGATAAAGTAGACACCACGCCTATTTTGCCGGTAAATAGTTTTCGAATAGATAGTATTTTTGCATATCTTATATCTGAGATCGTCTACACAGTGGTTATGTGAGGCGTGTAGACAGGTCTTGACCAACATGGATTCTGTGCTCTGTGACCGTTATTATTAGTGGGTGCACCTGAACTTCATTATATTAGCAAGAGAACCATGCGACAGGTGCAAGTTTTGGATTTTCAGCGTCTGTTATGCCTGAAGCGCTTAAAATATCCAGAGACTTCTATATTTCTTATAATAATTTAATGATGAATAAGTGATTTTAACTTGTCTTTTAACAATTTATGGTGAAAAAGATTTTAAATTGTCTTAACAATTGATGGTGAGAATAAATACACTTCTTTGTTAAATCTTTGTTTTTTTGCATTACCTGCTTTCATAATAATAAAAATATTTACCTGCAAAATAGCCTGGTGGTCAATTTTGTCGAGACCGGCTGAAAAGCATGTTTTTTTTGTTGTTTTTTGTTGTTTTGTTTTTTTTTTTTTACCGGGGATCGGAAAATTCGGCTTTTCTTCTAAATAGTGTTTCTTACTTTTGTTGTTGATTCTGAAGAACAAAGAGAATATATAAATTCCGTTGTATCATGTTTAGGTTTTATTTAAATTCTAATTATCATTGCCGAGGAGTGAAGGTGGTTAAATTAATAGCGGTGTCACCGGAAAACCCGTCTTTTTGACACTACGTTTTTCATTTTTCTTTTATTTTTGTTGTTGCTGCTTTTGTTTTCTGTAATTCTCAATATCCTTCTGTAGAACCATTTTTTTTTTTTTGCTTCTGGTTTCCTCTTCATATCTTTGTCTTTTTGTGTATTCACTGAATACGTTTCTCTATCCGCATGCAAGCTTTTTTCTGGTAAAAAACATGCAATGATAACAGCAAAAATTGCAATATGAACACTGGTAAAAAAAAATGATTGCTGAAGACATTAGGTTTATAATACCCAGAAATTCATACACAGATTTCCTCAAGGACACATGGCACAGCGGATAAAGGCGTTAGTTAGATCCAGTGACAGGACCCAAAGAGTGTGAGTTCAATCCCCGGTTAAGGCAGTACAGAACTTTCATGGGGAAATTAACAGGGGTAACTGATAACTGACATCCATTAAACATTAGTGAGCGAAATAAAAGGTTCAGTTCGACATTCCAACCACCTGAAGAAGGCCGGAGCGTACAACGGCGGAAACGTTGTAATAAATATGGCGACAATGATGAGAACAATAGTCCGAATAATGTAAATAATGTACATAATACCTCATCTCAGAAATATAGACAGAAGCTTTTTATACTTAATAAATCTACTCTTTGGGGTCTGCGATGCCTAGCACTCGACGCTCGACTATTATAACGATTTGCCAAGATAATTAAACATCCAAGCGATACAATGCGAGACACAGAGAACATAGATTTGATGTCAGTTTAACAGTTTTGTCTTGTTTACGAAATTAAAATTTGTATGTAATAAAAAGAACATTCCAATGGCGCAAATATTAGACAATGACATTAACGCAATGTTTGTTTTGTTTTGTCTTTTTGTGTGTATTTGTGGGGGGGGGGTTGTTCTTTTCTTTTTAATATGTTTCTTGAGCACAATTTGCCGGAATTTCACATCGGTGTCAGTGAAAAAAAAAATCAGGCCTGTTGATTACAGGACAGTTTTATGGGGTATCGTTAATAATCCTGTAGCATGATACAGAAGCTTTACCTAACATGAAATTAGCCGCTTTATTATTTATAAGCTGCCATTTTGACGGAGGTAATCATTTATCAACTGATACCAGACATATTGTCAACAAGGTCAGGACAAAGGTGCTTGACGCAAAAGCCGCTCATTACGAATGATAATGACGGACAGCTACTGGAAGGTCGAACGAGTGAGTGCACCCTCTTGCAACATTCGTGCGACATGTTTGGGGTCTTTTTTATTGGCTGTAACAGAAATTATGAGATGCATGACGTGAGAGGAACTACAATAAAGACGAATGAACACAGATTTAACTTTTATTTACTTTTTGTTACGATAACAAATTTTCTATTTTTTTTTTGTATTTTATTTTCATGAAATCTATAAAAAATATTATTTATTTACTAGTAATATTTAGCCCCCCCCACCCCACCAAGGGTTACATGTAACACAAGGCCGGGTTTAATGTGGGATTCCGAGCCCGTAGGCTCGGCCAAAAATATTCTCTATTGGAACCCGTAAGAACGGGTTCAGGTATAGTCTACCTCTCCCGAACGAGACTCTGCCCTTCGGCATAGCCTCGTCCGGCTTCCTCTCTGCCCGAAGGCAGAGAGTTCGACCAAATAACTAGGCTCGATACATGCCGTCAAAAATGGTGGAAATTGTTAGAAAGTTTTAATAGTAAGATGTAATGAAACAAGTCTTGAAACAATGTATTGAGATTCAATAAAGAATTCTCACCTAAAACGGGGGGCCAATAAACCGTTTAATTAATCCGTTCTCTCTCTCTGTTTTTAAACGTTCAATGATATTCTATGATTCATTGATTACTCCTGGTATTATTGAAATTGCTTTTTGTTCAATATCTTTTCATGTGAAACGGAAAATATATTTACAAAGAAAAGGATTAGAAACATAACCACAAAGACGGCGACGGCTAAGCCTATTTCAAGACCAAAATGAAGCAAGACGATAACTTAACAGAAGAAGGTAACTGAATGCCTCACATGAAAGGCCTGAACAAATAAAACTGCAATCTAAGAAATGTAGAAGTAATGGAACTGATTAATTAAACGGTTCATTTTTCTCGGCTACTAATTTTATGTTACTGTAAATAAATATTTTATTTGTATAGATTATTAAAACAACTAAGGGAAGTAATCTTTTTTTATAATGCGGTTCATCTTGTACAAGGCCTGAGAGCTACTCGAGGTAGAGGGTAACAGAGTAAGAGGCACATTTTATGCAGATATATATATATGGAAAATAACGGTTAACTCTAGACTTGAACAAGATTGTAATGATCCAGAAAACATCCTTTGAAAGTCGATTCTACAGGGCGGTGGTTCGTGGGAAGTAACTTCCCGAGTGAAACTTAGTCCTCACAAATTAGATACAGAAACAATGAGGGTGCTTCGCTAAAATGCGAGTAGCATGGTGGGTCTTAGCTATAAAGGTTAGAACCGGTGGAACTAAAAGACGTAGTTCGTTCGAGAAATTTCCAAGCGACAGAGCAGAGAGGCTTGCGACATTTCGTCCGTGAGAGAGAGAAAGTTGGGTGGAAAATAATTTGTCACCCACAAGGACGCGAAGAGTAGCTTAAGTTGATTTAATACCTTCCTACTACAGATGGAACAAGAAATATATAAATAAATTACCCCCCACACACACACCAAAAAAAACGTCAGCTCTTAAATCACTTCTACAGTATACCAGCTGACGCTTCCAATAGTATATATTTGGGTATGATTTTGATTTTATTTCGAAGCAAACAATCAAAGTTATTGATGCACAACAAGAAGAAAAACTCAGCTACGCTAACCAGATTACCAGCGGTTCCTAGCCTAATTCTCGATAAGAACAAACACAAAACAAAATATCTGCATCTTTTTACTGCTCATAGCTTGAGTAATGAGAACAAAAGAAACACATTTGTGCCTAGGATAAGAAAAGTACAATTGAAATTTCTGAGACGTATAACGATGAAAGAGGACTCGGAGAATTTGACATTTACAAGACTTTTGTGATGCCAACGAATACCCGTTGTCACTTTTGTAATGCCCGTTGTAGTAGAGACTTTGTAATTGCAGGTACAACAACCATAGTGCACACATAAAAGAAGAAACATATATCTGCTATTACTTCTCAGTTCTCACTGTCTGGTCTTGACAGAGTTTAAAAGCAATAACGCGCCTTTGTGGATGATTAATTATTTCCCACCCTGCGACGTTTTTCCCCCACAGACGAATCATTGCTAGCCTCTCACTACTCTATCACGATTACTATTGTAAACGTTCAAACCAACTGCTTAGTTCTATCAGTTCAGACATTTACTGTTCGGGTACGCCATGCCAAGTACAAGACGTCAAATCATCCTCATTCCCTTCGTATTACTCTGCTTAAGGAGAAGGTTCCAGTTAGACAGCCTCCCCAACTCACCCAGAATTTGCTCTCTGCGGAGCAGACTCCTGAGCGGATGCTTCCCCCGAATATTACGATGTTAACTTCTTCAAGTCTAGATTCAACCGGTATTTATACTATATATTCTCTTAATATACACCTCTTCTTTTTTCTTCCTGCAATACGCCTTTACTGGACACTGATCAGGATAAACTAGAAGAAATGTGTGCCGACAAAAGAATACTGAAAATTCTATGGACACTTATACTCGTTGTCACTGTTGTAATGCTCCTTGTAGTAGAGACTTTGTAATCGCAGATACAACTATAGTAACGCCGTTGAACAATACTGATGTCAGACGCCTTTGAATATCACTCGCGCTCATAGTATTTGCTCAATTATCCTCGCTCGTATAGTGATCCGTATCGTGATCCGTATAGAGAAATAGTATAGAGAATATTATTTCGTATAGTAATAGAGGATAGAGTAGAAATGGTGGTCAGTATAGTAATAGAGGATAGACTAGGAATGATGATCAATCTTGACGTCACGCTACCTTCCATATATGTGTTTCCTTTATGGTCACGTGGTCTACTTAAATCAATAATGGGATCGCCTGTGTTTGCTCACTGGCGATCTATGTTCAAACTCAAGTGTCGGCAGCGACACTTTATTCCTATATAACAAAGACATATTGAAGGCAAAAGAAACAGAATCAGGAGAAGACAGCTGAAATTCATTGGACACATAATGAGGAAGGGGATCTTGGAAAACTTAATCCTCACGAGAAAGAGAGACAGGGGAAGGCAGCGAGTGAATTGAGGCTTACGGCCATATCAGGTTGAAACACCGATTCCCGTACGATCACCGAAGTCGATGCTGGGCTAAATGTCTAAACGCTCGGTAAAAAAAGCAGGTGCTGCAAGCTGTTGTATACCCCTTTCGTGCTGTGGGTAAACTTAGCACGACGGTCTCGATTCACTTATCTGCTGCTTTCTTTTTTTCTGTCATCCTCCGACCGGGTGATTGGTTTGTTCAGAAGTAAAATGAGAACTCCAACAAAAGGGATTTTTAAACTTATCTATTTTATTAAACAAGTCGATGTGTACATTTTTAACTAGCCAGTGGGGGTCGTTTCTATCACCTCCACCTGGGAGAAAGCTCCCCGAGAAGATGAAATAACCACGTCTGATCTTTTCGACGTTTAAAACTTAACTCCTCGAAAACACTTTCTAAATATAACATACCCACGTTCGGCTAGGCCAATCAAAATAGAAATCCCTATTTAGTCAAGGTCAGCCTCAGAAGGTCTGGGCCAAATACACTGCCACGAAAAAATAATAGCTTTAAACTATTATTTAATATAAGCTTGCATGTGCGGGTGGTGTTATGTATAACGACTTGAAATTGTTAATCAGGGAGCCGAGTTCGAATTCCAGCCGGAATCGTTATATTCACGTACACGCTAATAACCTTGAGAAATGTATGACTCCATCTCCCCCCCCCACAATTATGGGTTAATTAGCAGGAACTGTATCAGTAAATCATTGTTGTTATCGTCAAAAATTATACACACAATCTGAAAATAGTATCTGGCTTTAAGTAACCTACAAAAAGCGGTAAAAAAAAAATGAAGACATATATAACAACTCAAAAACTTAAGTAAAAATATACTTTTGTAAGCTGGTACTTTTTTTACTTATGTCCTATGTTATTTTAATAAGGAAAATAAGAAAAAGAGCTCCAGGTTATAAGTACACCTGAAACCGACGTATCCTAGAAAGAAAAAAAAGGGATAATTAGCTTTCCTATCTCATTCTCAAATGCAGAAATTCCTACTAAGCTACCTACAATCACATCATGAATAAAACAAAATTCCCATAATCTAAATCTAATAAACGGTACCAAGATGGGTGATCGCTTAGCAATACCAGCTGCTGTGGATGTGCAGGTGGTGTAATAGATAATGGCTCGGAATTGTTAATCTTAGGGCCAAGTTCCAATTCCCGTCGAGTTCATTATATTCACTTATTCACAAATACCATTATGCACAAATACCCTAACTATGGGTTAACTAGTAAGACATGTATCATTAACTATTTATTACAACGTTTCGGCCGCTGTACGCTCCGGCCTTCTTCAGGTGGTTCGAATGTCGAACTGAACCCTTTATTTTGCTCACTGGGGTAGACTGTTCTAGTTCCACGTGCCATGTTTAATGGATGTCAGTTATCAGTTATCTCCTGTTAATTTCCCTCTAAAAGTTCTCCACTGCCTTAACCGGGTATTGAACTCACACTCTTTGGGTCCTGTCACTGGATCTAACCAACGCCTTTGTCCACTGTGCCATGTGTCCTTGAGGATATCTGTGTATGAATTTCTGGGTATTATAAACCTAATGTCTTCACCTACCATTTTTTACCAGTGCTCATATTGCAATTTTTGATGTTATCCTTGCATGTTTTTTACCAGAGCTCATATTGCAACTTTGTGTTGATATTATCGCGATTCTCTGGCACTCCTTATTACTGGTTCCCATATTGTATTCATTTCTATGCTTGGTCGGCTCAGGAGATTTTTGTGGCCTAGCAAATGTGCTGATTCCTTAAGTTTACGAATTTTCCAATAATGTTCCTTGTCTATGATCTCAACCTGATCCCACCTGATTCCATATGTGGTCAGCCACATCTGATTTTTCCACTTCCCCTCGTGTTACGTAGAGGAAAACATGACTAAAGGCTGTGTGTACGCTATCCTGTGCAGCTGCGGAAAGAAATATAAAGGAGAGACAGGCCGCCCCTTTAAGGTGAGGCTTCAAGAACACCAGAAAGCTGTAACACGAGGGGAAGTGGAAAAATCAGGCGTGGCTGACCACTCGCCCCAACTTGCTTAACTTTGTGTATACCTCCTATCGCTTATCGCTTGACATGACAAGAGTGAACTATGATTCATCGTCCCGTTATTTTTTAGTAGACATCAGAACTTATAAAGTCATAACTTAATATGAATTCTGTCGTATTTTATGTGCTTTTTTTTCTAAAGAATATGAGTAGATAGGCTCAGCTTTAGGCCGGACGACACTTCTTCCATATACATTGAACAGGAATAGAGGTTCATCCCTTGTTCCCTTATCATGATATAGTTTACTGTTTCCCACTTTCTTCTACCAGATTCACAATTATTTATTGGTGATCAGACTAACCAGTGGCTGTGACTCTCCATCGTACGGGTACCGGGTTGGCAGTTTGCTGGCTACTGCTTCCGACTGGTCGTTAGGTGCCCGAACTCTTTGGAGAGGCTGCTCTGATCAACAGTCGCATAATATCGGGGTATCTGTGGTGCCGTGGTGCGCATGGGTAGGGTTCCTGCATATATTTTCGGTGGGAAACCCTGCGGCCACTGTTCTCAGCCACGCACTGACTGGTTTGTATTGCCATTGACGACAGAATTATGGCGGTCATTTTTCCTCTCTCCTCAAAACAAATATCATGGAAACTACAACAAAAAGAAATACGACTAAGCCAGAAACAAAAAGCAACAATGTTTCTTTCTCCAACATTCTTGGTATCTGTTCCAACTTCTGTAGCGTAGACTCTTATCTCCTAGAATGGTCACCAGATATCTTTGCCCTTTGTCAAACCGACCTGAATTCTTTTATTGATACTAATGGATTCTTGGTTCCAGGCTAACTTCCGCTTTGCTGAAAAGATTCCATGATTCATATGCATGACCTTTGCTGTTTACATCCGGTATAATCTTCCAATGGCTAGGTAATTCTCTCGAGGTCGTTGACTACTCTTTCATGTGCTTCTGTCTCTCCTTATTAAACTCTGTTAGCTATCTCCTTTTCCTTTATCGCTCTCCTCTTGCCAGGAATGCACTATATTCAGCATAATAGCTGACCATCTAGAAAAGGCGCTTTCTCTCCATTCATCTCCGAACATCTTTGTCTTCAGTGACTTTAATGCTCACCGTAACACGTGGCTGAAACATTCTAAAGGTACTGATATTGTTACAGTTTTGGGGTACTGTATATACTAGTGAGCCAACCAAAATGAGCTGACTCATTTTATAGTTGACCAATATAAGGATTAACCAATCAGAAAGCTTAAAATATTCAATTCGACGTGTATAAAGGCAGCCATGTTTTTCCGAATATTCACTGCCAACCCCGAGACCTTCGAAGACTGAAGAATTACGGAACAGCTGCTGGTGGTATTGGCGATATAGTCAGATCCAGTAGAGTGTCTGACTCGTGAGTGTTAATCTTTAACGTTGTTTCATTGAACAGATTACGTACTGCGCCGGATTCATAGACTATGACGAACATGGTCAACAGATGTTGCCGGTATTCAGACATTAATCAAATTGTAGATTTCCCTTCTTGTTTACCTAGCAAAACCGAGCAACAGGCTTCTCTGTTTGGTTTAATTTTATCGCCTCTCCTCACTCTTAGCGAGGTTCACAATACCCTCTTGGTAATTCGGACCACTTTTTAGTAGCTATTGATATTTCGTTCCAGTCATCCGGTAAGCAGGAACCTCTATACATAAAACGTCTTTCCGTTAACAGCTTACTGAAGTGAGTCTCACTCCGTGATTTTTTTCGTGATGCCCTGTGGACTGGCATTTTCAACCTCTCAACTGAAAATTGCTCCACTAAGGTTTCTTCTCAAAAGTACCAGGTGAAACATCAATCCTCTCCATGGTTCACAACAGCATGCTCGACCGCTATAGCACACAGAAACCACTATTTCCGACTATACCAGCGGAACAGCTCTCGTCAAAACAGACTCCTATTCGTTACTGCCCATAATAAATGTAAGCGTATCCTCGAATTAGCTAAGTCTCGGTTTGCCGAGAGAATGAGGCACTACATAGCCTCTAACAACTTTGGCTCTCGTGATTACTGGTGGATCTGTAATAGGATATTAAATAAGTGTAAGGTCTCTATTCCCCCCCCCTCTTCAATTTATTTGAAGTGTTATCATCCTCGGTTGATAAACCTGAATGCTTTGCCCATAAACTCACCTCAAACTTTACTCTTGACTCATCTGGAGTATCCCTGCCTAACTTCTCACTTAGAACTGATTCTCTTTTAAGTGATATGCATATAACCCCTTCCATGGTTTCTGCTATCATCTCTAACCTTGATACTCACAAAGCATGTAGACCCGATGGTATATCTGTAATAGTCATTAAGAAGTCTGCTCCTGAACTGGCTCCTGTTCTCTTTAAACTGTATAATAAATGCCTCGCTGCCTCCTGCTTTCCTGCCTGCTGGAACTGTTGTTCCAGTTTTTAAGAACTCAGGTGACCAGTCCGACCCTCCCAACTATCGGCCTATTAACCTTCTCTTTGGGAAAAAAACTAGAGGTTCTAATCAATGCTGAATCGGTTCATTGTCTTTCATCGCTGGGCCTTTTCTCAGACAAGCAATACGGCTTTCATTTCTCCAGTGAGATGCCCTGACGATAATTATGGAAAGAGCCTATCATGGTCTAGATACAAACGGTGAAGCCCGGGCTGTAGAATTGGACATCTCGAAAGCCTTTGACAAGATCTGAAAAGTTACGGTGTCTCCGGACACATTTTCGAGCTGATCCAGGTTTTCCTATCAAATCATGAATTGAAAGTTATCCTGAACAACCACACGTCTACATCCTTTCGTCTCCTAGGGTTTCATCCTTGGTCCTACGCTGTTTTTTTAATTTTCATTAACGACATTCCCGATGACATCAGCTTCCAACATGGCATCTACGCTGACGACGCAACCATTTACTCCTCCCTCGATAATAAGGCTGATCAATCCGACAAGGTCAAAATGGCAGCCAATGTCCAAAACGACTTCAAGTTTTTTGTTAACTGGAGCAAAAGATGGCTCGTTAATTTTAATGCCTCCAAAACTAAACTTCTCGCCATTAATCATCTGAGAGATCCCTCTCTGCCTTCCATCGGCATGGCTGATGCTAACCCCCAGTATAGTGACTCATCTGACCTTCTCGAGCTAACGTTCTCAGTTGACATGACGTGGAAAAGACTATATTAAATCCATTGCTAGCTCAGCTGCTAAGAGAGTTGGATCGCTGTGTCGTACGAGACTTTTTTTTTCTCTTCAGAATTTATCTTGCATATCTATAAATCTACCATTCGTCCATGCTTAGAATATTGCTGCCATATGTGGCCCGGTGCCCCTGCGATTTACCTGGAGCTCCTTGTTAAAATCTAAAGAAGAATCAGCAATATTATCAGTCCTGATCTGGCGGTTCGGCATCAGTCACTTTTCCACCGCCGTAAAGTTTGCCTCTCTGTCTTTTTTTATAAATACTATCATGGTGATTGTTTGGATGAGCCATTCGCTATGGCACCAAGACTCTATGAATTTAAGTGTCGTCAGGGTGTCATCAATTTACAGTTGGGCTGGCTAGATGTGGTCGTAAGATCTATGCTAAGTTACTTTTCTCGCACTTCTTGCTCGTGGAACTCCCTGTCGGTTCATACTTTCCAACCAACTTTAATCTGCAAAAAAATTAAATGCAGTGCCAATTGCTGGCTACTCCCCTCCTGATTACCGTTTTCTCTCCCTGCTCATTATTAATGCTTCCACACCTTCTAAAAACCCTTGTGTTTTAGTGGTTTTATCGCCTTGCTTGGGGTGACACCGATCAAAAATAAATCTCATGCCCAAAATTCTTACTATCCAATAATAATTTACGGCTTTAAGGAACCTACAACTGGTTGATAAGCCTTAAAAAAATGAATCAATCAACCAAAATTGTGTGAATGGATGGCGAAACTGGGGGTAGGGGTAACCTTAGTAAATGGATAAAAGCTGTTAAGAGCCACACAAGATAGGAAGGTGTGGAGAGCTACTACTGCCTATATTCTGAATGGATGCAGCTCATAGTAGAAGAATAATTATGATATAAGGACAATAACTGTAGAGTACCCAGTGATAATATTTCTTTATTAGCAAAGTTATTTCGAGATGAGCTTACTTAACACCGGTCATGACGTCTTTCTTCTCATAGATACAAATCTGTCTATATACTTGTGATGCCATAAAAAAAAAATTGCTCTATATTCGCGGCTTCTGATTCGGCGCCTATCCTGTCTTCTGTTCATAATAGCGACAGTGCTGACGGCTCCAAGCAATTATTGTAGCTATTAGCGTCTGTCGCGAGTAGGCGGGACCCTTCCGCCATTCGTTACATGTTAACCATTGTTAAACACATAAATATTTCCTGCGATTCAGAGGTCATCTGTGTAAAGGGAAACGATCCCACTTCTGCTATATTTTTTTAACCCATTAGCAGACTCCACCCAACCGATTTTTACAGGCCCTTTCTATCTGCGTGAATAGAAAAAGCGATCATTTACTTATCTACTCAAACTCGAGAGGGTAGGTCGACTCATTGGAAGAGCAAAGGACCGATGACCACAAGAAATAATATTCTTTTAGCTTATTATTTGCTTATTAAGATGCTACTTAGTTTCAGTGAAAAAAAAAGAAAGAAATGTTTAACGTCTCCTGATAATACCTCAAAAACAATGGACCATTCCGCTTTGATTGCATGAAAAGATAAAAGATATATGAAAGACACTACTTGTTTTCAGTTAGAAAATGAAAGAAGGAAAGATAGTAGTGTTTAAAGTGGAATTTCTACGGATATTTTACTGTCGTAGGACTCTCAGCTTTTTCAATTATTAACTTAAGAATCAAGATTCATCAAAAAATTAAAATAGGAAAACGGTGTCATTTTCATGGTTCTTTCTAGTATATATAATTGTGTATCTGGGCAGCAATCCTTCTTTTATACAAGTTTCATTAAAGACGGCTGACAAGATATTGCGATTAAGCTTTTAATTAATTTTTTCTTGTGTTCGTTTAAGTGATGTCTTTCTGGATGTAAAGTGCGTAAAAACTATCGGCGTTTCATTCATACGACTGCTTACATCTATTCTATTAGACGTTGCACCCTGCCAATGCACTTCATAAATAGTGAACTGTTCTTGAAAGATGGAAAAGACATAACAGAGACACTATATGGATTAAGTGAGAAAATGAAAGAAAGCAGGGAAGATAGAAATATTTAATGTCTGTTGCAGTGCAATGGAAAAAGGTCTGTTGCAAATCTATTCATTTGTACACTTTTCTTTTTTTTAAATAACGACCAGCATTTATATTTATGATTGTTATTGCAATATTTTGTCAAAGTTTTAGTGTTAAAATGAACGGATTTTACAAGGTTTTTAAAATTCTTTAATCTACATTCAGTGTAAACTAGAGCATGTTGGGATACCTCATTTTAGTGTTAAAATGAATAGATTTTACAAGGTTTTTAAAATTCTTTAATCTACCTTCAGTGTAAGTACAGCATGTTGGGATACCTCATTTTAATGTTAAAATAAATAGATTTTACAAGGTTTTTAAAATTCTTTAATATACCTTCAGTGTAACTAGAGCATGTTGGGATACCTCATTTTACCAAACACTTATTGTTATTAAAATAATTTGTTCCTAAATTCTTTATTTAAAATGAATAAAAATATCCGTTTATTATAAGGAAAACTCTTGGTAATATTACAATATAACATTTTTTGCCGTAGTAAATATAACTTGGTACAATTTTTTAATATCTGCCGCTTATTATTAGCAAAAAAAATCCCTTCCTAAAGCGATCACCGTAATAAAATAACCTATCGAGAAAACGCTGGAATCTTTTACACAAAATAACACAAAGTCGTCGGAGGGTAATCGAAAGCCGAACAGAAAAGATAAAAAATGCTTTCACAATGATGAAAAAAAAATGATGATAAAATTCGATATATTTCCTTCATGTAAAAAAAAAAATGAGATGATCCGTCTTTTCTATCCACCGAAATACCACGAGACAATACGAGATCAGATCAGTACGCAAGACGATGCTATTTAGGGTAGGGAATAAAATAACATTAGTCTGGTTGTCACGTCCCGACAGTCAAAGCTATCCCGCCGTCGCTTGGCAGTGCAGAACCCGTTAAATAAAAAAACAAAAAAAATGACACCAGTTTTATTTTTCTCTTTCTTCTTAAGTGATGCCTCTTCATCAGTTTTATTCCCAAAGGGACGCTGAATTACAATATTTTAGTGGGTGATTGCCACTGGCAAATCTGTTATCAAATACCTGACAAAGGCCACGCCTCACATACTGCGATCAGTGAATTTGACATTAAATGTCACGCCACATGAACGTATGCATTGGCGAGTGGTAGACATTTATCATCACTCCATTATTTATTATATATTAACATGATGCAAAATTTGACAAAGTCCACTATTCATAGCATCGTTATACAATGTTGAAGCACCGGTTCTTGAAAGATCACACAAGTTAAGCAACATCGAGACTGTTCAGAACCTTGACGGGTGACCGCTTGGTAATAACAAATGCTGTATACTTGGATCTGCAGGGGGGTCTTGACTTACCATCATGTTGAAACACCGGTTATTGAACGAACACCGAAGTTAAGCAATATCGAACCAGATCAGAACCTATATGGGTGACCAATAGGGAACACCAGGTGTTGTAAGTTTGCATGTGCAGGTGGTTTTGAATTACGGCCATATATTGTTGAAACATTAGTTCTTGAACAATCACCGAAGTTAAGCAACATCGAGACTGGTCAGTACCTGGATGGGTGACGGCTTGGGGATACAATATGCAGTAAGCTTGGCTCTTTGGGTGCTGTAAAGGATAATGTCTCAGAATTCGAATCCCAGTCGGGTTCGTTCTATTCACTTACGCACAAATACCCTTGGGTAAGGTATAAATCCACCTCATCCCCCCTTTTGTGGGTTAATTAGTAGGACTTGTATCAGTAAATTATAAAAAATCTCCAAAGATTTCTTACATTCTAAAAATATTTCATGCCTTTAAATAACCTGCAAAAGGTTGATAAACCGTAAAAAACGAAGCAATCATTTAATCAATACAAGCAGGCAGACCGATCTACTTGGAAATTTGTCCCTGTATGCAAAATTTAAGGGGCGGTCTGCTTCTGTGCGTTAGTTTTCCTGTTGGCATGCTTCCATGGTAAAAGCCGGTAGTCAGCTAGTTAACACAGTTCAAATATCTTTATTCAATTATATGCAAAAAGTTTTCATAATGGGTAAGCGTTTCGGAAAACTAACTGCTATATGCTTAGATGTGCTGGAGGTGTAGTGGTTAATGTCTTCTTTTTTGCGTCCCTAAGTATGGCTGATGCTCACCTCCAAGAGAGCGACTCATTATGCCTTCTTCTATAAATTAACGCTTTCTATTTATGCCTTCTTCTATAAATTAACGATATGCCGGCGCTTCCCACTGTCTTTTCTACATTTACTCCCAGGGTAACTGCTCCGACGAGCTATTTTCGCTGGTTCCCAAACTGCATGAATTTAAGCGTGCAACTAGGTTGGCATCTCAGTCCCACCCTTTCACTGTCGAAGTGTTTAAATGTAGCCGCCTCTTTTACTCTTCTACTCCAATAGCCTCATATCTCGCACTTCCCGTCTGTGGAACTCCTTTCCTCTTACTTGCTTCCCTGATAGCTATAATCTCCAAATATTCAAATGCAATGTCAATCGATGTCGTCCTTCTCTTCATCCTTTCCTCTATCACGCCTCTTTACTCTTGCTCCCACACTCTGTAACCCCTTGTGTCCTAGTGGCACTCCCGCCTTGCTTGGGGTGAAATGCTTAAAAAATTAAAAAATAAAATAAAATATAGTCATTGGTTTTGTGCTCCCAGTAGATGTCTTTACCTCACCCACACGCACACACACACACACACACACACACACACATATATATATATATATATATATATATATATATATATATATATATATATATATATATACGTGTATTTCAAGCTCTGTCTATCTCTTTTTTATTAAATCTTGTAAATTTTCAAATAAGTCGTTTTGTTTTATCAGTAAATATACCAAAATTCATATTAACTTTTATTTTATATTATTTTCCCGAGTACTTTCGAATGTTACTACATTAATTTTCAAAGATTTTCGTTTGCAAATAAGTATTCAACTTTGCATATACAGATAATATTTTAACCCATATATATATATATATATATATATATATATATATATTACTTAGAATTTTCTATATTTATCGGGGAAGAGATAAACCTTTTGCATGATGTAGGTCCATGTGATCTTCCATGCATTCCTTGATTTTTAGAACGTGCGTCACTACATCTTACACGGGATTTATATAATAACGGTAATAATAATGAACTCTCCTGTCGGTTTCGACATATGGGGATCTGACAGCTTAGTTGATTCAGCTATGAAATTGTGTGCGATAATCTTAAGTGGCATTTAAGACCTGCTAGTGATTTACAATGGAGGCCACAAGAACGAATCAAGGTAAACCGCCAGAAAACCCACACAAGTGATTTGATTAAAGTGGTGAAGTCTTCTGCAGAACCATCCACACTTTTCGGAACTATTGATACACTCAGTCGGTGCAAATAAATGCCACAGACGAAGCAGACAATATACCTCAGGCTTTTCGTGAAAGAGTTATCCATCCCCTACACCAATCCTGTTCCATAACATATATATATTCAATCTTCAGACAATGTGTGTTGCTTTTTTTTTTTTTGGTTTGACTATTTATATAGTTGAATTATGTGTAGCAAGGTCTATTGTATTATCTTAACGTTTATTGCGTGGACGTAACTGTTATGTTTCAAATTATTCTAGAAGCGATTGAGTAAAAATAAGTACGGATCTGGATGTGGTTATTTCTTAACTTTTTGCTCATTAGTTATTATTGATTACTTAATTATTTGTTGTTGATTAATATTTTTATTATTATTACTACATTTACTTGCGTTTATATCCACTTTTATATCTATAGGTGTGTGTTTTTGAGTGCATTATTTCCTTATTACGCATATATAAGAGTGGTTTGTATTAAATTCTTTTAAGAGCGGTTTTTATAAACTAACATTTTTATTTATTTAGCCATTTACATTAGAAGAGAATCTACAAATTTAAAAATTTAAAGACGGGAATAATCATATAAATAAAAGGAATTAAAATTTTTTCGAACATTTGTTACGCTTACGGCTTCTTAAAAACAACGCGAAAAGAACGCTATTAAAAGACAGTCAGCCATCTTGAAAAAGTGTTACGTTTAAATGTGTAAATAAAAATGTTACATATATATGTGTGTGTGTGTGTTTCTATATATTTCGGCAGCATATCTTCTTTCATTGAATAATATAGACATATGGTGTCTACTTATTTTGATACTGAGACTTTCCAGTTGTCGAATCAGTTTCTTGGTGTTAAGATGAAATTCATCAATCGTGTTAGATTGATAAATGTTTCCTATTTGTACTTTAATCTTATACACACACACACACAAACACACACATATATATATATATATGATCGACTCTCTCGTCGAATTCGACGTATGAGGGTCAGGCAGATCAGTTCCCAGAAACTGAGAGCCCGACACCGACACATGAGATTTGATTATAGTGGTGAAGGCTTTGTGCAGGGCCATCCACACTTTTTGGAGGGACGAATACAGGACCTGGTGCAACGGATGCCACAAGGTCCCCAAACGACCCTCCGCAGGTTTTGAATTCAGAGTTGTCCTTCTCCTAGACCAGTTGCCATCCAAGGCTATAGAACCCAGTCTGTCCTGCTATTTACCCATAGTTGGAGGGAGAAGAAGAGGATTCACACCTTTCCCAAGGGTATTAGCACGTAAGTGAATGTAATGGATTCGACTGGAATCGGAACTCGGCTCTCCGATTCCTCAATCCAAGCCATTATCCATTACTCCACCGTGCCTCCAATATATATATATATATATATATATATATATATATATATATATATATATATATATATATATATATATATATATATATATATATATATATATATATATATATATATATATATATTTCTGAGATGAGATATTATGTACACTATTTACATTATTCGGACTATTGTCCTCATCTTTGTCGCCATATTTATTACAACGTTTCGGCCGTTGTACGCTCCGGCCTTCTTCAGGTGGTTGGAATGTCGAACTGAACCCTTGATTTCGCTCACTGGGCTAGACTGTTCTAGTTCCACGTGCCATGTCTAATGGATGTCAGTTATCAGCTATCTCCTGTTAATTCCCCTCTCCAAGATCTCCACTGCCTTAATCGGGTATTGAACTCATACTCTTTTTAAACATGGCTCGTGGAACTAGAACAGTCTACCCCAGTGAACGAAATAAAGGGTCCAGTTCGACATTCCAACCCCACTGAAGAAGGCCGGCGCGTACTACAGCCGAAACGTTGTAATAAATATGGCGACAAAGATGAGGACGATAGTCCGAATAATGTAAATAGTATACAGATAAAGTTTCACTAAAAACGTCTGACAAGGAACTGAAGTTTATTTTTCCTGTTGGCTGCCGGGTCATGTAATTTAATTATTGTGGTATTTGAGCAGCGATACCCCTTTTATACAAGTTTTATTAAAAAAATCGAATAAAAAAAGGGTTGCTGTCCAAATACATAATTATTAAATTACATGACCCGGCAGCCAACAAACAAAGAAAACCTCATTTCTTTGTCAATCGTGTTTAATTAAACTTGTATAAAATATGTGTTTAGAATGGAATATCTTTTTGAATAACAAAAATTTAGCAATTTGCTGTTTGAGTTTTCTGTTTCGGGTGAAAAATAGTATGACACCTGATAAAGGTGAAGAGGTGTGAAATAAACTTTCCAAAAGGTAAATATACCTGTCTATAAATGCGCAAAGAACGCTAACTTTATAACCTTTGCTTGCACCGACTGTTAAAAGTGGATCTTCTCTTCCTTGATTAGAAATACGGATCTGCATTAATTTGAGCTGAATGGCAGAGAGTAATCGACCCGTCCATTTAGGAAACCACTGAACACAATCCATAAAGATTAATTAAGTGAAAGTTATTAATGACAAGACACAGAGCAAGAATTGCGAAATTATGTCCCAGATGGGAGTCTCCGTCAACAAGTGAGAGTTCGGTCCGCTAGGTGGTGATCGCTCCTTGCGTAGTAACGGGACCGTATACTTTACACGTGAACGCACGAGAGGTCGTTTGAAACAACTCTCGCGAGACAACATCCGTCAGCAATCGATTTACTATCAAGATGACCAGCATTCCATGACTCTGTGCATTATAAGCAGTCATGCCCGAAGTTCTGTCTGTCTGTCCGTCTGGCTGTCTGTCTTTTATTCACGTGACTGAGATAGTTGTGCAGAGATAAGGGTTCGAACAGAGGCAAAGCAAAGATATCAAATACTGATTTTCAAGGCAAATAATCCCTATTGTCAGACTGGCATATCATTGCCTTCCTACACCCAATTTACCCATATCCTCCAGTCGATCCGTGTACTGTTTTATGTTAGGTGTGTGCAAAATATTCCAGAAAAGATTCCATTTTAAGATGTGTATTCAGTGTTAGGCTTAATAAATGTTTTTGAAATTATTGAGTAGATATTATATATATATATATATATATATATATATATATATATATATATATATATATATATATATATAAGTAATTGATTTGGGGATTTAGGCTAATTTTATAGTAATACGTCGAGCTTAGAATCCTCAACAGAATGCAGAAAGCACTTAACGGCCGTTTCGTCCTATCTGGGACTCATCAGCAGTGCGCATCCACTACCGAGAATCGAACCCGGATCGCTTCGATACAACGCCAGTCTAGTTTATATCTTTCTTCTTCGTCACCGAGTCACGTGGTACAGTTGGTATGACGTTCGCGTTGTATCGAAGCGATCCGGGTTCGATTGTCGGTAGTGGATTCTGGGACTATATCTGTGAGCTGACGGCTCGTATCGATTCTGAAAATCTCGTGCTCCTCGATCTCGCATACGCGTGTGATAATCTGTCGCTCGCGTATTCTGAGACGAAACGGATGGTGTTTCTAACGCTGCTCCCCGTGGCAAGAATTGTGATTTGGACCACGCGAATGGAGGGAATCTTGCGATACAAACGCTATTCTCTTCAGGTTCCAGTCATATTTTTTTCGGCATCAGCTGAAGGTGAAGATCAGAACTGATAGAAAGTGTTTGTTATCGAGAGATTTCGGCGAAAGGTGGGTTATAGTGGCGAGCTTAGTTCATGTGAATGGGACCAGCTTTGATTTTCTTTTTTAATTCCCCTTTGACGCAACGGGTCGTTTCATGTGAGTTCTACATGTGTTATGAAATATTTTTTCAGAGTATATAACCTTCCCGATTGAACAATTTCTGAAAGATTTCCAATTATTTATTTATAACCATAATGCCCCATAAAAGTGCTTGTCCCACTGAAAGAAACAAGATTATCCGCACGAAGAATTTCATAAGATTTCAAAAATCACATAAGAAAAGAAGAACAATCAGTGGAAAGCAAAAGAAGGGTGCCACTGAAAATCCAAATTATTGGTCGTTCTCTGTTCCTTGAAGCATCCTTCGAAGGAAAGAACGTATATGATGTGCATTTTTTTATAATTTCCGATTTGATTTTGGTGGAGATATAGTTTTCTTTTTGGGTCCATATGTATTTTGATAGGGTTGTATTGTTTGTGTATTTTTTCTCTCAAATGTGATTGTAATCTTTCTTAAGGGTTTTTTCTGTAGCACCTATATAAATTTTTTGTCTGTAGCAATGTTATTAGTTAGTATAGCTTTGTATATTATGTTATTGCTTAAACATTTTTGTTAAGTGGTCAATTTTCTTTGTTTCTACAATTATATTTGATGATTTTGTTTTGCTGAATGTTATTGTTATTGGTTTTGTTGAGTAGTTTTTGTTGTACTTAGGTATTATTTTCTCCATGTTATCCATGCAGATGCAAATAATTTTGATTATATTTTTATTGATAATTTTTGAAAAGTTGGTGTTTTTAGGGAAATGTTTGTCAATTAATTTGAAGAATATTTTGCCTAGTTTTGTTTTTATTATATTGTTGTAACAGGGATGGATTGAATCAAATTATATTTTTATTTTCTTCTGTTTTTCTTTGTATTGTTTTCATTTTTATATTCTAGTTTGAATATCCGCTTTTCTTCAGGACTGATTTGTGTGTGTATACATATATATATATATATATATATATATATATATATATATATATATATATATATATATATATATATAAGGATTATGACTTTTTGTAAAATGCTGAATTTCTTGTATCATAATTTGATGAATGTGTTAAAAAGTGATGAAGAAGTGCTTAATTCAGTTTATTAAAAAAAACAAAATGTCACCCCAACACAAAACTTCTAAAATCATATATAAGTATAGTAATGCTATGACTTTCTGGAAACTTCTAGAACTTTACAAAATTTATGACGTACATTTTGTGGTGCAACATAAGCATGAACAGTGGTTGGGTTGTTATTTTGATGTGAATGGGGAAAGTCTGTTGTACTTGTGATCAAATACGTTTTTTTGTTTCAGAGTATATAAGCTTCCTGATTGAGCAAGACTCATTGATTTGCTGAACGATCTCCAATCATTCATTTTTAAACATAATGTCCCATAAAAAAAGTACTTAAAAGAAACAAGAAGATCTGGATGAAGAATCGTATAAGAAAAGCAGAACTTTTCTGCTAGAAGAACATTCAGTGGTAAGCAAAAGCAGGATGCCACTGAAAATTCAAATTGTTGGTCGTTCTCTGTTCCTTGAAGGATCCTTTGAAGGAAAGAACAAATAAAAGAAATCGTTAAAGAAGCAACAAGTTTATGGCAAAAGATATGAAATTCCTCAAATTTATCACCTCAAGTCATGCAAACAAAACTGGATCAAGTGTTGAACACCTACAATGAATGTGTGAAATGAAGAATATATGTTCCATTGAATGAGATTTTTTGACATCACAAAAGGAAATTTTGAATGGCTGTGTAGTGAGGAGAGACGGTTATATCATCTTCAAGTCGAAAGCACAGGGCATATTGGATATTGTTGTATCCTTAAAGAGGTTACAAATAAACAAAGGTGCTACTCGAGTGAAGGAACAGCAACATGCACGTAGATGAAAGAAAGGAGGTTTATTGTAAAAGAGAATATACTACTGAAAGACAGGAAATCGGGTGGCAGGCTAGTTATTCCCAAAGCAAGACCCCAGGTATATCCTATGCTCACTGTGCTACTGATAGAGTCTGTCAACATAGGAATTAGGGAGTGTGGGACATTCCATTATAACAGATATACAACTGGAAAAACTGCGAGTTCCAAAACTATTCATCCATCCAAAAGAAGAAAAGTGACCTTGGAGTGAACTTCAACAAGAGTAACAACAACAAAAACTTCAACTTGCGAATCAGAGACTAAATCAAAGAGTGAATATGAAGAGTACAAGAGTTCCAAAGAATAATCCACAAGAAAAAGGAAGAAATATAGCAAAACCAAAACTATAACCCAATTAGTAACATCTTAAAACCAGCAAAGCAACAAATATCTGTCAGCAGTTATCTCAAGAAGGGATTGATGTTGAGACACCTTCTCAGTCTGGTATTTAGAGAACTGCTATTACACTGCGTGCCAAATTATTATCAAGATAACTTTTTTTCTAATATTTCAAAAACCGTCCAACCAATGGCCAGCAAATTCTCCACATTTGAACCCAATCGAAAACCTTTGGAGCGTCATGAAGCGAAGACTGTACGCCAACGGACGACAATTCAGGGGCAACGCTGAGTTGTGGGAAGCAATTCTTGACATGTCTCGCGGCATTACAGCAGATGACATCCTACAATTAACAAATTCTATGGATCGTCGACTTCTTCAAGTAATTTCAAAACAGGGAAAGCACATTCCCTATTAATTTGTTTAAAACTGCGCCTTTGTTTGTATCTGTTATTATTTGTTTGATTATCTTATTTATTAGCTTCTTTTCATCATAAACATTCACGTGCAACATTAATAAACATTTTGTTTGCTCAATTCTGGGAATTTAAAAAAAACTTTTCTAATAATTTGGCATGCTCAAATCACCGTGCTGATAACGAATATGGCGCCAGTTTGTTTACATTGCGTAGATCAGTACGAAAATTTCAGTGATTGCGCAGGTCAGTGTTGCCAACATTGTGTGAAAATTTTGTACGAATTGATTGGACGGTTTTTATTAGAAAAAAATTTATCTCGATAATAATTTGGCACGCAGTGTAAAGAAGTTGATAAAATAAAGAAAGCACTAAACATTCTTGTTTTAAAGAAATTAAGTTAGAAGCATTAGCAAATGGAAAAGCGAATATTGTTATCAAAGGACGAACAACTGTTCTGTATGAATACAATTTATGGAAGAGCATAAAGATCACTGTTGCGGACACAACGAATGTGAACACTGAAAACAGGAATGAGACTGTCATTCAGTGACAAAGACTATTTGCTGAAAAGAAACTGAAAGCGCCACAATTAATGGATGATGATCTTGGAGGAAACAATACATCGCCCAATATCGAATATCCGTTTATCTGTGAATTTATTTATAACTGCCAACAGCTCAAGAAGTATTTCAAGAATGGTAAAGACGAGATTACTGAAACATCAGGATGGCGGGATGATATGGAATTTCTATTTCATTTAATTCGAGTTTATCACCTTAACGAAGAAATTGGAAGATTTCCTAAAGGGAAGTTTAAAAAAATACCTAATAATCATTTTATATTATGCTAAATATTCCACATAGGAAAAAGAAAGATATAAAAAGACTAAGAAATATAGATTGATATAAAGAGACTGAGATATAGACAAATATTACAGTTGTAGATAGATAGATAGATACGCGACGTTTGTAGATAGATAGATAGATAGATAGACCCATGTTCGAATAATTTTATATTATGCTAAATATTCCACATTCTTTTTCTTTTTATAGCTCTTCTTACTTGTAGATGGAAGTTTCTAATTGTATGTTCAAGTCTGCAATTTTTGTTTATTTGTAAGATTTTATATTATAAACTGTTTAATGCATAAAAAATACAGAAGTACTAATCTAACTACATCATTAGCAACTAGAAAACTAAAAATGAGATATTGTAATTTTTTACACTTATTTCGTATAAGGTAATCAAATTTCCAGTTTGGGTCGGACTTTTTCAACAACTAAAACAAATTAATGCCTTTTTCATTACTTTTGAACAATATATATATATGTGTGTGTGTGTGTGTATGGGTGTGTGCCTGTGTGTGTGCGAGTAGGTGGGTGTATGTATGTTTGTGTGTGTGTGTGTGTGTGTCTGTGACTCTGTCAGTAGGATATTGAGCACTGTATACAAAAAATCTACGATAACCTACATTTAATTTTAATTATATTTCAATGTTTCAATTAAACAATTAGTTGTCTATATTATTATTATTATATATATATATATATATATATATATATATATATATATATATATATATATATATATATATATATATATATAAAATAATGTTAACGTTATATATATATATTCTCTTCTTGTATTTTTACTCTTTATGTAAAATATATATGTAAAATTGCTTCTTCTTCTCCTTTGTCTTCTTCTCCTCCTCCTTCTCCTCCTCCTTTTTCTTCTATGAACCATGTCCCTTTGTAGGACGTAGGCGATCATGATACTCCACTATTTCTTGTTTTTTTGTCGCACTTAATAAATTTCCTTTTTGTTATCTCTCCTGAACCTTGTCTATCTATTTACTCAAGCTCATTCTTCTACCGTGTGCCGTGTACTCTCAGGATGTAGATGATCATGGCTCTCCACAATTTTCTCTCTTTTGTAGCTCTTAATAAATTCTGTCTTTTCGTTATTTTTCCTATGCCCTGTTCCGCCGTCAAGTTCACTAAGTTGGTTATGCTTTATTTTCCTCTGTCCTCTTTGCCTCAATCTGACCTGTGAGTGTCAAATTTTCCAAGCCCTCTTTCCTAATTATGTGCCCTAGTCTCTTTCAGATGCTAAGTATAAGTTTCTTTTTGTTTCCCTTTTCTCTAAAACCTCGCCATTGCACACATGCTCTGTCCATGGTATCCTCAGCATCTTTCTGTAGAAACACATTTCTGCTACTTCAAGTCTCTTCTTCATCTGCGGAGGACCCACATTACGTAACAGTTCATTACTCGTTTTTATTTATAACGAAATTGTTTTCTTTCTTAATACTTTGCTTAGCGTTCGCAAAGCATCTTTGGTTATCCAAATGCGTCTTCGGATTTTAATCGTGCACTTTCTGTATTCTGTTAATACACTTCCCGGATATTTAAGGATATTTATATTTAATTGTTGTACTTGTTTGACTTTGGTATCTCTAATTTGCAACTCAGGCTATCCCTTTTACTAAGACCCGTGCACTGATATTTAACCATTTCTTTCATTCACTACATTCTGTAGGGGTTCTTGTAGTTTCCTTTCCGTGTTTTTTTTATCAATATTGTGTCATCTGCATATCTTAATGTTAAGATTATGCCCGCCAATAATGAATCGTCTACGTGTTGAAATTTATTCCTTTAGAAAATATTGAAGCATTTTTTTAGAAACTCCTCTCACTCAACTTTGTCTATTGAAACTGTAGCAGCTACTCGCTAGAAAGATGAATATTAAATATTATAACAAACAAGACATGGGTGGTTATTTTCATTCGTTTTCTTCACGACTGTTTGGAAACTTTTCATTCAAGGCTGACAAAAAAATCATGCAATTTTGCCGGGATTTTATTTAAATCCCGTAAAGATTTTATCAAAATCTGACGTCCGAGGTATTTGTCGTCTGTATGCTTTGTACGGAAAGTTCACACGACACAAACCATAGGCCACGACCCGAAGTCAATAACTTTTCCCTATTTGGTTACTTTTCTTTCGCGTAAAATAAGAAAAAGAAAAGAGAAAGAATTAGGGAAAAGACGGCATGATTAGCACGTCTTTCAAACTAGAGCTCTTTAGTGTTGAAGGCGTGTTTTCTGCCCATTTCGTCCATTTTCTTTGGAAACTTGCCATTTTCAATGGGAGTAGATGTTCAACAGTTAGCGTTTTGCACCCAATATACACTTAATTTCGTTTTGAGTAAAAATGAGAATAAAATTAACATCCTTAAAGTGTGTAAGGAAAGAAAAAATAAATAAAAGTAATTAAAAAATGGCTATTTTGTTTCCAATTACTCCGTATCATGGCGATTTAGCTGAGAGTGTCCCTAAGAGAATTATATCGCAGTAGATCGCGTAGTCGGTCCGTTGAGTATCTGTTGACATATAATGGACATGTAGGACTGTCCAGATCAAAGGAAGCCGCCCCCGGCATCGCTTGTACGGAGGCGGACAGGAGTGGACTGCGTGGGGAGATAATTATAGAGGCTGAAAGAGAGATGGAGGGTAGAAAAGACGCATAAACTGGACAAAAGCGGAGATAAACACACATACATACATACATTACTCTTTTACTCCCAAAGTTGTGGAGAGAATGTGTTTATATATATATATATATATATATATATATATATATATATATTCGTCGTCTATATAAAAGTTTTGTAAGAGTATGTGCCGCACATACCTGAATTCAGTGACATGCATTGCATAAATAAAAGAAACTGGTGTGTACAGAGACAGCAGGAATAAGAATATGCAGGGACACACAAACACAGACATGCAGATAGATAGATAGATAGATAGATAGATAGATAGGAAAAAGAAAGATAGAAAGAGACTGTGATAGATATAAAAAGACTAAAAAACAGATTGATATGAAGAGACTGAGATATAGACAATATTACAGTTGTAGATAGATAGATAGATAGATAGATAGATAGATAGATAGATAGATAGATAGATAGATCGGAAAAAGAAAGAAAGAAAGAAAGAGACTGAGATAGATATAAAAAGACTAAAAACATAGATTGATATGAAGAGACTGATATATAGACAAATATTACAGTTGTAGATAGATAGATAGATAGATAGATAGATAGATAGATAGATAGATAGATAACGAGACCAAGACCCATGTTCGAATCTCATCATGGTCGATTTGTCAGAGTAGTCGCGTTTTGAAATTATCGGTCTGGTGGGTGGGGCGATCCCAGCATGCGGCAATCTTTGGAAAGTACCTTAAAACCATAGCAGAGGTTCACACGAACCTTGTGAGTTAAATTGGCACTGGTGGTTTTTTGCTATCAGAAAGTCACAAGACTTCATAACCGACACTTTCAGTCTAATGATATTGTTCGGGCTGCTGATCCTGATCAATTATGCCCTCTCTCCCAGAAACTGTAAATTGGGTCCGCCCAGCAGAGTTGCAGGATAGACCAAGGCTGGTTTTTCTGGATATTGAGCAAATGTGCTTCAGGATTTATCTGCGACAATGATCGGCTACCCACCCGAGCAACGTGTATGTTATATGGCCAATATATATATATATATATATATATATATATATATATATATATATATATATATATATAGGAAACACCGACAATGCAACTACCACGGTTTCTACCAGACCAACTGCTTAATGAAACCATTCTAGTAGAAACTGGAGAAGCATCAAGGTTGGTATTTCAAAAGATTTTATCTTAAATTGCCCTGAATTTTCGTTTTTGAAAATGGTATTTAGCACCCGTTTATTTAGCCGTTCTTTTGGGTAAATTTCACTTTTGCTATAGATTATATTTATAAACGTATATATATATATATATATATATATATATATATATATATATATATATATATATATATATATATATATATATAATACAGCGTGATATGTGTTAGAAAGATTTGTCAGATTTCTTGTACTTTTTCGCACTAGAATCCTTACCAATCACAAACAAATTATGTAGCACGTGGAGTTTAAGAAAGGATTACAAATTCGAGAAGCATTAAACAAAACCAAACCAAAGAAGCAGTCCATCATGAATAAAATGATATCAAATTTTGGATCACACTTACTTAATGTATTTCATTTAAATATAGAAGCACTGTCACGTGAAAACACTATAATAGTGAGTGAAGAAAGACGAAAGCGTGACGCATTGGAAGACATCATGGTATGGTCTCCAGTTAAATTCTTCATATATTTGTTTAATTTATTACCTGTGAATTGCCATGACTTCTTGGGAAAGACAGTGGAGTGGTTTCCCGTTGCCTTCTTCACAGATTCCTTTTCTTTATTATCTGTGAATTGCCATGACTTCTTCGCAAAGACAGTGGAGTGGTTTCCAGTTGCCTTCTCCACATATTCCTTTTCTTTATTATCTGTAAATTGCCATGAATTCTTCGGAAAGACAGTGGAGTGGTTTCCCGTTTCCTTTTCCAGAGATTCCTTTTCTTTATCATCTGTGAATTGCCATGACTTCTTGACAAAGACATTGGTGCGGTTTCCCGTTGCCTTCTCACAGATTCCTTTTCTTTATGATCTGTGAATTGCCATGACTTCTTGGCAAAGACACTGGAGTGATTTCCCGTTGCTTTCTCACAGATTCCTTTTCTTTATAATCTGTGAATTGCCATGAATTCTTGGGAAAGACAGCGGAGTGGTTTCCCGTTCCCTTCTCACAGATTCCTATTCTTTATTATCTGTGAATTGCCATGACTTCTTGGGAAAGGCAGTGAAGTGGTTTCCCATTGTCTTCTCCGCAGATTCCTTGTCTTTATTATCTGTGAATTGCCATTACTTCTTGGAAATGCCAGTGGAGTGGCTACCCGTTGCCTTTTCCACAGATTCCTTTTCTTTATTATCTGAGAATTGTCATGACTTCTTGGGAAACACAGTGCAGTGGTTTACTCTTGTCTTTTTCAAAAATACCCAATGTTTATCTGTGAATTGCTATGACTCCATGAGAAAGATAGTGGACTGGTTCACTGTTGCCTTCTTCACAGATTCCTTTTCTTTATTATCTGTGAATTGCCATGACTTCTTGGGAAAGACAGTGGAGTGGTTTCCCGTTGCCTTTTCCACAAATTCCTTTTCTTTCATATCTGTGAATTGCCATGACTTCTTGGGAAAGACAGTGGAGTGGTTTCCCGTTGTCTTTTCCACAGATTCATTTTCTTTATTATCTGTGAATTGCCATGACTTCTTGGGAAAGATAGTGGAGTGGTTTCCCGTTGCCTTCTCCACAGATTCCTTTTCTTTATTATCTGTGAATTGCCATGACTTCTTGGGAAAGATAGTGGAGTGGTTTCCCATTGCCTTCTCCACAGATTCCTTTTCTTTATTATCTGTGAATTGCCATGACTTCTTGGGAAAGACAGTGGAGTGGTTTCCCGTTGCCTTCTTCACAGATTCCTTTTCTTTATTATCTGTGAATAGCCATGACTTCTTCGCAAAGACAGTGGAGTGGTTTCCAGTTGCCTTCTCCACATATTCCTTTTCTTTATTATCTGTAAATTGCCATGACTTCTTTGGAAAGACAGTGGAGTTGTTTCCCGTTGCCTTTTCCAGAGATTCCTTTTCTTTATCATCTCTGAATTGCCATGACTTCTTGACAAAGACATTGGTGTGGTTTCCCGTTGCCTTCTCACAGATTCCTTTTCTTTATAATCTGTGAATTGCCATGACTTCTTGGCAAAGACATTGGAGTGGTTTCCCGTTGCCTTTTCACAGATTCCTTTTCTTTATAATCTGTGAATTGCCATGAATTCTTGGGAAAGACAGTGGAGTGGTTTCCCGTTGCCTTCTCACAGATTCCTATTCTTTATTATCTGTGAATTGCCATGACTTCTTGGGAAAGGCAATAAAGTGGTTTCCCATTGTCTCCTCCGCAGATTCCTTCTCTTTATTATCTGTGAATTGCCATGACTTCTTGGGAAAGACAGTGGAGTGTTTTGCCGTTGCCTTCTCCACAGATTCCTTTTCTTTATTATCTGTGAATTGCCATGACTTCTTGGGAAAGATAGTGGAGTGGTTTCCCATTGCCTTCTCCAGAGATTCCTTTTCTTTATTATCTGTGAATTGCCATGACTTCTTGGGAAAGACAGTGGAGTGGTTTCCCGTTGCCTTCTTCACAGATTCCTTTTCTTTATTATCTGTGAATAGCCATGACTTCTTCGCAAAGACAGTGGAGTGGTTTCCAGTTGCCTTCTCCACATATTCCTTTTCTTTATTATCTGTAAATTGCCATGACTTCTTCGGAAAGACAGTGGAGTTGTTTCCCGTTGCCTTTTCCAGAGATTCCTTTTCTTTATCATCTCTGAATTGCCATGACTTCTTGACAAACACATTGGAGTGTTTTCCCGTTGCCTTTTCACAGATTCCTTTTCTTTATCATCTCTGAATTGCCATGACTTCTTGGCAAAGACATTGGTGTGGTTTCCCGTTGCCTTCTCACAGATTCCTTTTCTTTATCATCTCTGAATTGCCATGACTTCTTGACAAAGACATTGGTGTGGTTTCCCGTTGCCTTCTCACAGATTACTTTTCTTTATAATCTGTGAATTGCCATGTCTTCTTGGCAAAGACATTGGAGTGGTTTCCCGTTGCCTTTTCACAGATTCCTTTTCTTTATAATCTGTGAATTGCCATGACTTCTTGGCAAAGACATTGGAGTGGTTTCCCGTTGCCTTCTCACAGATTCCTATTCTTTATTATCTGTGAATTGCCATGACTTCTTGGGAAAGGCAGTAAAGTGGTTTCCCATTGTCTCCTCCGCAGATTCCTTCTCTTTATTATCTGTGAATTGCCATGACTTCTTGGGAAAGACAGTGGAGTGGTTTGCCGTTGCCTTCTCCACAGATTCCTTTTCTTTATTATCTGTGAATTGCCATGACTTCTTGGGAAAGGCAGTGAAGTGGTTTCCCATTGTCTTCTCCGCAGATTCCTTGTCTTTACTATCTGTGAATTGCCATGACTTCTTGGAAATGCCAGTGGAGTGGCTACCCGTTGCCTTTTCCACAGATTCCTTTTCTTTATTATCTGAGAATTGTCATGACTTCTTGGGAAACACAGTGCAGTGGTTTACTCTTGTCTTTTTCAAAAATACCCAATGTTTATCTGTGAATTGCTATGACTCCATGAGAAAGATAGTGGACTGGTTTACTGTTGCCTTCTTCACAGATTCCTTTTCTTTATTATCTGAGAATTGCCATGTCGTCTTGGGAATGTCAGTGGAGTGTTTTACTGTTGTATTATCTATAGATTCCCAATTTTTATCTGTGAATTGCCATGACTTCTTGGGAATGACAGTGCAGTGGTTTCCTGTTGCCTTCTCCAGAGATTCCTTTTCTTTATTTTCTGTGAATTGCCATGACTTCTTGGGAAAGACAGTGGAGTGGTTTCCCGTTGCCTTTTCCACAAATTCCTTTTCTTTAATATCTGTGAATTGCCATGACTTCTTGGGAAAGACAGTGGAGTGGTTTCCCGTTGTCTTTTCCACAGATTCATTTTCTTTATTATCTGTGAATTGCCATGACTTCTTGGCAAAGATAGTGGAGTGGTTTCCCGTTGCCTTCTCCACAGATTCCTTTTCTTTATTATCTGTGAATTGCCATGACTTCTTGGGAAAGATAGTGGAGTGGTTTCCCATTGCCTTCTCCACAGATTCATTTTCTTTATTATCTGTGAATTGCCATGACTTCTTGGGAAAGACAGTGGAGTGGTTTCCAGTTGCCTTCTTCACAGATTCCTTTTCTTTATTATCTGTGAATTGCCATGACTTCTTCGGAAAGACAGTGGAGTGGTTTCCAGTTGCCATCTCCACATATTCCTTTTCTTTATTATCTGTGAATTGCCATGAATTCTTGGGAAAGTCAGTGGAGTGGTTTCCCGTTGCCTTCTCACAGATTCCTATTCTTTATTATCTGTGAATTGCCATGACTTCTTGGGAAAGGCAGTAAAGTGGTTTCCCATTGTCTCCTCCGCAGATTCCTTGTCTTTATTATCTGTGAATTGCCATGACTTCTTGGGAAAGACAGTGGAGTGGTTTCCCGTTGCCTTCTCCACAGATTCCTTTTCTTTATTATCTGTGAATTGCCATGACTTCTTGGGAAAGGCAGTGAAGTGGTTTCCCATTGTCTTCTCCACAGATTCCTTGTCTTTATTATCTGTGAATTGCCATGACTTCTTGGAAATGCCAGTGGAGTGGCTACCCGTTGCCTTTTCCACAGATTCCTTTTCTTTATTATCTGAGAATTGTCATGACTTCTTGGGAAACACAGTGCAGTGGTTTACTCTTGTCTTTTTCAAAAATACCCAATGTTTATCTGTGAATTGCTATGACTCCATGAGAAAGATAGTGGACTGGTTTACTGTTGCCTTCTTCACAGATTCCTTTTCTTTATTATCTGAGAATTGCCATGTCGTCTTGGGAATGTCAGTGGAGTGTTTCCCTGTTGTATTATCTATAGATTCCCAATTTTTATCTGTGAATTGCTATGACTTCTTGGGTATGACAACGGAATGGTTTCCCGTTTTCTTCCTCACAGATTCCCAATTTTTATTTGTGAATTACCATGACTTCTTTCGGAATATATTGGTGACATTTCCTATCTCTACGATTATGATTTCTGAGTAGTCTTCCACTCAAAACCTAATGATTTTCACTTCAACTTTCTCAAAAACACCAGCTTCGAACTAAAATATATATATTTGAATCTATATTTAAATATCTTTGTGGTATGTTGCATTTATTTTTATTTTTTTTGTTTTTTAAAAAAAATTTTCTGCACGTTTGCCATCTTTTATCTTTATTTTTCAATTCCTTATTGCGTTTAGTCTTCAAGGACACTATAATGAAGAGTACCTCACACTCTCTTTACGATGAATCTATATAATAGATAGGAAATATGGCTAGATTATAAGGAAATTTTAAATCACTTGTATATATTGTCCTGTTGAAAGATTTGGTATTATCTTTTCTGCAGGGAAAGAACTGGAAATCATCCCCGTTATCAAATATGGTTGGTGGTAAGCGTATCCTTCATACATTGCTAACTACATAATGTAGAGGGTTACTGTGCGCAGTTAAATTAGCGCTGGAAAAGACAAGCATTGGGAGTATAGAGTTGATGTAGACTTTAGAAGGGACCGGAAACCCAATTCTAAACACAAACAATGTCCTTAATCGTGGTCTCCTCTATGGAGTTTGAACCACTTTTGAAGATTTTCCTGATGTTAAGCATAATACTGCCCGTCAAAAGCGTAAATTTTAAATTCATTTTTCGTTTCACCTTTTGAAAGTGAAGTCTGAAGATCCAGAGAAAAATAAAATTCTCAGGTGAAATAAATTACTACAAATGGAGCCTTAAAGTGGTCTGTTTTTACTTTAAATTATATATATATATATATATATATATTAACACATTTTAGTATATATTAAACATATTTAATATTAATGACGTAAAAGTGTATCATTTATATATATATATATATATATATATATATATATATATATATATATAGTCTTAAAGTGTGCTATATTTATGGGATAAAGTGCTCAATATCAGAGATAGAGCGTGTGTAAATATAAAAGTGGACATGGAAGTCAGGCGACTCTGGGCTGTAAGGGGGATGAGGGAGCAGTTCCCAGCCCAGCTCGTTGATGGTCTACACCGTTTAGGCTGCTGTGTGAGGCCTTGCGTTGTCATGATGCAAGATGCCTGACGATTGCACTAGCATGAAACAGACTGTCGCCTCTAAGTGCTGACTTCCATGTCCACTTTTATATTATATATATATATATATATATATATATATATATATATATATATATATATATATATATATATACGAGGGTCATTCAATAAATAAGGTGAATTTTTCGGTATAAGGACTTCTAATACAGATAGAAGCTTACTCTTTTTTTTTTTATTTTGTTTTACTTCTTTTTCATATGGATTTAATTTCTTTTGCAGATTAAAAAGAACTTTCAGAGTTTTGGCGATTAACAAAGAAGGCCGACCAAGAAGCATGCTCCAGGATTGAACAGCGGCCAGTTATCAAGTTTTTGGTTGCTGAAGGGTGCAAACCAGTTGAAATTCATAAGAGAATGTCAACTGTGTATGGTGCCACATGTTTCAGACAAAAAATGTCTACAAGTGGGCTAAATTGTTTAAAGAAGGACGGAGCAGTGTTGAGGATGAAGACAGGCCTGGGAGGCCTACAGAAGTGAGGTCTCCTGAGGTGATCGAATCAGTCAATGACCTCATTCAGTCTGACAGAAGGGTGACAGTGGATGACATAGCAAGGACTTTGAAAGACATAAAGAACAAACGTAGGGGTCATCAGTCAGTAGGAGTCATCTTGCATCATGACAACGCAAGGTCTCACACAGCAGCCTAAACGGTGTAGACCATCTACGAGCTGGTCTGGGAACTGCTCCCTCACCCCCTTACAGCCCAGACCTTGCCCCTTCAAACTTTCACCTGTTTGGTCCCTTGAAAGCGTTCACGTGAGGCACGAAGTTTAAAAGTGCCGATGAAGTCAAAAGTGTTTTGATCGACTGGGTGAGACATCAGTCCAAAGATTTTTACGCACAGATGGGAAAAGTGTGTGACAGTGCTGGGAGACTACGTTGAAAAAAAAAAGAAAAAGTAAGCTTCTATCTGTATTAGAAGTCCTTATACGGAAAAATTCACCTTATTTATTGAATGACCCTCGTATACATATATATATATATATATATATATATATATATATATATATATATATATATATATATATATATATATATATATATATATATATTTCAGTATATATTAAACATATTTAATATTAATGACGTAAAAGTGTATCATTTAATGTTTGCGCAGTTTCCATTGGCAAAGATACAGAATACAAAATTCAGAATCTCTAGAAGCTTCATCAGGACATGGGTGATCATGGCCCTCCACAACTTCCTATACTTTGTTGCTATTAACAATGTTTGTCTTTTTACTATCTTTCCCATATCCTACCATCGATTTGGACAAACTCGGTTGGTAGATTACTTTCTGTTTGCCTCCGGACTTCCTTCCTTCAATGAGATGCGTGCGTGCTTTAATGTATAGCGTTTCAGAATAAGAAATCAGCGAGCCGGGTTCGAAATCCAGTCGGGTTTCGTTACGTTAGTTTTTTGATCGCATATCCTTGAGAAGGGTATGAATCCGTCTCTTCTACCCCTAGCTATAGGTTAAATAACAGGAGTTGTATCAAGGGAAATCATGATTATTCTAAAAATATATTTATTGCAATATTCACTCTGAAAAGAATTCTTACAATCTAAAAATATGTATCAGTTTTAATAAGCCACAATTAAATTTGCAAATAGAAACGAAGTTTCGTTTTCTTCTACACTTATAGAAAGAAGCGATCTACGTTGTATTTTTTCATTTAACACAGACGAAAAGAATGAGGCTTCAAACAATAACCATATTTATTGGAGCCATCGACCTGCATCGTGTAACACGTGTGCAGATAGCCGCACAAAACAATGATGAGCTTTTAAGTCTTAGCTTACAATTACGAACAACTGTCGAAGTCAACAGCAGACAATTGCACAAAAGGAAACCGTCCCGGGTATGACGATAAACTACGTCCGCGTCCGGGCTATGACGATAAACTACATCCGCGTCCTGGGTAAGACAATAAACTACGTCCAACAGCAAGGCCTCTGATCAAGAGGTTTTGAGAGGCGTGGAACCACCTCTTAATTGCTGGTGTTCCCAGGTCCGCTCTGACCCGGGGTGGTAGCACCTGTTAGGGGTCCCAGCTATGGGCAAATAGTTAACCCCGAAACTGAGATAAAAAGCATTATGAAAGTGTAAAACTAGGTTTTAATACCAGAAATACTTTGTAAAAAATTATTACCAGAAATAAATATTTGAAGAAGAAAAACTATTATCAGCAATACGTTGTTTTTTTTTAAAATATTACTGCAATACATTTTTTTTTAATTTATATTACCGGCTATACATTTTTGAGGAAAAAATATTACTAGAAATAGATTTTTGACAAAACAAAAATATTACCAGGAAAAAAAAGTAATCGACATTAAAGGACCCATGTTGATATGCCGTAAAACAAACCAGTTTATTTTCTCGCACTTCTTGAGCCTCTTTTTTTTTTTGTCCTTACCTTAATTTTCCCCACTCTCAGTCTTGTCATTCTCTTTCACACCCTGTACCCCTACCCTGCGTCTTAGTGACATTATCGCCTTTCTTGGAGAGAAAGGATTTTTTTTTAAAAAGCATCACTTTATTAAGTCTTTATTTTCTAAGAACTTAGATCAATTTGCCGGCTTCGTGTATTTAATACCGATAAGAAAGCAGTGTAACCGAGATATATAGAAGGAGGAATAGGCAAGATGTGTTACCAATATTCAATGCGCGGACGAATGATAGATTTATAAACGTGCAGGATGCATTCTTGGAGAGAGAAAAAAAGGGAGGATAAAAGTAACGTCTCCTGCCAATATCCCATAAATAATGGTCAAAAGAGGGGAAAACGGTACTACTTGATTTCAGTGAAAGAAAGAAAGAAAGAAAGAAAGGAAAGAAGGAAAAAGAAAGAAAGAAAAGAAGGAAAAAAAGAAAGAAAAAAGGAAGGAATGAAAGAAGAAAACTTCCATATTTAGTGACATAATATTTTCCTGAGTGACTCGGTTAAAATATGGGTCTCTTTGGTGATGATGGAACGTCACTAGTTTGTGACCAGCCTTTTCTATAAATACTTTTATGGTAATTCGGGAGCCTTTTTTACGGGTGATTTCTATCAGCCAACCTTTTCTGTGGTTGGGAAATGGCTTGTTTCCAAGGTAGACGGATTAAAGAAACGTAACCCTTTATGAAAATACATTCAGCACTATATTTTCATACAGGGTTACGTTTCAAAATGAAATACTACGTAAGAAGTAAAATTATAGAAGAAGCATTTTGGGGGGAATTGATTTCTATTGTAGTGGGCCGTGCGGTGAAGATGAGAAGAGAGGAGATGTGGATGTATCTCTGGGTTAAGACTTCCCGCTGGACGGTCCAGCTACATAGGAATGTTGGACTCTAATGGAGTTCAAAGAAGGCAAAGAAACAAACAAGACCGATATACATGTATGCAAACAAATATATATTAATAACAAATAGATTAATAAACGAATTACAAATACATTGAAGACATGGAAAGTTGCAGAGTATTTGTATGGAGAAGTTATTGTGTGTGTGTGTTGAGTGTCCGTACGAACGCGTATATTGTTTTTAGCGTGTTCCCAGAATATGGGAAACGCAGTTTGTATGAGAGGTCACCTAGTGGTGTAAGTGAAAAAGAGAAAGTTTTTTTTACCTCGCCTCACGCGCGAGGTTGCGGCCCGAGGCGAGGCAGCTGGCCGCACGGGTGCGTAAGCCGTAAAAAGAGGAAGAGGCGAAAGGTCAGCCAGTATTTATACTCGTGGGAGAGAGAGACCCCTGTTGAAGGGTTAAGGAAATGAGGAGGAGCTAACTGCGACACTATCAATCGGCATTTTATGTCGTCCAGCAAGGGTTCTAAATGAGAGAGGCTGAACTATATTTTCATAAAAGCTTTGATTTTTAAAAAATTATCCGTACCTTAGAAGTAAAATTATTAAAGTGGCATTGTTATTTTTTGTTTCTTTTTCTCATAATTTTGATTTATGGAAATCAATTTTCGATGTGTCTGTTGATCTCTGTCTGTGAGAGCCATTGCTGGCGTCTGCTCATCTGCCGAGGTGGCGACTGTCTTCTCTAACCTGTTGTTATAGACGCACTAGGGTTTTGTAGTCGGCCCGCCGAGGCGATCTTCCGTAACGCAAGTTGGTGATGTATGGGCGCACACTCTTTGTCATTCTACTCCGGCAAGTTTCTTGGACGCCATGTTGGCTGGTTAAGGAGCAGGTGTTACAAATATACGAGATCTGTGGTTTTGGGAGACTGGATTCGGACAGTTTCGAGAAGAGCGTAGTGAAAAGCAGCAACTGCAAAAAATAAATAAATATATATAAAGACATTTTTTATGTTTATACATTCTTTTTATAGACACAAATATTTAAGTAAATGCTCTGTTTATAATAAACAGTATTAAATAACATTTACCGGCCTGAATGTCCGGGAAATTTTCATAGAAAATTTTGCGTCCCCCGACAGGAATCGAACCTGTATCCTATACGGAACCGCCATATAACCTGACGTGCTTTTACCGATTTCGCCACAGAGGAGCGTTTCGGTTAGCAAGGTCGATTTTACTGTTTGTAAACTACAATTCTCCATGATTTTCTCACGTACATTCATATCTGCTCGATGCGTATCCAAATGTAAACAAATGACGTCATTATGAAAGTCCGACAATTATTTTAAGACATTTTATACACACACACACACACACACACACACATACACACATACATATATACATATATATAAATAAATGACAATAAGAAAACAGTAAATGCTGACGCGTTTAAAAAAGTCCGCATTGGACGAAAAGCGTCAGCAGTTACTGTTTTCTTATTGTCATTTATTTATAAATATTGTCTTCTCTAAAAGTTAACTTTGAGAAATTTTCACACATATATATATATATATATATATATATATATATATATATATTGGTGAAATCTATGACAAAGTTGAAAATGTTTTCCTGTGAATGCTTTACCTTTAGAGCTAAAATGATATTTACGCTGAAGCAACTACATCTACTTTCGAAGGAGGGGGATCGCTGAGAATTTTAAATTTATATTTATTTTTTTTAAATGTCTTTTGAATATATATCCGATTTTATTTAGTTTCTTTTTTTTATTTTTTAGTAAATAAATATCTTCCATTGTGATAATAGAAGATCTGCCGAAAAAAGGTAAAAATTTTTTACGTCCAAGAAGTGGGACGTAAATTTACTGTGGTTGATCTAGCGATTAAAGCACTTTCTATATATTTTCGTCTTAGTAAATTTATTTTCCTTTTAATCAGAGTAAGATTTTTTAAATCAAAATTACAGTCAGACTCATTACGGTGGGCAACTAATGAATTGAACGTGTTGTTTTGTAAAAGATCACTTTTGTGTTAATATAATGTTTTATTTAATTTCCTCGCGGTTTCTCCTATGTATTCTTTGTGGCAATTATTAGATAGAGTAAATTCTGCCTTCATGTTTTAGCTTATTATTTTGTTTTTCATTAAGTCTTTCTATTGTTCTAAAAGTAATTGTAACAAATTTTATATTGTGCTTAGATAATTTTAGATTGTAGTTGTGATAGAGTTGCTGGGTAGAATAATATATTTGGATTCATTGGGTTTATCAAAATAGTTTTACTTTTCTATTTTTAAATATTATCCGAAGCATTTGTTTAGCGTTGAATATGAAATAATTAGGGTATTGGAGGAGCTTAAAAGTATTTTCAATGTATTTCTCCTCTTAGTGAAATTAACAAGAGCTATAAATTCTGAGTGCTCTTAAATAGAATTCCGATGATTATTCCTTTCATGGTGAGAATAGAAATTTATGAGATCATTTTTATTAGTCGATTTGCGACGAACACTTAGTTTTAGGCCATTGTTACTGCAGTGTAGCATGATATAACAAAAGTGATAGAAATATTAACAAAAAGAAATCAGCTAGATTATGTAACCAAAACATGTATTTAAATAATTGAATTCTTAGTCACTTCTCATTCGTGTGTATGCATACTCGCATCAATTTAAACATTACTTTCGCCTGATGAAGTCCTAAAGAACGAAACGCGTTACAATATATATATATATATATATATATATATATATATATATATATATATATATATATATATATATATATATATATATATATATATTGCAGTTTCTAAAGAAATGATGGATTTTTTATTTATTAATCCAAATAGATTTTATTAATTAAACGTTATTTTTATTGGATACACGAATTTGAATAGAGGCTCCGTTTATATATATATATATATATATATATATATATATATATATATATATATATATATATATATATATGTATGTTCCTGAAAAATTTGTTTCGGTTTAGCTCTCTAGGGAGGAAGTGTGGGTTTGTAAACAGTGACTATTACGGCTAATGATACAAAACTCTTCGGTAAATCGAATCGAGTTCTCTCAGTCATTGTGTGTTTATATAAAAATAAATACGTTTAAATTCACCTTCAACGGCTTAGTTGTAGAATCTCTGACTGACGCCAATTCAGTCGGGTTTCGATCCTAGCTGGAGGAAACCGGGAGTCTAGCCACACTGATGAGCTGTGATACAGCGAAACAGTGACAATATATATATACACCGAAACATGACTATATATATATATATATATATATATATATATATATATATACATATATATATACATATATATATATATATATATATATATATATATATATATATATATATATATATATATATATATATATATATATATATATATATATATATATATATATATATATATATATATATATATATATATATATATATATATATATATATATATATAGTGTGTGTGGCTGAGTGGTCTAAGGCGTTACTTTAGAATCACGAGGCACCGAGTTCGAATCCTGGCAGGAATTAATTTCCGCAGCTATCGGACTCCAAGCACAGGGCACCTTTGCCAAGTGTCTGTTCCATAGCCACGGGTCCACCAAAAACCATGTGAGGGAATTTGGGAGAGGGAACTGTGTGGAAGACCTCGTTGGCCAAAGCTAGCACGATATCACAAAAAAACACCGTGATTGCGAGTTGAGGTGGCCAGCCTTGTTCATTCATGATCACGCTGGGTTCGCACCAACGCTCTAAAAAACTGTTAATTGGCTCTGCACACGCCAATAACAGTACAAACTGCAGGTGGGCTCTGTGGGCATTTCCAGTTGGGAAATTGCAAAAAATGCCTGTTCAAATGTTGCAATATGCGCTAGCTAGCTGTGCATTGCAACGGGTGTCCTCGATATCGAGTGGCCAATTATTATATATATGTATGACTATATATATATATGGCAATTTCTAAAGTGGTGTATTTTTATTTATTAATCCGACAGATATTATTACTTAAACGTTATTTTTAGTGGATACCCATGTTTGATTATATACTGCATTTGTTTATTAAATAATATATATATATATTTTATTTATTTTCGTCTCCCGCTCTGAATATTCGAGAAATATTATTGAGGGAAAAATATGCGTTCCGAAAATGGAGAACGCCTTTGCTCATTATTTGTTCCATATATTCTATCTCCTTTTGATTTTAAGTATAAGTGACCTTTTATTTTACGTTTTCTTTAAAGCTTGCTCAAATGTTCCGTCTATGGTATCCTCAGCATCCTTCTGTAGGGCCACATTTCTGTTGCTTCAAGCATTTTCCTCGTCTGTGAGGAAACTGTCCAGCATTTACTGCTAGACAGGTTTGATATTATATATCAGTACAACACTGTTTTCATTGCTTCTAACAAAAATATCCTGTTTCTTATTATTTTTCTTAGCTTTTGGAAGGCATCTTTTACTATCCCAGTGCAATTTCGGATTAACGTGACAGATTTTCCGCCATCTGTAAAACTCTCCCCAGTTATTTAAACTTCTGATATTGCTTGATTTTGACAGCTTGTATCTTGAGATTTTTCGCTTGCTAGCAACCATACATCCTTTCGTCTTACAATTAATACTTACTCCTTTCTTCCCGTTTTCTTTTAATATCTTGTCTAATACCCGCTTTTTTGACGAAATAAAAAATGACCAAACCGGAAATGAATGACAAAAACTTTTAATATTTTATATATATATATTCTTTATATATATATATATATATATATATATATATATATATATATATATATATATATATAAGGAAACTCATAAACTTTTGAAAACCCGTAAACGACATTCAAAATGAGTAAAAAATTTAAACTGCAACTCCAAAAATGTGATTTATGTACTCAAATGCACAAAATGCAAGAAGTCATATATAGGTATCAGCCAACAACTGAACAACAGGGTCACCCTACACAAAAGCAACATAAAATTACCTGACAACAGAAAATTTTTGTATCGCAACACATCTTTAAATGGAGCCAGGGTAAATTTAAAATTATGCCAATATATCAAACAGACAATTATTCTTACCTACAAATACAAGAAAAAAAACTTCATAAACAAATTTAAACCGGAACTAAATAGATCATGACCCCACACACAAAAGCACACAACATGCACACATAATGGCCAAGTACAGTGATCAAACCACTCACATACATGCACGCACGCTCACATGCGGGTGTTTGTGGGGCACAATATATATATATATATATATATATATATATATATATATATATATATATATATATATATATATATATATACGAAGGTCATTCAATAAATAAGGTGAATTTTTTGGTATAAGGACTTCTAATACAGATAGAAGCTTACACTTTTTTTTATTTATTTTTTTGTTTTACTTCTTATTCACATGGATTTAATTTCTTTTGCAGATTAAAAAAAAACTTTGAGAGTTTTGGCGATTAACAATGATGGCCAACCAAGAAGCATGCTCCAAGATTGAACAGCGGTCAGTTATCAAGTTTTGGTTGCTGAAGGGTGCAAACCAGTTGAAATTCATAGGAGAATGTCAACTGTGTATGGTGCCTCATGTTTCAGACAAAAAATGTCTACAAGTGGGCTAAATTGTTTAAAGAAGGTCGGAGGATGAAGGTCGGATGTTTAAAGAAGGATGAACACAGGCCTGGGAGGCCTACTGAAATGAGGTCTCCTGAGGTGATCGAATCAGTCAATGACCTCATTCAGTCTGACAGAAGGGTGACAGTGGATGACATTGCAAGGACTTTGAAAGACATAAAGAACAAACGCAGGGGTCATCAGTCAGAAGGAGTCATCTTGCATCATGACAACGCAAGGCCTCACACAGCAGCCCAAACAGTGCAGACCATCAACAAGCTGGGCTGGGAACTGCTCCCTCATCCCCCTTACAGCCCAGACCTTGCCCCTTCAGACTTTCACCTGTTTGGTCCCTTGAAAGCGTTCACGAGAGGCACGAAGTTTAAAAGTGACGATGAAGTCAAAAGTGTTGTAAGCGACTGGCTGAGACATCAGTCCAAAGATTTTTACGCTGAGGGAATACGGAAGCTTGTGCACAGATGGGAAAAATGTGTGACAGTGCTGGGAGACTACGTTGAGAAAAAAAGTAAGCTTCTATCTGTATTAGAAGTCCTTATACGGAAAAATTCACCTTATTTATTGAATGACCCTCATATATATATATATATATATATATATATATATATATATATATATTGTCAAAAGCAGGGGATTACTCACGGGCACGCGCGCAAACCCCACACAACTTAGGAAGTATGTGTATATGTATGTACGTATATATGTATTTATGTATGTATGTATGTGTGTGTGTATACTGATTCCTTGTAACTTGAGAAGTATATGTATATGTATGTATGTATATGTGTGTGTGTGTTTGTGTGTGTATATGTGTTTGTGTATATGTGTGTATGTGTACAAATGTGTTTACTAATTCCTCGTAATAAGACAGTGTGTATGTATGGAAAGGGAATATACGTATATACATGCATGCTGATAAAAACACATCCTTGTAGTTGCCACGAAAATATTTGTAGAACAGCCAGAGGGAAGCCACATCACGTCTGTAAGAAAGTGACTCGGTATGAGATGCCAGCTCAGGGTTGATAGTATTGCAGATCCTTCTCTGGATTTTTTCAAGAATCTCGAGATGCACAACAAGAGCACCAGATTAGATATGGCAACAGTATTCAATGCACCGACAAATGGTAGATTTATAAATATGCAAGATGCATTCAGACGAAAACAAAACAACCTTCCTCGCAGTTAACTGAGGTCAAGAAGTTGTCTACAGTTGCTCTCTTGGAGTTCTCCTGGGCATCAGTCACCCAGATGGTAAGCAGCAAAGGTTATTCTGAATTCTAAAAATAGCGTAAATCAACCATTACTTGCAAAATAAAAAAATCGTCCTGGGAACTACCTCTTAATTGCTGTTGTTCCAGGTCCATTCTGACCTGGGGTAGTAGCACCTGTTAGAGTCCAAGCTATGGGAAAATAATGAAACCCCAAACTTGGGTCAAAAAATTATAAAAGTATTAAAATACATTTTCGTAGTAATAATACCAGCAATACATTTTCATAATAAAAAAAATACCAGCAGTACATTTTCATAGTAAAAAATTACCAGCACTACATTATTGGAAAAGGAAGAGAAAAATTACCAGTAATACATTTTTAGAAAAAAATGACCAAAGCTCCCAAGAAAATTAAATTTTGGTATTAAATAACTTATAAGGAATTGATGTACCATTAAACAAATCAAACCAAAATAAGAACAGGGTTTAAGAATAGGATAAGATGGTGTGACAAAATGATGAATAAAAGGGTGTTTCATTAAGGCGGATCAAAGTCAGCAGTAAATAAATCAGTGTTATTTGTGAAAATTTATTTATTTATTTCTCTATTGAATCAGGTTATTTAAGTCATGGCAATTATGTGTGAAAAATAATATCGCCCAAATAAATGTCCGCTCTACCACTCCGTCCCTTCAGCGCCTCAACCTCCGGCGTCTTCCTCTTTGGGTTGAGGCGCCCACTCGGTCAGAACCGAACTCAGGGGTAGCTGGCCGCACGCTCCCTGAGTACCCGTAGATTGTTCGACCGGTCACTGGCCAAATTCCGCCTGCTGCCACTTTGTGTTAAATTTTAGATCCAGTAGGCGCGGGGTATTGCCCATACGCTCACGGTCGATTAGGGATGTAGGCACGGCTGTGAGGGTGGGCGGCAGGAAAATTAGAATGTGGTGAGAAAAAAAGAAAAAATATCTGCAGAAGCCGAACAACAATGAGTAAAATCTTGATGTATTTTATATAAGGAAACAACAACAGTAGAAAAGATTACAGAAAGGATAGAAAAGCAATTAACATAAGAAAAGAGGACTACTCCTCTACCAATTTTCCAATAGAGAGATGTGTGTGTGATTAACTCGTTCCAATCGACTTGGGAGGATGTGTGGCTCGTAATTCCAGCCCTACGTGGAAGTGTAGCTTTTTAGTTTGTTGTCGTAAGTGACAAACGTTATGTTTCAGCGGTTTTTCAATGCGACTGCTACAACGACGATGATATTTCTTGACGTCCTCTTCTCCGACTCGTCACTGGACCGACTCACTGCGACGACAGTCTCTCTACCCCGACTCTGCTTCACCGACGTAACACCCAACGTAACTCTCCAACTCAGCATAACTCGCGTTTATATAGCAACCGAAGGTTATAAGCCAGGTTATTCATGCGCTTAACACGAGTGTCGCCATAATCACGTGTATTTGCAAAGTTTCTGTTGCTTACTCAGATCTATTTCAAATCTCTTAGTGTATAAAATTAATTCGTTCATTCAAATTGTCTTTTCGATGACCAAATTCAGCGGAAACAACTTATGTTTAGATTAGATTTCGCTAGCGGAAAACATACACTGATCTTACCCCCTCGGTCCAATTTACTTCAATAAGTTTTTATCAAAAATATTATTTTCGTCTATTTTTTTTTAATGACCCAAATTAAACATCGCCTCCTGCCCTTTGCATTTGTTTATAAACAAGTCTTCGCCAACCCGATTTGAAATTCACTCTTTACCCATCAGCCGTCTTAGGTTTCATATATCATTGTTCTAGATTATTTCCTATTAATAGCGCTGACACAGTTTGTAACTTCACGGAAGATCGTGTTTTCCATTTTCAATCAATAAACGTTATATTTGCGTGTGTGCATTCATGTAGATGTGTGCGTCAACCTCTCTCTGTTACACGCCAAATCTGAAAGAAAAAAAATCATTAGACGCTTAAACTTAATTCACATTTAAAATCTATCAATGTTATGTTTATTTGTGGCCCGATTTACGGAGACTCTAATACGACGCAAGCTGTTTTTTTTTTTGCTTTTTTTTTAGCTACTGACATTTCAAACACACATTTAATCGATATCCGTGTTTGAAATAGACGCCACATTTTTGTCTTTGTCTATTTCAAACATTCTATATTAATTCTACTGGTGTGCACACCTGAGAGAGCAATAAAGTAAATGCGCTCACCGACGTCCCTCTATGTAGGAGAAACCCCCGTTTAATCAAGCGTACTTTAAACCGGTCAGCAACGGAAGGCGTCGCAAACTGGCAACGTTCTATTTAGCCGTTTAAGGAATACACATTAACTAGTTTAGATTTCATCGAAAGCCTATATCTACACGATTTGATGTACAAACAGTAAACAAAGCAATGTCTTTGAAATAGACATGTTGTGTTTCATGACAACAGTGAAAATAATCCATGTAAAATATATCAAAAATAAATAAAGATTCCTATCATTATTAATTGTGATAAAAAGCAACAATATTAATATGGAGTAAAACTAGAAATAAGAATATTAATAGTGTAAATGCTTCAAATAAAAATATATAAAAAGGGACTTATGAGACTATTTACATTATTAGGACTATTGTCCTCACCTTTGTCGCCATATTTATTACAACGTTTCGGCCATTCAATATCTGTCTATATTTCTGAGATGAGGCCGAAACGTTGTGATCATATGGCAACAAAGATGAGGACAATAGTCCGAATAATGTAAATAGTGTACATAATACCTCATGTCAGAAATATAGACAGATAATGAAAGGCCGAAACGTTGTGATAAATATGGCAACAAAGATGAGGACAATAGTCTGAATAATGTAAATAGTGTACATAATACCTCATCTCAGAAATATAGCCAGACAGTAACTAATGACACTTATTACTATTAATTGTGATAAAAAGCAACAATAAGAAGATGGAGGAAAACTAGCAATAATGAAAATGTTTCATGTCCAAAATGAAAATAATTTTTATAGCTCTTACAAAATCTATTTCTTTTTGAATTTTATCTATTTTCAATATTTATTTTTACTATTGTTTATTTATTCATATCTATTTTCTGAAACCGTATTTTACACAATGCTCATGTTTACCGACTTCTAAAAAGTAAATTTGAGTAAGAGACTGGTGTCTTATCTTCTCGCAAATACTAGCATTTACTGACTAATAATTGATACTGTGTCCAGATGAATTCTGACACTGAAAAAAAAAAATAAATGAAACAACAGGACTGCTTTGTTTTGTTTAGTTTTTGTTTTTTGTTTTTTTCACTTAAACTCGTATAAAGGTCACTATAAAGACATAAATATGTTGGGTCTCGATTAATTTTACAAATATCCCGACAATATATTTATTGTTCGATCCTGCACAGGTGATCTGTTATGGAAATAATGTTTCTTGTGTCGAGCCAAGTCTTTTTGCCCGATCAAATTAATCGGCCGCCGCAGACTCATATTACGAAAAGCAAAATTACAATTATCAGGATTTCTGATTGTCTTCTTAAACAAAACCTAATACAACTTTGCCAGTGTTTGATTTAAATGAATTAAACAGATCTCTGAAATTTTATATTCTATCTCACTGCTCACTCGACTGAAGATCCGATATAAATACACCGACTGATTCGCAACGGCTACGTGCCTCCCTACTGGGCGGATACGGGTTAGGGTTAGTGGATCAGACATTATATTACAATAGCGAGCCGAGTTCGAATTCACTCAAATACGCTTCTCCCAGCTAGACTTGCCAAGAAATAAAAATAGTAAACAATGCATGAAGGAAAAACTGTAAATTAGGGAATTTATTAACGGGGATAAACTAAGAAACAATAGAATTTAAAATTAATTCGAACTGATGGCGGGAAAAGAAAAATAGATCATGGGTACGCTATTAGTAAACGGTTACATATTTTGAAACAGCGCTATTTGTGAATAAATAAAACAAAGGATATATATATATATATATATATATATATATATATATATATATATATATATATATATATATATATATATATATATATATATATATATATATATATATATATATATCATATTAAGAAACAAACAACTTTTTAAGGGTTCGTGGGATTATAATTTATTTCCTTAGTAATTTTTTTTTATTTTCTTCATACATATATATATATATATATATATATATATATATATATATATATATATATATATATATATATATATAAAGATATTTTTATGTTTATACATTCTTTTTTTTATATAGGCACAAATATTTAAGTAAATGCTCTGTTTATAATAAACAGTATTAACAATATTTACCGGCCTGCGTTCGATTACCAAGGTCGATTTTACCGTTTTTAAACATAAAAATGTCTTAAAATAATTCTAGGACTTTGTCCATTTCATAATGTGTGACGTCATTTGTTTACATTTGCTTACGCATCGAGCAGATATGAATGTACCTGAGAAAATCATGGAAAATTGTAGTTTAAAAACTGTGAAATCGACCTTGCTAACCGAACGTTCGTCTGTGGCGAAATCGGTAAAAGTACATTAGGCTAAATGATGGTTCCGTATAGGATACAGGTTCGATCCCTGTCGGAGGACAAAATTTTTCCATGAAAATTTCTCGGACATTCAGGCCGGTAAATGTTGTTTAATACTGTTTATTATAAACAGAGCATTTACTTAAATATTTGTATCTATAAAAAAAAAGAATGTATAAACATAAAAATGTCTTAAAATAATTGTCGGACTTTGTCCATTTCATTATATATATATATATATTAATTCTAATGTTATTTTAGTGTATACTCGTATTTGAGTAGACGCCTCGTTTATTAAACAGTGTCTATTATGATTACCGACCTGCGCACGCAAGATTAATTAATAAAGAAAATGTGTCCCCCAGAAGGGTTCGAATTTACGCTCTCCGGCGTTCTGATTTGTAGGATAAACGACCGTATGATCCTGTTTGCTTTAGATCGCTAGGTCTAAGTTACTGTCCTAGCCCAGTAAGGTTCCATTTACGCTTTGAACGGATACATAATCCGTCGCCCAGATTTTCTAGTAAGCCAATATCTGTACAGTTTCACATTCAAAACGTAAACAAAGCTCTCTTTTAAGAATCAATGGATTTATTTTTAATCTGCTATTTTTGTTAGTTGAAGCGTTATTTTGAGTGGATACCCGATGGTACATTTAGTTTATTAAGTTTTCTAGAATGCGTAGGACAGTGAAATATCATCACCATCATCATCATGTTTCGATTTGAAGTCATGAACTAACAAATTCTCTCATCTTCAGTGACATTGTAAACTGATTCGACAATATTTTGCCAGCCTTCTCTGTCCTCTGCGAATTCGTTGCAGATTTTCCCTGATTGTAAACTTCTCCAGAGGAAAATTGGGATATTTCTGCTTTGTTCTTTCAATGTTTCGGCTCAGCGTTGTGACTATGGTGGTTCTTGGATGACCTATGAACTTTTTGAAGTCAGTCTATTCAAAGTAAAACTCCGTAGCTTTGTTAGCTGGACATTCTGGATTTATTCGCAAAATATGTCCAAGAAAATTCCATCGTGCTTTCAAAATGAACAAAAACAAATTACATTCTTGACATCTGACCGAATATTGTCTTTCTTTATATGCAACGTTTTCAATAAATAGTTTTGCTGTTACGCAGTAAAAGAAGCAGCCATTACCTATTCCGCCACGTGATATAAACACTATTTAAAATAAATATTTAAAACCTTTTAAACTATTTAAAAACACACTATTTAAAAGATGTTAAACTATTTAAAATCAAACTATTTAAAACATGTTAAACTATTTAAAAACACTCTATTTAAAACAAGTTAAACTACTTAAAAACACAATATTGAAAAGATGTTAAACTATTAAAAAACACAATATTTAAAACATTTTAAACTATTTAAAAACACACTATTTAAAAGATGTTAAACTATTTAAATTCAAACTATTTAAATAATTTTAAACTATTTAAAAACACACTATTTAAAAGATGTTAAACTATGTAAAACAGACTATTTAAAACATTTTAAACTATTTAAAAACACACTATTTAAAACATGTTAAACTATTTAAAATCAATCTATTTAAAATATTTTAAACTATTTAAAAAACACTATTTAAAAGATATTAAACTATTTAAAAACAGACTATTTAAAACATTTTAAACTATTTAAAAACACACTATTTAAAACATTGTAAACTATTTAAAAACACATTATTTAAAACATTTTAAACTATTTAAAAACACTCTATTTAAAACATCTTAAACTATTCAAAAACAGACTATTTAAAAGATGTTAAACTATTTAAAATCAAACTATTTAAAACATGTTAAACTATTTAAAAACACACTTTTTAAAACATTTTAAACTATTTAAAAACACACTATTTAAAACATTTTAAACTATTCAAAAACACACTATTTAAAACATTTTAAACTACTAAAAACAGACTATTTAAAAGATGTTAAACCATTTAAAATCAAACTATTTAAAACATGTTAAACAATTTAAAAACACACTATTTAAAACATTTTAAACTATTTAAAAACACATTATTTAAAACATTTTAAACTATTGAAAAACACATTATTTAAAACATTTTAAACTATTGAAAAACAATAGTTTAACATCTTTTAAATAGCGTGTTTTAAATAGTTTAAAATGTTTTAAATAGTTTGATTTTAAATAGTTTAACATCTGTTAAATAATCTGTTTTTGAATAGTTTAAAATGTTTTAAATAGTCTGTTTTTGAATAGTTTAAAATGTTTTAAATAGTGTGTTTTTAAATAGTTTAAAATGTTTTAAATAGTGTGTTTTTCAGTAGTTTAACATCTTTAACATCTTTAACATCATTTAAAACATTTTAAACTATTAAAAACACACTATTTAAAAGATGTTAAACTATTTAAAATCAAACTATTTAAAACATGTTAAAATGTTTAAAATCACACTATTTAAAAGATGTTAAACTACTGAAAAACACACTATTTAAAACATTTTAAACTATTTAAAAACACACTATTTAAAACACTTTAAACTATTCAAAAACAGACTATTTAAAACATTTTAAACTATTCAAAAACAGACTATTTAACAGATGTTAAACTATTTAAAATCAAACTATTTAAAACATTTTAAACTATTTAAAACACGCTATTTAAAAGATGTTAAACTATTTAAAAACACACTATTTAAAACATTTTAAACTATTTAAATATCAAACTATTTAAAACATTTTAAAATATTCAAAAACACAATATTTAAAATATTTTAAACTATTTAAAAACACACTAATTAAAAGATGTTAAACTATTTAAAATCAAACTATTTGAAACATTTTAAACTATTGAAAAACACACTATTTAAAACATTTTAAACTATTAAAAAACAGACTATTTAAAAGATGTTAAACTATTTAAAATCAAACTATTTAAAACATGTTAAAATGTTTAAAATCACACTATTTAAAAGATGTTTAAATATTTAAAATCAAACTATTTAAAACATTTTAAACTATTTAAAAACACACTATTTAAAACATTTTAAACTATTCAAAAACAGACTATTTAACAGATGTTAAACTATTTAAGAACACACTATTTAAAAGATGTTAAACTATTTAAAAACACTCTATTTAAAACATTTTAAACTATTTAAAAACACACTATTTAAAACATTTTAAACTATTGAAAGACACACTATTTAAAACATTTTAAACTATTAAAAAACAGACTATTTAAAAGATGTTAAACTATTTAAAATCAAACTATTTAAAACATATTAAAATGTTTAAAATCACACTATTTAAAAGATGTTAAACTATTTAAAAACACACTATTTAAAACATTTTAAACTATTTAAAAACACAGTATTTAAAACATTTTAAACTATTCAAAAACAGACTATTTAACAGATGTTAAACTATTTAAAATCAAACTATTTAAAACATTTTAAACTTTTTAAAAACACAAAATTTAAAAGATGTTAAACTATTTAAAAACACACTATTGAAAACATTTTAAACTATTTAAAACACGCTATTTAAAAGATGTTAAACTATTTAAAAACACACTATTTAAAACATTTTAAACTATTCAAAAACAGACTATTTAAAAGATGTTAAACTATTTAAAATAAAACTATTTAAAACATGTTAAACTACTTAAAAACACAATATTGAAAAGATGTTAAACATTTTATACTACTTAAAAACACACTATTTAAAAGATGTTAAACTATGTAAAAACAGACTATTTAAAACATTTTAAACTATTTAAAAAACACTATTTAAAAGATGTTAAACTATTTAAAATCAATCTATTTAAAGCATTTTAAACTATTTAAAAAAAAACTATTTAAAAGATATTAAACTATTTAAAAACAGACTATTTAAAACATTTAAACTATTTAAAAACACACCATTTAAAAGATGTTAAACTATTTAAATTCAAACTATTTAAAACATGTTAAACTATTTAAAAACACTCTATTTAAAACATTTTAAACTACTTAAAAACACACTATTTAAAACATTTTAAACTATTTAAAAATACACTATTTAAAACATTTTAAACTATTTAAAAACACACTATTTAAAAGATGTTAAAATATTTAAAATCAAACTATTTAAAACATTTTAAACTATTTGAAAACACACTATTTAAAAGATGTTAAACTATTTAAAAATACACTATTTAAAACATTTTAAACTATTTAAAAACACACTATTTAAAACATTTTAAACTATTCAAAACAGACTATTTAACAGATGTTAAACTATTTAAAATCAAACTATTTAAAACATTTTAAACTTTTTAAAAACAGACTATTTAAAAGATTTTAAACTATTAAAAAACAGACTATTTAAAAGATGTTAAACTATTTAAAAACAGACTATTGAAAACATTTTAAACTATTTAAAACACACTATTTAAAAGATGTTAAACTATTTAAAACATTTTAAACTATTTAAAAGACACTATTTAAAAGCTGTTAAACTATTTATAAACACATTATTTAAACACGTTAAACTATTTAAAAACACTCTATTTAAAAGATGTTATACTATTTAAAAACAGACTATTGAAAACATTTAAAACTATTTAAAAACACACTATTTAAAAGATGTTAAACTATTTAAAAACACACTATTTAAAAGATGTTAAACTATTTAAAACATACTATTTAAAAAATGTTAAACTATTTAAAACACACTATTTAAAACATTTTAAACTATTTAAATCCAAACTATTTAAAACATTTTAAACTATTTAAAAACACACTATTTAAAACATGTTAAACTATTTAAAAACAGACTATTTAAAACATTTTAAACTATTTAAAAACACACTATTTAAAAGATGTTAAACTATTTAAAAACATACTATTTAAAATATGTTAAACTATTTAAAAACACACTATTTAAAACATGTTAAACTATGTAAAACACACTATTTAACACATTTTAAACTATTTAAAAAAAACACTATTTAAAAGATGTTAAACTATTTAAAAACACACTATTTAAAACATTTTATTAATATTATAATACACTATTTAAAACATGGGGTGTCTTCTCAAATACAACCCCCCAATAAAGTAACGTTTGAAGTAATGAAAATTTCAAATTAAAAATAAATCCTTTAATTATTCGTTCTACTGCTCATGTCTCGGGATACGTACGAGCAATGGAATGAGAACACTCTATCCCCAGATATTAAATAAAGGGTTCAGGTAAATATTCCCTATACATTACAGAGATCGATATACACCTGAGGAAGATCGGAGGGTACAACGGCCGAAACATTGTGATAACAAGAAATAGGTTGAGGAGAACAGCCCGAATCTAAATAATGTCAATAATAACTCCTCATCCCAGAAATTCAGAGACAATAACAAACAAGATAAGGACACAGTCAGAATGTTTAATAATGGAAATAATGATAATTCCTCATCCCAGAAAATCCGGCGAAAAAATCCATTATTCCTTCATATATATATTTTTGTCATCCACAGACAGACAGATTCGCTGTCTAGACGACCGGTTGCCGCTAGCGAGGACCGAAACCCGAATGAATTTGCGTCAGTCCGAACTTCTCCCACTAAGCCATCAGCTTACGGTACGGGTTGAAGGTGAATTTTAGCGTGTTTATTTTTAGATTCGGATAAACACAGTGACTGAGAGTGACTCAATTAAAGGTCTGTGATTACGTGCTTCTGTCCGGCACATAACGATTGAAGTTATTATGATTTAAGTGAATAATATTTAAAAATAAGAGTTGTTTATACAGTATTTTTATTTTACCTTTCTTAAAACAGACATTTTTGTTAATTAAAATACTTTTAAATTAAAGACAGATGACAAAAGAGATCTCACTTTTTTGTTTCGTCCAGATGTTTGCAGAGTAATTGTTTATATTTCAGTTATTTTTTAAACAAACAATATTTTAATTAAGGGTTACCCTGACGATCCGTATAGGTCAAACCTAGGTAGGTTTACCTGGCTCTTTAGGTTCATAGTTAGATTTGCTCTACTTAGTGTATTGAGCACTTTACTTAGTTACTTTTGCTTTACTCGTTTTGGAGGTTTTTTTCTTTGGACTCTGAGCATGGATTCTGAACGATTGTTTCACCTCAATTACATGTTCTTAGTTCTTTCTTTTTTTATCCCTTATTTTCCCTTGGGCATTGGTTTGTTCAATTACAAACCAAAATACCTAAGATTTTTCCAAACGAGTATAACTATTTATATATATATATATATATATATATATATATATATATATATATATATATATATATATATATATATATAGATAGATATATATATATATAGCACATATAGGACATGGCACAAATAATAAAAAAGCATAACTGGAAAATTATTAACAAACCACACGAACAAATTAAACCCACATGCAACTGCAGAATAAAAAACGAATGTCCCTTAAATAAATAAATTAAAAACTGTTCCCACCAAAATAATAAGCCGAATAAATACAAATAAAATAACTTTAATTATCTTCTCAAACAAAAACAAAACTATTAAATAAGCTATATAAACAAATTTTTATTACGTTAATAAAAACACCGATCAAAATAAAAAAAATTAAAAAATCAATAATAAATAAATAAATACATAAGATAAAAAATAAAAATAAAAATAAATAAAAACAAGCAAAACAATTTGACCCAAATAAATAAGCAAATAAACGACTTCCGATAATATAACCGCCATAATAGACTACCAACAATAAGCTATATAAACAGACTTTTACAATGTTAATAAAAACACCGATCAAAATAAAATAAAATAAATAAATAAATAAGATAAATATAAAAATAAAATTAAATAAAAACAAGCAAAATAATTTGACACAAATAAATAAATAAACGACTTCCGGTAAAAGTAACCGCCAAAATAGATTACCCACAATGCACCACTGACCCTTATATATAAATAGCCGTGAAAAATAACAGCACTAGTTGCCTGACGATTGCATCTAGCAATGTCGCCTCTAGGTGTTGACTTCTATGTTCACTTTTATATATATATATATATATATATATATATATATATATATATATGAAAGTGAAAAAGTGGACATTGAAATCAACACCCAGAAGCCACAGTCTGTTTCATGCTTAAACGAAAGCCTGATGATTACATTTAAACCATGAAACAGACTGTCGCCTCTGGGTGTTGACTTCAATGTCCACTTTTATATTTACATACGATCTATCCCTGATATTGAGAACTTTAACCTATTGCCTATTCGAATTCCAGTCGAATTCATTACATTCACTTACGTGCTAATACTCTTGGGAAAGGTATGAATCCTCTTCCTCTCCCACCAGATATAGGTAAATAGCAGGACAGACTGAGTTCTATAGCCTTGGATGGCAACTGTTCTAGGAATTCAAAGCCTGCGGAGGGTCGTTTGGGGACCTTGTGGCACCAGGTCTCTGTATTCGTCTCTTCAGTGTGATTGGTTCTGCACAAAACCTTCACCACTATAATCAAATAATATGTGCACGTTGTCTGGCTGTCGGTTCCTGAGTTGCCTGACCCCCATACGTCTTAAATTTATTCTCGGGACAACGGAAGTGTCTACGATATATCTTATTACACTAAACATTATTTTTAATGGGTATACGTATTTGAGTTGTTGTCCCTGTTTTTTATTATTATTATTATTATTATTATTTTTCATTTACTTTCTTAAACATTGAAATTAATAACAACTGCCAAGAAAGAAGAAGAAAAATTGTGCCTTCGACAGGAATCGAACCTGCATTCTTTTTTTTTTCATCAAAGAATCCGCTTTTTTAGCCACTACCAATTTGGTCAGGGAGACCAGTCGGCTGGGAAGTGTTTATCAAAGGACAGAAAATGTGACACTGAAATCCGAAGACTTATTGGGATAGCCAAAGATGCATTCCAAAAGCTAAGCAGAGTATTAAGAAACAGGAAAACTTCGCTGTCACGTGGTATCAATCCTCCTGTATGGCAGTGAGTGCTCGTCACATTTGTTTCTGAAATAATTAATAAATTTAACTATTAGTTAATTAGATTTTTAAAATCTTAATTTTTTTTTTTTTTTTTACAAAAAATATAGCGAAAAGTACATTTTCCCCAACAGCGTGTGTTCTCGCTTATCAAACCGGTCAAAGGTCAAACAATTGGAATTTCACAACAATGCTCCTGCTTACAAAGTTCCCGCTCAAAATAAAGTGAAATATGGAAAACCACACTTACCACAATCAATAACCTTGTTAAAATAAAAGAAGAATGCTTAGGGATATTTAAACTTTATGAAAGTTTGAATAAAATATTTGGAAATTTTTATATTATCAAAAGAAATTTAAAAAATAAAATAACGGTAAAATTGTAAAAATAAAAGTAATTTTATTAATTATTATCTTCATTTTTTGTCAATTTTATTAACTATTAGTAAATTATTAAAGTCAAAATATTTCATTGCACCTAACGAGGTCTTTCGTTTGTATAAACTCAACGAAATAATGATAGATGTTTCTATAGACACTTAACTTCAGAACGAAAGTGCTTTTATTACAGGACATAAGTTAAAATTATTAAAGACAAAATATTTCATTGCACCTAACGAGGTCTTTTTAGTTATTTTCGTTTGTATCAACTCAACGTAATAATGATAGATGTTTCTATAGACACTTAATTTCAGAACGAAACTGCGTTTATTACGGGACATAAGTTAAAATTATTAAAGTCAAAATATTTCATTGCACCTAATGAGGTCTTTTTAGTTATTTTTGTTCGTATATACTCAACGAAATAATGATAGATGTTTCTATAGACACTTAACTTCAGAACGGAAGTGCGTTTATTGACATTCCACATTAACTCAAAGAAAATGTCAAGAGGGAAGCCCACATCAATACTGAAAAGAGCAATAACAGTTACTGGATATGAGAAAACTATTTTTCCGAAATATTCCTTTAATAGAAAGATTTTATAAATTTCAACCTATGGCTACTCGATCAATGAATGCCGAATGTTTCCTTATAAGGAAATGACTATTGAGATTACAAATGAGAATAATATGACATAAATTGTATGGGTACCGTAGAACAGCTAACACACAAGTAGTATTTGTTTAGAATTTTATTCAATACATTGTCACATATTTCATGGCCGGGGCGTACTACCCTTAAAACCATCGACCGAGAGGTAAGCTTCATTGAAAGCACCGGGTATGGCTTTGAGGCTCTCGATATGATATCAGCATGATCATTTTTTTCTACAGACATTTTAATACGTTACAAATTAAACTAAGCACAAGTGGCTATTGTTAAAGGGTTAAAAATATTCGCGGATTTTAACGTAAATCTGAGGTGATTTATTTTATTTTTTTAGCATCCAAATCAGTGGAATTTTTCTGCTCATTCTAAGTCACAATATTGAATGTGTTATTTTATTCAATTTTTTTAACAAGAAAAATCTCAAGTTGATGTTAAAAATTGCCACAAATCATTGGTGATTTATTTAAGATGGAATGATCTATTATGACATGTCTCTAATTTGTATTTACATTCATTCTATTTATTTAAGATAGAATGATCTATGATGACATGTCTCTAATTTGTATTTACATTCATTCTATTTATTTAAGATAGAATGATCTATGATGACATGTCTCTAATTTGTATTTACATTCATTCTATTTATTTAAGATAGAATGATCTATGATGACATGTCTCTAATTTGTATTTACATTCATTCTATTTATTTAAGATAGAATGATCTATGATGACATGTCTCTAATTTGTATTTACATTCATTCTATTTATTTAAGATAGAATGATCTATGATGACATGTCTCTAATTTGTATTTACATTTATTCTATTTATTTAAGATAGAATGATCTATGATGACATGTCTCTAATTTGTATTTGCATACATTCTATTTATTTAAGATAGGAATGATCTATGATGACATGTCTCTAATTTGTATTTACATTCATTCTATTTATTTAAGATAGAATGATCTATGATGACATGTCTCTAATTTGTATTTACATACATTGTATTTATTTAAGATAGAATGATCTCTTTTCGCAGGTCTCTAATTTGTATTTAGATACATTCTATTTATTTTCATTTTTTTTCTAATTGAATTATTCACCTATATTACATATGATCCATTATTGTACATAATAATATATATTTACATATAATAATATATATTTAATATATATTATATATATAATAATATATATTATTATTATATATATAATAATATATATTATTATTATATATATAATAATATATATTATTATTATATATATAATAATATATATTATTATTATATATATAATAATATATATTATTATATATATATAATAATATATATTATTATTATATATATAATAATATATATTATTATTATATATATAATAATATATATTATTATTATATATATAATAATATATATTATTATTATATATATAATAATATATATTATTATTATATATATAATAATATATATTATTATTATATATATAATAATATATATTTATATGACTACTACCTTATGAAAATTGTGATGTAATCGAGTGGGTACCCGTATAATAGATTCGATAGCGCACCTCGGAGTGGAGTAATGGTTAGCAAGCTTTTCTCGATAGAACAATTACGACTGAGTAGTGAGTTTGATCCTCCCTGGGTGTCCCATACTTTCGGCCTTGTGCCACATCTAAGTTACGCTTGGAAAATCACTATAATAGATTCGATGTGCAGCGGGGTGGTTATAGCAAAGGGGGCGTGACCCTTGCACCATCCCTGACACATTTAATGCAATGGTTGAACTTCACTATTTGCAAAACGTAAGCCAATTCTGGGAACCGTTTCAAAAACACCCCTACATATTTTCCATTGATAGAGTCTTCTCCGAAATTTGGTTTTGGTCATACACAAATTGTTTTAATCATTTCCCCCCCCCCCACCCAAGCAAGGCGATAAAGCCCCTTAGGCATGTATCACCAAATCATTATTATCTAAAAAAAAAAAATGCTTAGAATCTAAAAATGTTTTTGTTTTTTTAAACCTGCAAAGGGTTGATAAACCGTAGGAAACAAATCAGTCAATGAAATACTGATCTGCTACACGGGCATGTCTTTTAGATTTATTTAATTTCTCTGGAATATACATACATGGCCACAAAGTGAGGGTTCAGTTTATATATTGGTTGTTATAGAACATTAATCCCCCACTTTATAGCCACATTGTAGTTTGATTCTCAAATTCTGATTTAGTACGAATCTACCTGTTCACCTCCAGCAATCGATTAATTATTAAAGACGTGCATTCCCAAAGCCATTTTTATCTAAAAAAAAAGAAAAAATCTTACAATCTAAAAATAAATATATTCTGGCTTTAAAAAACCTGCAAAGGGTTGATAAGCCGTCAAAACGAATCAATACAATCTTACTCTTACAGATCATACAACGATCTCCTTAAGTAAACCTCTTGATTGAATGTCTCTTGAGAATTGTTGTGGAGGAACATTAATAAAAGCAATTGCTACGGGTACCGTAGCAGCGACACTATTGTAGTGAGTCTGTGGCTCAATACACCAAATGTAATGAGAGGAATTATTCATTCTTATTGTCTTTTTCTCAACCTAACGTAAATGAAAAGTTCAAGTGTATGTGTGAGAAGGTAGAAAAATGATCTAACATAATGTTTTAGTCATTTCATCCAAAGCAAGGCAATAATGCCACTAAGATGCAATAGGTAACTGGGAGTGAATGAGAAGAAGTCTTTGATAAGGAGAAGATAGGAAATAACAAATTAGGAACAGGGTTCGGGGAAACAAAAGATGGCGATTGATTTATTTTTAATTTATCTTTAAATTTTTTGAAGATTATAGGTGGCAGGGAATTAAGAAACTGGTAGACCGTTCTACAGGTGAAAGTGCGCGAAAAGAAATTATTAAAATAAAACTAGGTAGAAGAATCCGGGAGAGAGATCCACGGATCCGAAAAACCGTAAGAATGAAACTAGGTAAAAGAAACCGGAAGACAGATCTACGGATCCGAAAAAAAACTTACGAATAAAACTAAGCAGAAGTCACCGGAAGAGAGATCCACGGATCCGAAAAATAACTTTAGAACAAAACTACGAAACCTGAAGAGAGATCCTCGGGCGCGAAAATAGTAACTATTAGAATAGACCTTACCGTTCCATCGAGCTATTTTTTGCGGCAAAACGATCAGACCTATTTTCCAGTCTATTGGTAAATTTAATTCACGCTGTCGATGTACTAAGCAGAAGAAATCCTTAGAACTACCATGAAAATATTTATAGAAAAGTCACAACGTTGAAAATGAGACTGAAGTCCAGATGCCAGGTTAGAACGGGTAACATTTTATTAGGCGTGTCTTGCAGTGTACTTGAGTCATCCAATTCCTTTTACACTGAGCATAGAAATCATTTTTTTCTCAATCATTTTGCCCCAAACAAGACAATAATGCCAATAAGACACAGTCGATTACTGCGAGTGAAAATTTAGTGAGGGGAAAGGATAACAAAAGAACATTTTTAAGAAGGCGGGACAAGACTATGTATGATGCACTTTTTTAACATTATAGGTGACTTCAAAAACGGAGGGAGAATTCCACAAGCGAAAAGTGCCAGAAAAGAAACTATTAGAATACAACTTACGATTACATCTAGCTTATTAAACACTAAAATAGTTACCAATCTAGTATTAAGCTTAAATTCATGTGGTCTCGATACGAAGGCAGAGAGCTCATTAGAACAACTGCCTTGAAAATATTTCAGCAATATTATTGGTCCTGACCTGGCTTCAGTCACATTTCCACCGCCGTAAACGTTACTTCCTCGGTCCTTTATAAATACTTTCATCGTAATTGTTCGTATGCTTTGATTCCTAGACATTATGAAATTAAGCCCTGTACTAGATTGGCAACAAAGTCTCATCAATTTACAGTTGAATTGGCTAGATGTGATCGTAAGTTCTATGCTAAAAGTTTCTTTTCTCAAACTTCTCACTTGTTATCTTGCTATCCAGTCAAGTTTGCTCTTCAAAAGTTTAAATGGAAAATGTCGATCGCTATCTACCGTCTTCCTGTTTAAACTTCTATTGTTCTCGCTTATTAGTCATGTCTCTGCATTCATATTCTTTCACACCCAGTAGCCCCTTGTGTCTTAGTGGCTTTACTCCCTTGCATGGGGTGAATTCGATTTTTTTAAAAGTCAGAAGGAAGTCACATCACGGCTTTGCTGAACTCACACGAATCTAAATGATGCTGAAAGACCTCGTTGACAACGGTAAGTAGATTTGAACAACAAATACTTTCTACACATCTTTTAGGCACAGTTGATTTCACTGTGGATTGAACACTAAGCTTTGGTAAGAGATGATCTTCGAAAAGATCTTTAACTACTGTGACCTTCAAAAATTCTGCAAACTGTCTGGAAAAGATCTGGGATTAATTTGGACCGGATTCTGAATGCGTTGATAATCAGAGGAGGAATGGTAATATAAGACTTTCTCTACATGGAAACATTTGCCATTCACTGACCGAGTAGCCCATACTGCTTTCAATTGAAATTTATAAAATCTTTCTCTGAAAAAGAAACTTTTCAGGAAAGGGGGTTTTCTCAAGTCCAGTTACCGCTCTTTCCGGTATCGATGGGGGGGTTCCGTCTTAACCTTTTATTTGAAGTAGAATGGAATGTTAACATCTTGATTATGCCAATATTTTCTCTTCGAGTTACATGTGCTATCCATTTCAGTTGTTGCTACTGTTGAAAGTCCTCAAGTGATATGGTTTCTGTTATTTGGTACAGTTCTTTGTTTGTGGTTCTGTAGCACCAGTTCACAACGTTCAAAGAAGGATGATCTTTGCCAAGACACTCAGGCTTTATTATTTTCTCTTTCAGTTGCATGTGCTATCCATTTTAGTTGTTGCTACTGTTGAAAGTCCTCAAGTGATGTGCTTTCTGTTATCTGGTACAGTTCTTTCTTTGTGAATTTCTAACAACAGTCCACAATATCCAAAGAGGGATGATCTTTGCCAAGACCCGCAGACTTTACTCGCTCAAAGCAATTTTCCTCATTGATCGTTGGGATCGGTTGGACACAACTAGGAGTTTGGATATATTTGAATGGGTTTGACGCCATGTATGACATCCATATGAAAGTCTCCATCGGACGGGACTATTTCAGAACATGACTCGAGTTTTCAGATTGATGTTTTGGTTTTGTGGCAATTTTGACGCAACCATTTACTCCTGTCCCGATAATAAGTCTGATCAAATCGCTAAGGCGACATTGGCAGGTGATCTAAAAAAAAGACCTACAGTTCGTTGTTAACTAGGGCAAGGAGTGGCTTGTTAATTTTAACGCCTCCAAAACGAAACTTCTCTCTAGTAATCAACTGAAGGACGCCTTCCTACCTCCCATCAGCATAATTGACGCTAACCTCCGTGAGAGTAACTCTTTGCGCCTTTTCGGTCTGACATTCTCAGCTGATATGAAATACAAAGATTATTTCGAATGTTAGGTTTACTGCTAAGAAATTCGGATCATTGTGTCGTTCTAGACAATTTTTCTCTTCAGAATCTATCTTGCATATTTATAAGTCTACCATTCGCCCATGCTTTGAATATTGCTGTCACATATGGTCCGGTGGTCCTGCTATATACAGTGTAACCCGGATATAAAAGACCCGGATATAAGAGAAACCCGGGTATAAGAGTAACTCGGATATAAGAGAGATTGTCTCTGGTCCCAAATTAGAGTCTGTGTTAATGTATATATAATAGACCAAACCCGGATATAAGAGAAAACCGGATATAAGAGAAACCCGGATATAAGATATATCTTCTCCGGTCCCGACAACTCACTTATATCCGGGTGACACTATATTTAGAGATTCTTGATAAAATCCAATGAAGAATCAGCAATATTATTGGTCCTGATCTGGCATCTCGGCTTCAATCACTTTACCACTGCTGTAAAGTAGCTTCCCTATGCCTTTTCTATAAATAAATTTGTGACGGTTCGAGTGAACTCTTTTACCAAGACCTTATGAACTTAAGCGCAGTACTAGATTGGCGGCAAGGTCCCATCAATTCACAATTGATTTGCCTAGATGTAACAGTAAGTTTTATGCTAACAGTTTCATTTCTCGCACTTCTCTTTTGTGGAACTCTTTTCCGGTTTCATGCTTTCTGACCAACGTTGATCTCCAAAATATTTAAATGCCATGTCAATCACCATTGAGTCTTCGAGATTACCTTTCTATTCTTCTCGCTTTTTAATGTTTCTGTTCTGCCAAACCCAATGACCCCTTGTGTCTTAGAGGCTACACTGCCTTACCTGGGGGTGATATGATTAAAAGAAATTGCTGTTTAGAGCGAAACAGAAAGCAAATTATCTCTTTATATTGTGGAAAAAAGGATTAGATGTTCGCTGAG